>SMJT01000020.1:2498595-2823550 GCA_004349715.1 Crucihimalaya himalaica
TCGTTAAAACCTCTATACAGAAAACCCATTGGGACAAAACCGTATACAGGAAAAAGAGTACAACGCAACTTACACAAACGACCAAACCTCAAGAAGAATTCGAAGATAATGAGGTGAGGATCGGGTGCGTGAGTTGTTCCTCCTTGATCCGAATGTCCGTAAGTATTTGTTGAACCGCTCCAGCTAGCTTCCTTGCCTTAGATCGGGTGATAGGTCCTTCCGGAATGAGTATAGCATCTTCTTGAGCATCATCCAATGCCTTTGCGTCCATGATCATATCAGTTGGAAGCCTCCTCACTCCCATCTTCGAGCATTTTGGCATCTCCACTTCAGAGTGCTCGATCGTCACAGTTCGCTCTCTCATGGACGAGCAGCATATGCAGCACATGTGTTGGCTGATGCCAACCCGTCGTTGGTGTCTGCTTACAACCGACGGTGAGCTCTTTGTGTACCTGCCCAACCGTGCTCTGACCACCATCGCAGGCGATGTTTCCAAGCTGCGCTTCGATCCAGATCCCAGCTTACTTTCGGTTGCTCCGGCTACACGTGTACGTGCTCCGCCACGCCTCCCTTCTGACTTTGCTGGAAGTCAGCCCCGCCGTTCACAGCGCCACTAGACCTCTGCTCCTGCCCCTTCATTTCCTCCACCACCGGATCTACCGATGGAGACTGCCTCCTTTTAGCGGTACGTCGTGGAGAGCTTACAGAGCATTTGGGTGACTGTTTCTCGCTGCCGCTGCATGTCATCTACGGATGCCCACTCCTCCACACCCGGCCCTTCATCCCGCTACGCTGTGTCCGACACCGATGACTCTGATGACTAGACTCTGTTTCATGGGTTTCACGATTTCCCTTTCCCTGTTCTTTTCTTTTGTTTGCCTTTCATTTTGAACTTTTCTATCTCATTGTCAGTACTCCTTGAACTTATGGCTATCTTATCATTCTATTGCTTCTAACTTGTGCTCTAGTGATCTAACAGTTTTTCATCTAACATTTGGCTTCTCTGGACACGATTTTGGGCATCAGTCTCACAAAAAAAGGACCTTGGTATCGATCGATACATTACTGGAATCGCTCGATACTTAGCAAGTATCGGTCGATGCTGGTTACAAACATCGATCGATACCCAAAATAACATACGGTACCGTTGCGAAACCCATTAGCCATTCTGTTCTTTTGCTTTCTTTTGCCTTCTCTCAGCTAGACAACACTAGGGACAATGTTGTTTAAGTCTGGGGGAGGTGGTTACTAACATTGTGTTTGGTTTTCTTAGAGTCGGTCATTTTGAGTCAAATTTTGTGTTTTTGAGTCAAAACTTGTTGGAGATTATGAACTTTTGCTTGATTCCATTGCTCTGATTTTGTTTTTAGGTAACCAATGTTACAGAATCGGTTCTAAGATCGACTAATGAAAAATCCAAAGACTGACCAGATGACTAGAAGACACCCATATCTCCGGCAGATTTCTTCTAAATCATGAGCCAAATTATGCACTTCATTCCTGAGGTTGGTGTTTACAGAACTTGATTCATCATTCATATCTGACAAACGATCCCATGCGTTTGGAAATTTTGTTATACCTCTCCCTTGACATGCGATAATACATAAAATGCATAAAAGATGAGATGATTTCCGCTGAGTAAAGGGCTAGGAACACTTCCTGTGATCCCATTTTTCTACTTGGATAAGGAATGATCACACAAATGTTTGAAGCGAGGGGTAGGAACATTTCCTGGGACCCCGTTGTTCGCTTAAGACCTTTGATACTTTGAGAGGGGAGAACCGGGGATTCGGTGGCAATTACCATCAATACTCGCGTCTCAAACCTTGATTTGTATATGTGAAGCTTAATCCTAAATCAAGAGCACTAAAAGAGATAAGTCTGGGGGAGAGGAAAACAATACCAAAAGTATGAATTTTGGAAAGTTCCTTGGTCGTGATATCGCATGAGGAAAAATCTAGAAGGTTCTTGATCATCAGCACAGTGATGAAACGGCAGTGAATGATTTAGTATGTTGATTGCTGTGGGATAATGTGTGGAATCTGGGAAGTTACAAATGTCTACAGAGAAGTACATGGTGGTTAGATCCAAAACTGATTAGGTGACATCTGGGAGCTTGGAAAAGGGGTCATTACAATGTCTCAAGAAAAGGTGAGTCTCCGTGTTTTTCAAACCTCTTTCTCTGTTTGGTTTTCTGTTTGCTTGAGGGCAAGCAAAGACTAAGTCTGGGGGAGTTGATATATCATGGTTTTTACCCGTTTTCAACTATGATATAAGTCCTTTTATCGAGTCTTATAAATATTTTTAGAGTCTTTTAGAGTCTTTTCAAGAAGTAGGCGTAATTGGAGCTAGTTTGGATTTATCAAAGCTTCTGAAGCACTTCGGAGTTGCAGCTGTTTGAAGACTGAAGTTCAGTATCGATCGACACCCATACAGTGTCGATCGACACCATCATCCAGAAGAAACACAACTAGAGATCCTAGTATCGATCGATACCATAAGTGGTGTCGGTCGATACAGATAATCAGAACGTACATTCATCAGAAGACCCGAAAAGAAACAGAAGATTTCCTTATTTTAGATATGAACTCCAAAGCGTGTTTTAGTTATAAATTTAGGATTTTCAGCCTCTAGGAGGCAGACATTGATTCTTGGAGATAGAGTATTCTTGCAATTGAGTTTTGGGAGAAGAACCTTGAACCCTCTTTGTATTCTTACTCTATTTTACTTTATGATATCTATTTTATTCATGATGATTGTTTTATTCACCATGTCTGAGTAGATTCTCTGTTAGGTTTTGGGTTATTTAAAGGTATTTGATGAATTGTTGAATTAGATAAATTGTTAGGAAAATCTATAGAGTTCTTCACCTAGAGTTGAGATTAATGCTTGTTCTAGCTTCGCGAACTAGAATTTGATATTAGGTTGATAAATTAACACGAAAGTGTGGTTAGTTTCCTGAACTAGTGTTTGGTGAGCAAAAGACCTACTCGCAAAGAAATTTGGTTTAGGATTTTGTGAACAATTGAACTTGATCGTTAATGCTTGTTTATTCATAGAATTCGCAAAGAAATTTGGAATTCTAGGTTTAGACATAGATATTCTTCGCAACGACAGTTGGTTTACTTTACATCTGTGTTTCAAGTTCAAGAGCGGTGTTTACTTCATTCCTGACATTTTATTTGATTGACAACTCTGATTTGCCATAGAATTTCCCTAAGCCTAGCGTTTTCCACACTGATCTTACTACTTGATTTTAATTGTTTTGTTATTTTTGATTACATTTATTTTGCTTGGCTTAATTTACATTCTGGACAATCTTGAGTCTTTGTGGTTCGACCCCTAGAATACTACAGCTACTGCTTAGATACTTTAGGGTATTATATTTGAGCATATCAACTTCACCCTCAGAATTCATTCTGAGACTTCACTCTCAGCCTTATTGTACGAATGTGCTTGAGTCTCAGACCACAGCGTGCGGTACCTGAATGTGCTTGAGTCTTTCTCGGGGTTCCTCTTCTTCGTCTCTCTGTAAAATGAAGCCACACACACAATCAAAATCACGTCACATAAACTAGCTAGGTTTAAAACTCTTAAATAGTACGACATACGGACAAGTCTCCAAGAGGGCAATCAACATGTTTTTTTGGTCCTTGTCGATAGAACCAAAAGGGTTATAGCCATTGACGCGTGCAACCGGCTTAGCCGGAAGTACAGTCTCCATACCAGGGCGAACAACCTGCCTCTCTTTCATCTTTAGCTGATCACTCATTTTCTTAGCCATGAGCGATGTTGCTTTCTCATTAAAGCTCTGTTTTGCACTTTTTGCTTTAAAAAACTCCATATCTACATCTTTGGGCTTATCCACCATCACAACACTTGACTCACTGCCCTGGTTAACACTACTCTGCATAGTTGGAAGCAAACATCGATTTATTGCAATTTCACATAGATAAGGCACATTAACAAACATCATTCAATTATAAATTTTACAAGTTTCTGAAATAAGAGTTAAACATGCCAACAACAATCCAACAAAGTACATAATTCACATCATTTGTGTGACTGACTACTCCTGTCAGCTACTCTTTTACTTTTCCTCTCCTTCTTAGACTCCTCAATATCCTCCTTCTTACTAAGCTGGTTTATGTTCTTTTTGGGAATCTTTGGGTTAAAGGGAGGAAGACTAACCCCATCGTCAGGTGAATTTGATTTGGCATCAGATTGAGCCTGCTTTTCCTGAGGATTCTCTTTCACTTCCTCTGGTTCTTTCTTCATAGCTCCGCTGGTGAACTTATCAAAAGCACAACTCAGATCGTCTACTTTATAAGTGAGTAAGACAATCTAAATTCCAAATTCAACCAACTACCCATTCAACTCTGCCTCAAACGTGTTGAGTCGAGCGTCAACTGCATCCTTCAACGCATCACATAAGCGCTTCTCAAATTCTGCTGTAGAGGATAGACGAGCTTTTTTCAAACTACCCTCTTCAGGAGCTTCTAGCTCTCTCTTAATGCCATGATACGTGTCCTCATACGACTCATCCTTCACCTTCACCTTCACCTTGTTTTCCTTGAAGTTTAAAGTCCTCATCATCATCCCATCGTGGGAACATCTCCTTAAATGCTTTCTCGACAAATCTGCAGACTCTGGTCTACAAACATAAAAATAAATAGAGGGAGATCAGATAATATAATAACAGACTTCATGTGTGAAGTCTTAAAAAATATATCCCACTAAGAACAGCGTCTACACGCTGACACCAAGTCTTCATAGCTTGGTTCACTCTCCACATTGACTCCAAACCTTATCCAAAACTCTCTCATCTCATCCGTGATCTCAGCCTCAGGTTCTAGAGTCATAAGATCTTCCATATATTCACAGTTGAGCCCGGTGTTGTGTTCAAACTCGTTTATAGAGAATATGACTGGGACTTCACCAACTAGACTCCAAATCTCATCCTTCTTGAAGCATACAAGTTGGAAACCGAGCATATAGTGGACCAACCTCGATGCCCATGCGATCTATTGCTCGTGGTACATTAGGAAGACACCCAGAGGGGAAGTCCAAATCCTTCCCATTCAGGTACAGTTAGTGCACGCTTGACAGCTTCAAGAAGCTTAGGTGTTCCGTTGTAGTAGCCTATACTTTTTTCAGGCTGCAGCTCAGTGTCTTTGGTGAAATGCCTGGGGGGAAACTCTAGCATATGGTGAAAATCAGTCTTCGGTTCATATTCAGTTATTTCGCGCGAAAGAGCCATATTACAAACCTATGTCACATAAAAAAAACGTGAACTTATATAACTGTGAAGGGTACGAGACTTCGCCGGTGAAGTCTTCATATAGACTTCCCTTATGAAGTCAATGTAGCAGACTTCCCTTATGAAGTCTCCAACACTCTAGTAACTATAAATCCGAGATCAAAAAAGGAACAGATGAAAAGATTAAACTTAAATGGAATTTGTAGATGAATAAAGATTGAAGATGTGAATAGACGGTTGTGATTCTCTGATCTGCGAATCAAAGAAAAGATGGGATTAGATATAGAAAAAAAAAAGAAGGACACTTCAGAGAAAGAGTAGGGAGAGGGTGTCGTTGCAAAGAGGGTGTCGTCGTATGGGGATTTTCCGGCGAGAATTTATAGTCCACGGTGACGGTTCAGTGAAAGAGTGAGGAGTCGGTGTTTTGTCGACAGCGACTGCGAGCAAACCCTGAAAGATAGAGTTTGGGATTTTGCAGGAGAGAGGAAGAATATCGATAACTCACAATGGTGACGATCGTAGGAGATGAGATAGAAAGTCGGCGTTTAGAGATTTCCGGCGACGTTTGGTGATTCAGAGAAGAAAGAGAGCGATGGAGATTTTTTAATTTTTTTTAACCCAGATTAACTATTGCAATTTCAGTTTTATCGTGTTTAGTAAATGTATTTTTTTTTTGCCCCCAAAATTTTTTAACCCAAAAATCTTAAAAGTTTTCGAAATTTTTCGAAATTTTTTGAAAGTTTTCGAAATTAGACTTCTACAACAAAGTCCTGATAAATCGGTTACTTCACAGAAGAAGTCTATTAGCAGACTTCACCGAAGAAGTTTGTAAACTCTAAATTTATTATATGATTAATGAACCATCAAATTACTAACTAGATACACTGAATCACCTTGGCTCTTGAGTCTATTCATAATGACTTCGTCATTGCCCTTTCGGATATCCCAAAGCCATTATTGAACAGACCTAATGATTGAGCATGAGCATGAAGTCTCTCGAAGAAGTCTGCCTGTGAAGTGTGCGCATGAAGTCTATAGTCTGTCATTTTCAGATTTCATTTGGGGACTTCGCTTACAGACTTCGAATATAGACATCACTGAAGAAGTCTATAACCTTTAAAACAAAACATTAAAGAAATAGAAACACTGTATTTTTTTTTTAAAGTCACGTCCTTAAGATATGTCCATCTTTTCAGTTTCCCATCTATTAATCATTCCACCATAGACAAAGTCGTTTCTTCACTGCTTTTATCTTAGCAACACAAAACTCACAACAAATAAAAAAAACCCCAATAGATGCTTACAACCTTCTAGCCGAAGCAAATGAAAGAGCCAATGGAAGCAAAACAGATTGGTGTTTTAAAGTCAAGATTCTCCGCGCCTACTCTTACTCCGTTCTCAATGAAGGTCCCTACTGGTCTTACGTATTAGTAGATGAAGCGGTAAGAGATATTCACTTAGGTTTTATGTTTTTACATGCAGACATGCAGTCACATGGATCTGACAATACAATACTTTGGTGATGCTTTTTCTTATGCAGAGAACTAAGATGGAGTTGATGATTACTCCAATACATGTGCCAACGTTCTCTAGATTGGAGAAGTATGAAGGGCACTGGATTGAAATTCATAAAGTAGCAGTACGGCCAGGATTTGCAGGGTTCTGTGCAACAAACTCTCGCTTCGTACTTACAATTCTGTCTACAAAGACTGGAATCATAAAAATCGATCATTTGAACGATAAGCATTACTTGGATTTTTTAAGTTTGACCCAAATCTGTGACATCAAAACCAAAACAAACGTTGCTATAGGTATGCATGCAAATTTGTTAAACCATAATTTATATGCATGTAACTTTATTTAACTGAAGAACACTTATGATGTAGATATTATGGGTATGATATGCAGCACATGTCCCCTTCAAGAGAGTCCACATGGTCGTGCACATACAAAGAGTGTGTTTCACATCTAATCTAATTCACACAGGTGGTGATGATGACACTTGGCTGGAAACTGAAGAAGGCTTATCGGACATTTTGTTCAACCCAGCGATGGAAGAGGTTGAAGATTTGAGGGACGAATTCGTGATGTTTGATATGATAGCTGCAAGACACAGGGCAATTGTCCCTAGATAGAAAATTTATCTATCTGAATCTCTGTTTAATAACCTAAGTTTCAATTATTTTAAACTTTGTTTTGGATTTATTTGAATTTCAGACTTCTACAAAGAAGTCTACGCTAACAAAATGTTACAGACTTTACACACGAAGTCTATGACATCACCCGAGACTCGAGAAGTCTGTAAGCCCTAAACTCTAAAATTCAAATGTTTTTTCATTTTTTTTTAACAAATACTAATATTTAACATCAAAATAGTATAATATATCCAAAATCTAAGAAGTATACGAAGGATCGCCATTTTATACCAAAAACATATTGGCAACCCTAAAGATATATGCATGGATTCTTACCCATTGGCAACCTCTAACCTATATACCTCACATGGTTTACATCAAATGGCTTAGTTTTATGAAATTCTATTTTTAAACCTATTCGCTTTGATTTAAAATAATTTATCTTTCAAAATTTTGATTGAAATATTTTTTAATCATTTTTTAATTTAAATTTCACATTTAATTACGGTTCCAGACTTCATGGTCAAAGTCTGCGACTGTTTATGATATATTAGAACATAATCAACCTTACATGCTTAAGTTTTATGAAAGTTTCAAAAAATTTTATTTATAAAGTTTATATTTTAGATAATCTTATTTTCTTGAGAAAAAATTGTATTGAAATTATTTTTTATTATTTTTCTAATTTAAATCTATGGTTTAATTATGGTTAAGACTTCATGGATGTCATAAACGAAGTCTACTGTGAGACTTCGTTCAAGAAGTCTACGCCGCGCGGAGGTTAGAACTGTAATTGCGGTTTCTGTTTTTGTTTTTTGCAAAAAAGGGGGTTAATGTAATCTTCATACTCCAAAGGTCTAGTTTTGCATTTGTTTCAATTTGGGGTCTAGTTTTGCATTCAAACTTAATTTTGGGTCTAGTTTTAGATATTTCCCTAAAAGTTTTAAATTAAGATCTCATGCAACGCGCGGGGTTTATCATCTAGTACTGAACTAAAAATAATCCGTCAAAATTTTTATCTATTATTTTCATTATTTTCAATTTACACGCACTGTAACGAAATTACACATTAGCAACGACCATAAATGATGCAAATTTGGCGCACTATCCGTTTGCATCGAAATTGTCCCAACAGCCTAAAAAATAAACCAATATCTTTAAAAAAAACTATACAGCACATGTATTTCCTTTTCCTCCTTTTTGTGGCCGTGAGAAGCTAAATCTCTACCGCCAATTTTTTTATGTTGTACAAACCATTATAATTCATTGTCTCTCTCCTTAATTATTTCCGTCATTCTATTATATAATTAATTTTAAATAAAGTTAATTTCAAACATACACATATATATAACTTTATATATAGATATATAATTGTTCAAAAAACTTTATATATATATATATATATCCACTTAACGTAACATAATATTTTTATAACACATAACAGTTTTATACTCATGCACTCTATAACATATACAAATATATATTTTTATACTTATGCTTAACATAACGTAACATAACAGTTTTATACTTATGCATTCTATAACATATACAAATATATATATTTTTGTTTTACATCTTAGCATATACAATATTAATTTATATAGCCATATGTTATACATATTAACAAAGAGTATATTATGTGAATAATATTATAACACATAATGTTAATTAATTATTTTTTATATAGATAAAATATTAATTTATATATTGTTAGTTTTATTATATTTTTAAAAAGTCACAATCATATTAACCAGTCAATCTTTTATTTTAAAAAGTCACAGGCTAAATCGTAAAAGTAAGCCAAAACATTTACAATCCAAATCTTACAACCATAATTCTAAAGCTACCGTCACTACCAATTAAAGCGTCCTCATTGCATAGAAATCAACTTGAGTTTCTCCAAAATGAAAAATTTATATTTTTTATATAATTTAATTATTTAATTAATTTTTAATTTGTTGGACAAATTAAACAAAGCCAAGTAGCCAAGTGAATATTTTTGAATATTTTAATAGAGAGTTTGAGAGACTTTCAACAGAGGTGCTCTTGATTAAATGCATTCATGTCTTCACTGATTATAACATACAATAATTTATTTCTTTGTTATTGTCTTTTCCTTAATATGGCATGACTAGAAATTTTGCACTTGGGATGGTATTGGTCTAGATGTTACGAATTAACAATTTCATGAAAAATAAAGAAATACACAACCATTTGAGAATCGTTTGATAGTAATACACTAATACTTTTGAATAGTCGAATTTACATTTTAAATTCTGGACGTGGAAACCCGTTAAAGTATATATACTTAATACATGATGCAACTCAATACCTAAATATTAATAATTTCTTAATATATTAATACATGGCTCTGATTTGCCTTACTGTCTATATATATCTGACTGGATATAGAATTAAATAATGGGCATGAGGATGACTCATGATGATTAATCGAATTAATACTTTACATGTTTTTAATACATATTGATTAAGATTTGACGCTTTGATTACCACTTAGAGCCAAAACTTGGTCATATTTAGTGATTATAAAGAGAGGTGGGAGACAAAAATTAATTAGGAATTAGTTCCTACTAGTCTTTCGTGTTTATTTTGAAATAAAATAATGAATGAAGTTGCCTTTTGATTGTTTCTAATGTTCTAGGGATAAAGATGAATACGAAGAGAAAAATTTCGAATTTAAGACTAAGGTGGTGGGTAGAGGATCAACTAGTAAACAAAGCTGCTAAACCAATGGCGGCGATTTCTCAACGTAGATCACGATTTTCAGGAGTGGTTCTGTGTCGCACGGATGCAGCATGGAAATCTGAGATTTTAACGGTAGGTCTTGGCTGGATTTTCTCGAGTTCACAAAACATAACATGTTTTAAACAGTCCAAAATCATACCGTTTGTCTAGTCACCCCTAATTGCGGAAGGCCTCTGCATAAGGGAAGCACTCAACAATGCAATATCTTATGATATAAGATCTATTGATATGGAATCAGATTCTTTACTCCTAATCCAGGCTATCTCAAGAGGATCGCCGATGAGTGAGCTCCACGGAATTCTTGCGGATATCTCTCAGTTATCACAAATGTTTGAGTTTATTTCTTTTAGTTTCATCAATCGAAAGGATAATATGGTAGCAGACTCTCTAGCAAAGGGTGCCTTACAGGCTTTTCAAAACCCTCCTGTAACAACAGCTTAGTTTGCTGTTAATGAATGAAAGTGTTGCACACAAAAAAAAAAAAACGACTAAGGTGGTTAGATGTTTTTAGTAAAAGGTTGCCTGAAATAATAACATAGAGTAATTAAACTCAATGTTACATCACATAGCTATACTAAACTAGATTAGGTCATGAATATACATGAGATAAATTGTAATATTTTTAAAACTCGTAAAAAAATAAAATAAAATTAAGAAATAAAATAAAATCACCCACAAAAATATATCTACAATATATTAAAATATGACTTTTTGAATAAAATCATTTTTATGTACTTCATTATACGCTATAACATTATAAAAATTTTCTAAATTCTGACATTTACTTATATTTAAAAAGAGTTGCAAAAGTAAAATTATGAACACAACTACAATCTATAACATATATTTACTAACATTTAAGGAAAATTTTAAAGTTTAAATTATTAAATCGTTTTGGAAATTTTTGTTTTTATTTTTTTTGTTAACTAATTTATTTATTTATGAATTAAGAACACTTTTTTTTTTATACATTCAGCAAATTCTATATGCTAGATATTGATTCTCCAAGCATTCAATTTTTGTTTTCACTTTTAAAATTATCTAAAATTTATGATCAGAAAATTTGTATAACCTATTGCAATCTTGCACATTAAAGTTAAAAATTTCGAAAAAATCCCTTCACACAATTTACCTCAAAACTTTTCAATAAGGGAATAATGCACCGAGTCTTGAATATTATTTTCATGTTTTATTAATAATAATTTAAATTTAAGATAAATAAGTAAAATAATTAAATAATAAATTAATGAATATTTGGGTTAAAGAAATAATATATACTTTTTCATCAAGTAGGAGAAAATTCAATCCTAAAAGCTCATTATCTTTTTAAATTCTCACTTTCTAGTAAGACGTACTACCGTTCAACGATAAATATAATTTTTGTTAAGCCGACATAGTGTTAGATAATCTTTGTTTTTATTTTCAATTTATTTACTCGCTGTATTTTGGATAATAGTTATTTTTCGAAAAGTGAAAGAAAAACCAACCGAAATTAGAAAAAAAAAATAATCATAAACATATATATATATATATATATAATTAGGACAACCTCATAACAATAAATATAAATAAATTTAAAATTTAAATAAAAAGAACAGATGTTTTACCAATATTTAGAAGTTGAAGCTTGAAAAATGTTTTTTTTCGAGAAAACATGAGACAACTTATTTGTTTGTATAAAGTTCAATATTTATAATTATTTTTCCTTTAGGATTAGAAGTATTCTTAATTATGGAAGTTTATTTAAGAAAAGAAGTAATCATTTTTCTTATGAATCTATTTATATTAATTTTTATAATTTCAATTTTTGAAAATTAGTAATCAATACACTAAAAGTGTTTAAGTCTTTCTAGAGATCGACACATCAGCATTTCCAAGCATGCTCTAGAGATTTTAAGTGTTTCTAGAGATCGAGACCTTAGCGAAAATCATTGGCCAATCACAACATTTCAAATAGTACACATAAGGTAGGTTTATTGTGATGGGTTAGAGATTTTAAAGTATGAGCTTATTATGTAAAATGCAAAAGTATTTGGCCGGTAAGATTTAATGTTTCATGGGCTTTATAGTTAGTTTTTTTTATTTTAAAATGAAACTAAAAAAAATTGATATTATTAATAAATAATTTATATGCAATTAAACTTTAAATTAAAATTGGAAAAAATCATCTTACAACCAATGACGTAATTGCTTAATTTTTTTACTTCAATTAGAAAATAACCTCTAATCTTGTTTAGTCGAATGTGAAACTTCTTATATTATTTAATAATTTAAACAAAAACAATCTTTCTTACAGCAAAAATCGTGGAAGTAAAATTCATTATTGATGGATTTTATTTTACATATTTTTGGGTAAAAATAAAATGTATAAATCTTCTATCTTGTATATAAAAGGAAACAGTGCAAGTTTTTTTTATGTTGTTTATGTGTTATTTCGAGAATATGTATAAGTACTTTTAATTACAAAAAAAATAGTATACTTAAATGCATAAAAAACAAAAAAAAACAAAAAACTCAAATATTTTAACGTTATGAAATGAAAAATCATAAATTATTTATTTTTTATATTTTATGATATGTATGTAAAATTGAGATTTAATTTCTTAAAAACATTTTTCTCCCACGTGGATTATATGTAAAAAATAATCATAAATTCTCTTTTATATATAATACGCTTTTATAGGTGGAATAATTTAAACCAACGTAGTATATAAAAAAACCTTTAAGCTTAAGAGTATGCAAAATTTTCTAATTTTTATGTTACTATGCAATAACATAACATTTGACTAATAAACAAAATTTTCAATTAATTATCTCATATACAAAATATATCTACATATAAAGTACATATTAATGACATTGAAAATTTCGAAGAATGTCTCTGTCCACTTGTCTTCTAGTTTGAGTCTTAAACTCTACAATTTCAATTGAATTGAAGTGCAATATATTGTTTGATGCGTCGTGAAATATGAGACATCCAAACCCAAATAAAGAATGAGAATTGTGTGATTGGATAACAAAAATATACTCTAAAATTGAAAAAGTATCGTTTCTCTATCAACCATCTAAAAATTTTTGTTTACCAAAAAATTAAGGCTTAAATTCATAATTAGTTTTCAAAGCAATGTTAATCGAGTAACTATAATAATGTTTGGAATAAACTAATTAAAATATTACTAAAAATGATAATAATAAAAACAAAATTAGTTAACAAATATTTAAAATAAAAATACTTTCCCAAAATCAAAGCTAATGAAACAAAATTTTACTCTAAAACTACTCGTATAAGTATACAAAGCTTTACAAGACAAACTAACCATTACCATTACTAATTATGATTTATGTTTGACTAAAAACGATTTACCAAAATATCATGCAGCGTAGCGCGGGTATTTACCTAGTTTGTATAATTTCCTTATAGAATTTCCAATTACTGATCAATAATGGTAGTTAATTATATTTTTCTTATAAAGAGTAATCTTTTCTTTTAAGAATTAGTCATTAGTATAGTTACCTTTTAGAAATTCTATTTGTTAAAAAAGGTAGTTACTTATCTTTTTGTATAATTTCTTTATAATAATCTTTGACATTTTTATTTATTTTTCATATGTGTCAAAATTTTGAATCAATAAACATGACACGTGTCGCAATCTTATGAGTTACTTTTTGAAACCATACTTAATATAGTAAGATACTAATTTCCCAAATTTTATAAACAAGGGTTACTTTTTTGTCACTTTCAAGAATCATATTAGATGTTCAAACCACTGAGCACTTCAGAATACAAACCTGTATATAAAAAATATTTATCACATGTGATCCAACAGGTCAAGCCACTCGACCAAACTAGTGAAAATCAGGGTATAGAAATCATTTCAAAAATAGGCAACAACAAATGTAAGTATGCAAAAGAGTCTATGAGCAATCAAGAACGTTGGCCACTTAGCATGTTATAATATAAGTTTAAATGGTCGATTGTTACGAAGAAAACCTCATAAGACTGGTGGTAAATCCTGCATATTATGACTACATTTTGTTATTTTTTTTTAATCGCAAATTTAGTAACGAATTTGTGACTACTTTGCGACTAATAAACGATTACTTAAACTCCAAAGACTAAATAGTTTTACGACAAAAACATTTTGTTACAAAATCGTCATAATTTAGCAATGGTTTTGCGACTAATACTTGACTAAATAACTACAGACGCACATTCGTCATATATTAAGACCATAAAAATGTGATAAAACAATGGGAAATTTGTGACTCTTTTTGAGGGTTTTCAAAAGAGTCACAAATAATGTCACTATATAAGGCACATTGCTCTTATCAGTTGTATTCATATTGTACGAAAAAAACAGGGCGTTAATAAAAATAAACAGAAAAGTTCAAAAAAAAATTTGATTTGATCATCACGAGAATAGATGTATAATAGAATCGATCCACGGACATATAACATCTCCATGAAATTTTTGGTTGGGGTGGAAGAGTTCATGAATTTTGCAAGTAGCTAGCCTTTATCACATAACACTGGAGGTAGGTTTTACTATCATTGTGTAAAATGTCAGAAATCTAAATTTTTGCAAGGGATGAAAATTTCGAACCATTTGCATAATAGAGGATTTATGCCAGGAAATTATGTGATCAGGATATGGTGAAGATTATAATGTGGCTAGGGGAGCTGGAATGAGTAGTCATTTTGCTAATGCGGGTTATACTAGTGTTAGTCAACTAATATGATTTGATGGGGAAATGTATACGTTGGGATGATGAATGATGCATTTCATGGTTCAACACCATATAACGAGTATCATGAACATGATCAAAGTGGATATGATCTTGTTCATGAAGGATCTATCCATGAAGCAAAACGGTTTTACGACATGTTAGATGATGCAATTACTTAACTTTATGATGGTTGTTGTGAAAGTCATTCGACGTTATGATTGGTTTCCTATTTCATGAACATTAAGGCATATCATAATTTCTCTGAAAACTGCATGGACTCATGGGCTAAATTATTTACAGAGGTTTTGCCAGAGGGTATCTGGAAACTGAATAATACTCGAAGACATAAAGTTCGATGCAAAAGCTAGGATTGTCGTTCTATACATTTGATGTATGTATAGATAATTGTATGCTCTTCTGAAAAAGGTGAGATATTGAAGCATTAAAAGTTATGTGCAAAACCAAGATATAAGGCTAGCGAGGAAAGAACTAAAATACCATTCAATGGTATTTACCTATTATTGACAGAATGAAGAGAATGTACCAATCAAAAAAGACTGCATCGTTGATGAGATGACATGCTGAGCATGATTCAAAAGACAAAGTAATGTGTCATCCATCTGATGTGGCATAGTAGGAGATTTTTTGGCAGTTACATCATTCATTTGCAGAAGAAACATGCAACGTTTATCTAGGATTAAGTAGTTAAGGCTTATGAGAATAACTTAGAAGATAAAATGTCTCAAATGGAAGAAGATGGTCGTGACACATCAGACCATTCGTCTCAAAAATCCACTCAACGAATCCTCAAAAGTCAAGAAAAAATAACATATTTCTTAAGGTAATATAGACTTGTTTTGCTACTGTTCATTTATAGACTTGTTGATTGTCTGGTTTTATGTCTCTATTTTTGTTCTGTCCATTTATGATTGTCTGGTTTTTCCACTCGTTATCATATGATTCTGTTTTTTTAAGTCTCGTGTAGTGATGTTGATTGTCTGGTACGTTTTTGTTTGGTTTTGTATGTTGATTGTCTGGTTCTGTTTTAGTTTATGTCCATTTATGATTGTTTGATTTTGCTATTCGTTTTCATATGTTTTTTTTTTCTAGTGTAATGTCACAGATGACAAGGGAAACCCCTTTGGACTTGGAAAACTTGTAGATATGATCAACAAAGGAAAGAAGAGAAAAGAAAGCTATACAAGTTGTTATTCGTCATCATTCTTAGAGATGTAAGAACAACTTCAAGTTGGCCGTCGTAAGTTCGCTGAAGTAGACAAAAGAATTGTTAGACGTGATAAGGAGCAATATAATGCTTAAAGTCGTATCGCAAGCTTGGATATATTCGTCTAGTACTTGAGAAACAATGATCCTGGTTATGGCTACTTAACCATCACCCACAGCAGCAGCAGCCACCACACCAACTACTCAACCAACAACCATTGTAGTAGCCGATGCAATAGCCACCACAACAGCAACGCAACAGCCATTGCAACAACCAACACAACAACCATCCCACATGCCAACACAACAACCTCTTCACCACCTTTTTCACCAGCCTCTTCACCATCCACGTTACGCGTGTCTAACACGATATCATCCTCTCTGTTGTCTCAGAACTAATTTTAATTCATGGTATCTAGATTTTCTTGGATTGTTTGGTATTGAAATGTTGTGGGTGTATATAAAATTGGCTTTCATTCGTGCATTCCGTCAGAAGAGTTGCAAATGGATTAATATTTTCCACCAATTTGCGACCACAAATAATGTTGAAAATAAAAAATAAGTGGCATATTGGTTGCTAATATGTGATGCCTTTTTAACGTTGCAAATTAAGACTAACAAAAACCATCACAAATTAGTCTTAAAACACGACTACAAAAGAAAGTTACAATGTAGTCGCTAAAGTGTTTTCTTAAAATCATTGGAAATTTACGACTAGAACCATCAAAACTTGGTCTCAAAACACGACTACTAAATTAAGTCGCAAAGTAGTCGCTAAGTTTACGTAGTCACTACTTTGTCTTAAAGGGCGACTCTTACTGTCCGTCTTAAATACGTCGCTAATATACAACAATTTTTAGTCCTCACTAAGTAACCACAAATATGCGACTACCGCGTTCAATCTCTAAGTAATATGAAATAGCGAATTTGCGACTACTTTGAGACGATTTCGTTGGTCGCAAAATGCAGGTTTTCTTGTAGTGTCTGCATACTAGATTCAAATTTTATTCCTCCATGGTTTAGCGAAGATGTGATTGTGTCATTTAGAAATAGAGACAAAAATATTTTTGACTGAATGGATTTCACAACTACATGAACAATATTATCAAAAGTTTCTCGAATGATATCTTGAACTAATTTTTCATTATGACTTTTTCAAATGTATCATAAAATCTACATAAAATTTTACCCCCGTCATTTGAAACTTCTTATGACGATTACAAAAACACAGTCATATTAGAATAAACAGGAAAACGGCTAAAATCAATCCAAACAATTTGCAGATTGCTTTTTTTTTACCCAAATAATGAAACCATGCATTTTTGAACCTGAATCAGCATAATTTTTAAACTTTGAACCAAAACAATATGACCATTAGCAAATTTATAAATCGACATAAATGGTCGTAAGCAATTACTAAACTGTGTTGAGTTAGACGACGTTATGACAAATGTGTGGCATATGGGCTGAGCTAAACGATGTCACTTGGTCTAATAGAGTTTTTAATGGATTTGTTAATGGAATTTTTATATAAGGTATATTATCTTTGTGTTTTTAGACATGTGTAACCATTAAGTCTACACAATGAGAATGTTAAAATGTAACCATTATGTTTACACAAGTTCAAAAAACATCAAGGTAGCATTCTATATGTCCTAAAACCAACAACAACATCTTTTTATTGAAAACTAAAACATCATACAAGTTGGATGAGCGACATCCTCCACACTCCAAAAACCCACCAAATCACCAAAGCATTGTTCTTCAGTGCTCCAAAAATCCACCAAAACCCACCAATGTCTAATCAACATTCACAATTCAAACATGCATAAGTGAAAATCACAATTTAAACAAGCATAATCGACACTATCCCTTAACTCATTCAATCCTATTCCTAAGCTCACTCAAATATATCCCTAAGCTCACTCTCAGTTTTGACCTCCCTAAGTTCAAACTCGGTTTCGACAAATAAAGAACATGTCATCCAAATTTTGATTTTTTCCCAATATAGGATGATGTCGTTTTACTCTTTTTTCAGCAAAGTAAATTACCATCTTATATATAAATTTTTAATAACTCTCTATCTACTTGACACGTGGTTGATGGAGAGAATGACATGTGTCCCTCAAAAAAAAAATATTAATAATTAAATATAAAATTAATTAAATATAAAATTCAGTATTAAGTGTATTGAATGTAAAACTCCTAAACTTTCTATCATTTTATTTTATATTTCACCAGAAAAAAATAGATTGTTATAATTGTTTAATCTAATTAGTACATTTCACACTTCTTGTGACATGTATTCATCAACTCAACGACTTTGTGTGATACCATAACTGAAAGAAAGAAATAAGACGATCTCGAACCGCAAATATTTGCAAGAGATGAAGATGAGATTGATGAGATTAAAAAGCATATCATAATTTTCCATGGCCAAATTGTTCTTCTTGCCAATTAAAACAATAGCAATTACACTAGTAAGTTTAACAATTTAACCAATTTTCAAAATTATTTGGGGATTCTCGAGTCTAAGCGTACAAGAAATTTCTACAAGATTGGCTTAGATTTGGAAGTAGCACATGAGAACACATCATTTATCCAAAAAAAATCGATAACCTTTTCAAGTCAAATATGGTATCAAGGCTGGTGAGATAGTGCAACATAACGATATTAGCGGTGTCGCTAGCATCAAATTCAATATAAATGGAGACAAGGGATAGTAGAGATCTGTGTTGGTGATTTTGGTGGTGGCGAATAGAATACTTAGGAATAAAATTACGACATTGTTGATAATAAGAGAAATTAAAAGAGAGAGTCATAATTTCGTACCTTAATATTAAAAAATGAAATCATAGTATGATTGAATCATCTAAGATTGAGGTCATGGGTTCCCCAAGAAGAAAAACTATGATTGATGTTGTTATATATTCTTAGCATCGAATTTGATCGAATATTTCAATTCTAACGAATATAATTATCGAGGCATTCTAATGAAATTCAATAATGACCAAGGTTTGAAAAAATACTTCAACAAGGTGGTGGTGTAATTTTACCTTTTTGAATGTTTCATATTACTTCTTTTTTTTTATATTTGTCTTGTGGATTCATATCTTAGGAAAACAAGCGAGACGAAGCCAATAAAAAAATAAGTGAGGGTGCTTTGGTAAATTATGAGCATCAAGAAGCAAAGTGATGAAAAATTAGAAATTAAATGGTTGCATGAAGGTACATAGAAATACGCTATGGATTTTCTCAATCTTGGGGACAATATAACAACAACAAAAAGGTTGGTAGGTAGGATTAGCTAATACTATATTACAATTTTTTTGCTTACATATTTTAAGAAAAATCCAATGTGGTCCTTACATGTCGAATATTCTCACTTTTTAACCGGTATATTTTTGGGTACGTTAAGATGCATTTTCATAGACGCATTACTTACACATTCAAGGTAACAGGAGGTTAACTATGAACGCTCTAGAAATATTTTGACGGTTTAATATGTTATTGTTGTATTTATCATATATAATACGCTTAGACAATAATAAAATATTGTCGATGACCCATGATTGACCCATGATTTTGATACAAATATACAACTAGGTATACTTTTAAAAAAGTTTAGCTGGTGTGACTTAGTTGGAGAACTATGAGTGAAATTTGGTTTATAAAAAAGTCTGAATATATTGTTTGGATGTCACTTGTTAGAGTATTTTGGTGAGGTTTAGGGGTAATTGATGGTCAACTCTCTCCATCTTTGTGCCACATGGTCGCACAAATAAATGACTTGTATCCTTTCCTTCACCTATCTTTTTTCTTGTCAAACCTCTTCATCTACCCTCATAAAATTAACACATTCCTCATCAATATATGTAGTTACTTTGAGATTATTAAACTTTATAATTACACTACGGATTTGGTTGATGTTTTGGGATATTATTATTTCAACACTATGGTCTTTAGCGGATCATCGTATGGTATAAATCTAGTCCTTTTTATAGTGTTTACCTATAAGGAAAAAAAAACAAAAAACAAAAGAGCAAAAAAATTTAAATTTGTTGATGCACTATGGGGCTGATTGGTAAAGATTTTTACTACATGCTGTTACTGTAGACTTTTGGCTGCAGAGAATTTGGTTGTAAGCATTGTGACTGTAACTTTAAAATATTTGTAAAATTCTGATTGGTAACAAAAAACTGTAAAAGCTATGACTTTAAATATTTATAAAAGTTTGATTGGTAATAAAAACTGTAAAAGCTATGACTTTTATTTTAAAATTATGATTTTTTTTAAATATACCGATATAACAAAAAAAATTCTTAATAATTACATTTAAGAAAAAAATTACAAATCTTTAGAAATAAACTAATAGATAAATATTTTAAACGAATAAATTTATTTATATTTATTATTTCATGCCAAAATTTAATATCCAAAAAAATCATGATACCTGTTGGATTTGCAAGTTACAGAAAAACTCAGTAGCTCATGGTAATTATAATGTTAGTGATAGTCTAAAAATAGTATATTATTTTAGTTCTAATTTTTCAATTTCGTTTTACATATTTTTTTTGAATTAGTATGTTAATCGATTATTGATTTTTTTATTGTTTTTAAATGATCCTTGATCCTATTATAAATAATTTTGTTTTTATTGTTTTGTGTAGAATTTTTCTATTGATTATTATTGTTTTATCTAATTTTTACTATTAATATACATCATTGTTAAAAAAATAAAATAAAAATCGTATAGTCTTCTAAAATACATGTTTTTGTGACTTTTAAAAAATAGAAGCAAAAAAAGTTAGAGAGAATTTAGGGGTTGTTAGGACTTTAAAAATAAAATAGATACTTTTAGTTGTAGTAAAAGCCTTTAGAGTTGCACACCAATCGGCCTTATGTTTTACAAAAGAAGGTCATGACTCTCCATCTTTGTGCTATGTGGTCGCCTGAAAATGTGACACATTTCCTTTATTATATCCTTATTCACTCCTTACATCTTTCTTTCCGTCACCTACATTTTTCTTGTCAAGCCTCTTCATATTCCCTCCTACAATTAATATATTTCTCATCAATATATGAGTTACACTAAGTTTATAAATCTTTCTAATTACACTGCGAATTTGGTTAATGTTTTTGGAGTTTATCAATTCGACAGTTAAATATTTCCAAAACTTCTATCTTCTAAATTAATTGCATAGCATTTGAAAAAATAAAATATACATATAGATTTGCTTGTAAAAGATACATGGGAAGTAGTACCATACATTTTGTGATAGATGAAAATGTATTCATCATTTATCTACGCTAAAATATTGCTTAATGGAGTCAGTGTAAGATCAAGAGTAGCAATATAAATATCTTCTATAGTCTTTCTTATAATGAATTTTTTGTTTCATCGTATGTTATAAACCTGATCATTTTAAATTTAAGTGTTTATGTAAAAACAAAAAAATGATCAAGAATATTAAAATTTGTTGATGTTATATATATGTTTTACAAAATAACTCATGAGTTAAGAAAAGAGAATTTCGATGCTAATATTTTTTAGACGAAACTATGTTTAAAAGTTTACATTTCCGAAATGTTAATAATACAAACTACTCATATTTAAAACGATTTGGGCTTTTGGAAAGACTTATAAGTCACAATACGTAATTATTCTCATATATGATATCACGGGTTAAAAAAAATGCAACAAATAAAAAATTGATATGTTAAAAGTAAAATGAAAATTGATAAAATCTAATTTAAAACATTTTTAAATAGTTTATTATGAAAGATTGAGCATTTTCCTACCTAATATATCTATCTCCCACTTTCAAATATTTTTATACAATAAAATAGTTTAGGTTAATTAAAAAAACATATACTTTTTCAAAAACAATATGTGAACGAAATCTAAAGTAAAAGCGAATGAAACAAAACCCGTGCGTATGCGCGAGTATTCACTTAGTAAATATTAAAACGGTCATGATACAACAGTTCAGAAGTACGACCATTAATGATGTCAATTAAGATTTTACAATCGCCTTCGAAATATACGGATATAAACTTTTAGACCATGTTGGGTGCATAGCTAGAAGTAGAACGGCAACTTTAACTTCTAGAGCTGTGTCCACAGGACGAAACAGACGGAACCTCAACATTTTGCAAAACTATCTTTATCTCAATTCAGACACAAGTAACTTGTTGTGTGAGATTATTGAATACTGCATCGAATTAGCATTTAACGAAAGGGTCGGGGGTCGAGACCAAAAACTCTCCATAGGCTCGTGTTGTTTAAATGAACCAATATCAGCTATACCACTAACTTGAATCCATTCAATGACATCTTCTTGGGTTTGTAGAACAATTTTAGATGGACTCTCCTAAATGCTATTTAAGATATAAGTATTTCAGGTCTTCTAAATATTCCACAAAAGCAAAAAAGAAAACCAAGAGTTTTTGTTCGGTAGAATGCCTTTGGTTAAATGTAGAGTTAAAAAATTTGAGATATTTTCTTCACAATTATCAGAAGAAAATTATAATGGGACAGAAGCATTTCCAAAATGACATGCTAACATGGAAGAAGGACACATAAAGAGAATATGATTAATATATACTTTCAAAGAATAATTGATACCTTGGACATATACGATCATTTTCTACTCAATGGTGGATCCATCTCCGACAAGGAAACGAGACCCTTTCTTCAAGAGGGAAACACCAATTACAGACCATCCATAGGATTGATGTTTTCGAGGTGTTTCATCCAGAATAGAATCATATCTATAATAGCAAGCATTCAAAACAAGTGAAGAAGTAAATTAACATATCGAATAAGCCGCCAAGCATGTTTGGCCAAAAGTGCATCATCGAGTTAGCCAAATCTTGGAAACCTAAGTTTCCTTCTCTCTTTGAATAGTGAAGACGCTTCCATGCAATCCAAGGAATGCCACGATGATTACTTTTCTTCCACCAAAATCTCACAAGCAGAGATTCTATCTCTAAAATAATATCCAACGACAAATTAAAACATGATATTGAGTACACCAGCATAGCTAATGCCACAAATTTAATCAGCACTTTTTTTTCAACTTGCGAGCGAAACTTAACTCTTCAATTTGAAGTTCTTTGTCGAACTCTATCAATGATATAATTGAACATTCTGGATTGAGATAAAGATAGTTTTGCAAAATGTTGAGGTTCCGTCTGTTTCGTCCTGTGGACACAGCTCTAGAAGTTAAAGTTGCCGTTCTACTTCTAGCTATGCACCCAAAGAGAATTTTAACGTGAACACAGAGATTGAATAGACATGGTGAAAAAGGATTTCCTTGTTTGATACCATGTTCCGCAATCACTTTCTGAATAGTGAATAATTGATAGGGATCGAATACTAAACAGATCGTACGGTAGGTATAAACCAACGAAACCGTTTCTCATAGAAGCCAAATAAGTGCATTGTATTCTTTAGAAAATCATGTTCGACCTTATCATAAGCCTTACTCACATTTTTTTTGATTGCCATAAAAGTTTGAGACACTCGTTTTCGAACTTGTATAGAATGCATGATCTCATAAGCGATCATTACATTGTCGGAGATAAGTCTACTTGGTATAAAAGCTGCTTAAAATCCAAAACAATCGAATCTAGGTTTCGCTTCAAACGCATTACTAGACATTTTGATATGATTTTGTAAAGAACGTTACATTAAGCAATTGACCGATAGTCACAAAGACTGATTGGTTTGGTTACTTTAAGGATAAATGTAAGTATAAGTATTATTTATTCTTGGTCTCATATAAGCAATTTGGAAAAAGAATTTGACCTTGAGTTACATCTTCACCAACAATATCCCAACATTTCTTATAAAACGGGTTATTAGTCAATATGGGCTCATAGCCTTGTCATCATTGCGTTGGTGACTATGGGTAAGAAATCAGCAAAATCTAACCGAAAAACTAGATGGCGAGTAGAGGAAATAATTTGTGTAAAAACAATTCTTCAACATGAATTCCAATCTCTTATTCACCACCATACACTTTCTTGTAGTCGTTGAGGATTGAATATATACAGTTTTAGGAGAATTTATATTTTGTGCAAGCTGAAAAAAAATTGGTGCTTGTATCCCCCTCATTAAGCCATTGGTTTTTACTCTTTAATTTCCAATCAATTTCGTCATCCTTGTAGGCTATAGTTAGATCTCTTTGTAAATTTGGAATCAAACATCTTTCAATCCCCGACAATGCCGTCTTTCATCCAAAAAACAAAACAAAAAACATTTTGGTATTTACAACGATCCCAGCTTAATTCAACCACATTTTTAATATTTGCCACTCCCAATAATCTTTTATCAAAGCGAAAAGGTTTTTGGAGTAAGGGGTCGCCAACACCAAAGTAAGTAAGAACATGTCTGTGATCGGAAACATTAAAGTCAAGAAACTTTGCCTCTGCTTTAGGAAAAGTTGCAGCCAATTCCGAATTGATGAAAACTCAGTCAAGACACCACTAGATCGTATGTGTGTATCTTTCCCCTACCCAAGAAAAACGATCCCCTTTTGAACGTAAATCAATCAAATCACAATAAGACATCATCTGGCAAAAATCTCGAAATGCCCAGTCCTCTAAAAGCCAAGCTCCATCTCTATTTATGGAGTCCTCATAAGAGATGATGCTGGTTTTGGAAAGTTGTCCATAAACACAAGACAAATATAAATTGTAGTTATAATACTTAACACTTACATCAATAAGTCGTTCATCCTCAGAGATCATGGATAATGACACATTATTCTTCCACAACAACACTAAACCTCCACTTCTACCTTGCCAAGATTCAATGATATTATTACGAAAGCCTAAAGAACTTGCTATATTATAACCAACATCACACTTGTTTATATTTTTTAACTAAAAACAATACATTAGGTTAGAAAGATGACAAAGCTTATGTAAACAAGTTTTTGTCAGCGACCCGCCAAGGCCTTGACAATTATAGAAGATGATCGTCAGATTGCTTATGGGGGTACCAACACAAGAATCTACAAAACCCCAGACTCGTGGTAATTTCCAATCAAAGCACAAAGATTCTGCTTGTGAGGGTTCACCATCGATACCACCAAAGAGAACTGGTTCATGGAAGCAGTCCTTTCAATGAATTAAGGAGGTAGAAGGACCGAGAGTCATCAATCCCTAATTCCAGATCTTGAAGAGATTTGCGGATGTTATCACTCATGTTTTCTCTATGAGTAGTTGAAGATGTCGATTGCTAACGACACCTTATACTTTTCACAGAACAAACTCATTATACCCAAACGAGCTCAGCCTAAATGTCAGATGTCCACCACGATGTCGTCTGACTCAGCACCGTCAACAATAATCTAAGATCGTTTGTGTTGATGTATAGTTTGGCTAACAGTCATATAGTTCATGTTTAAATTTTGAAAATTATGTTAGTTCAGTTCAAAAATGCATAGTACCATTATTTAGGCATGAAAAAAATATTTGCAAATTGTTTGGGTCCATTTTGGTCGTTTTCCCTGGAATAAATAAAGTATGGTAGGAATAACTGAATTAGATGAACATATTGAAATGATCCATGTTTATATTAATGTAGAACATAGGTCTAGGAAAACGGTATTTGGTTCGGTTCCGGGTGTTTCAGGTCTAGAGGTTTAGGATCCGTCGGGTACTTGAAAATTTTTCGATTCGGTGCCTGTCGATTTCAGATAGTTCGGGTACAGAAGTTGAAGAACCGTAAAATACCCAAAAAAATTTTGGTTCTTAACCGGTTCCGAATATGTAGGACCCGAAATAGCAAAAAATTATACCAAAAACTAAAAAGTATTTGAAATAACACTTAAAATACCTGAAACCCGAATCCAAAATATAAATAAATTATCCGAAATACAAATAATATATCTGAAATGTAACTAAAATACCCAAAATGACCAAAAAATTCTCGAAACCGATATCCAAAATGTTAATAAATTACCCAGAATGCCAACATAATACCCGCGATGCAAATAAGCTACCCGAAATGTGACAAACCCTAATAATATATGTGTAATGTATATATATGTTCGGGTATTCAGTTCCTTATTTTGGTCCCCTAGTAAAAATCGGAACCGAACCGATACTTGCAGTTTCCAACCTCATGAACCATTGGGTATTTTGGCTAGAACTGGAACCGAACCGAACCGAAATTTCTGGTCGGTTCCGGTTTGGTTCCGGTTCGGTTCTTCGATTTCGGTTTTCACTTTTACAAATTTTTTAAACAAAGCATGATAAATGATTTTTGTCTTTGCACCACAACCTTTTTTTTTTTTTTTGTCATCGTCTTTGCACCGCATCATGTAAATTAACTATCACATAATACTCTTTCCTAAACTTGTAGTTCTCTTAAGCATCCTGAAAATGGAATTGCCACATAAAATACAAAACTTTATAAGTTATAACCAATTTCCCCTCTTTTTTCATTCGTTTTTTTTGTTGACGTATAAACTAATTACATAGTTTTGACTTCTTGAACCTCAAAATACAATTCTCTTCTTTTTTTGTTTAACACCATAATCCTCTTCATTTTTATATACTTGCAAGCATATTATATACGAATTCATTGAATCCTAATCCAATCAGCACCACCTAAGGTCAAATAAATCGTCAGCATGTACAGTGAAACTTGACAACATAATTTAAACTAATATAGTTCACCACTTCGGTTAAACACGTTTCTCATTATCCAATAGCAAACAAAATTTCTTATTTTAAGATTAGAGTTTCGTATAGAAACATCATTTGCATCGTCAGCAAAACCAAAATCGTGTGGCCTATAATTTCCCAATTATCTCCAAATCTCTTCTCCTCAGAATTCTTCGTTAGAAGATAAATCTTCTCCCTAATCTTTCAGAAAATTTATTAATTCTTCTTCTACTTTGGTGTCTGATTCTACCATATTCAATCAAAATCCGAGACGATTTCAACTGGGTTTCGATCAAGTTTTAGGTCTTTTGATTCCTACTTGTCTAATCGTGTAAGTTTTGAATCAAAGTTCAAATCTTTATCCAAAAAGTCAAATTCTATAAATTCCAATTTTGACAACTTAAAATCAGATTCCGTTTTCTCGGTCAAACCAATTTTGATCAAAATCAACTGGGTTTCGATCAATTTTAGGACTTTTGATTCATACTTGTCTGATCTGTTGAATCAAAGTTCGTCTCTTCGTCTCTTTGAAGGTTCGTTAGCTTCAATGATTGTAAAAAGATTTGTTATTTTTTTTTTTAATGATGGCTAAGATTTTTGTTTAATTAATTTTGACAGCTTGTGAAAAGAAGAAGATGACGATTGAAGATGTTACTCCGATTCCAAAGAGGAACAGTTCTTCTTCTGATGAAATTGTTGCTCCTTTATTACCAAAGTCTCAAGGAGATGAAGTTGCTTATGATGAATTCAATGGAGCTTCGTTTAGTGGAGCGGTTTTTAATCTTGCTACGACTATAATTGGTGCTGGTATCATGGCTTTGCCTGCTACGATGAAGATACTTGGACTTGTACTTGGAATCACTATGATTGTTGTTATGGCTTTCTTGACTGATGCATCGATTGAGTTCTTGCTTAGGTTTAGTAAAGTTGGGAAGAATCGATCTTATGGTGGTTTAATGGGTGGTTCTTTCGGTAATCCTGGAAGAATTTTGCTTCAAGTCGCTGTTTTAGTCAACAACATCGGTGTTTTGATCGTCTACATGATCATCATTGGTATCGTAATTATCATTGTCCTCGTCTTTCTAGATTCTGATAATCTGTTGCTACTGTGTTGTTGAATTTTGTTTTTGTGTTTGAAGGTGATGTGTTGGCTGGAAAGACAGAAGATGGAATCCACCATTTTGGTGTTCTTGAAGGATGGTTCGGTCACCATTGGTGGAACGGAAGAGCTGCTATTCTTCTTATTACAACGCTTGGTGTATTTGCTCCATTGGCTTGCTTCAAGCGAATTGGTTAGTGTTTTGAGTTCTAACACGAATTGTCTGATTCGTTCCTTGTCGTAGATACTCCTAGAGTGGGATGGGGACTGTGAATTTTAATCTTTGGTCCTGATGTATGATTATGCTTTTTTTCAGATTCTTTGAAATTTACATCTGCCTTATCAGTGGCTCTGGCGGTTGTGTTTCTCATCATCACAGCGGGAATTTCGATTATGAAACTGATCAGTGGTGGTGTGGCGATGCCAAGATTGCTACCAGATGTTACCGATTTAACATCCTTTTGGAATCTTTTCACAGTTGTGCCCGTTCTTGTCACCGCATTCATTTGCCATTACAATGGTATGTTCTGAGTTCTTAATTTGGAAGCATAGCTTTGATGAATGAACAAAAAAAATTCTTATGTTTGATTTTGCGTGATATGTTGCAGTTCACAGCATACAGAACGAGCTCGAAGACCCTACTCAGATAAGACCTGTTGTCCGATCAGCACTTATGCTCTGCTCATCTGTTTACATAATGACAAGCATTTTCGGGTTCCTCTTGTTTGGCGATGATACTCTTGATGATGTCCTTGCAAACTTTGACACCGATCTTGGAATCCCTTTTGGTTCTATCCTTAATGATGCTGTTCGAGTTAGCTATGCGCTTCATCTGATGCTTGTATTCCCAATTGTTTTCTACCCTCTGCGGATTAACATTGACGGGCTCTTGTTCCCTTCTGCTCGATCATTAAGTACCTCAAATGTGAGGTTTGGTTGCCTCACTGCCGGTCTCATCTCTGTAATCTTCTTGGGTGCAAACTTCATCCCAAGCATTTGGGATGCTTTCCAATTCACTGGAGCAACTGCTGCTGTTTGTCTCGGCTTCATCTTCCCAGCTTCTATAATACTAAAGTAAGTTGATCGCTTAAATATATCTACGGACAATCGTTGGCAGATTTGGTTTTTGGTTATTTATTTTGATTTTTATATGTTGTTGCAGGGATCGTCATAGCAAAGCAACAAGCAGGGACACGACCTTAGCCATTTTCATGATCGTTCTTGCGGTATTGTCCAATGCAATCGCCATTTACAGTGATGCTTATGCATTATTCAAGAAGAACGCACCTCGTGAGTAATCTTGGCTGAGAAATTGTGTATTTTGGTGTTTCTGGATGAAGAAGAGAAAAAAACTTCTGTTTTTTCTTCTATGTGAAATCAAATAATGAAGAAGACGAGACATCTCTTCCCTATATGTTTGTACCATTGTTGTTGAGTGTTCAAAGCGGACTTTTGCTTGCTTCTGGTTATATACCACCTTGAGTGTTGTTTGTAGAAACTCTGTATAAAATGTAATGCAGCTACATATTTACCTTTTTCATGACTCTGAATTAATTGCTTCGTATTACCAATTGCTACAGTTGGTGTAGATTTTAATTTTAAAAAGCGCACCTCGAGAATGCCTAGGCACAAGGCGATCCTTAAAGTGTCAATGGGAGTCTACATGAGTTATCAAAAGATTAAATTATATTCATAACTAAAGTTTTAAGTTTTGTTGATTTACATTTTTGAGTTATCTCCTTTATAAATTTGTTAAATTAAAACATAACTTAACATTATGAAAATTTTCATGAGTTAAGATGTGCCAAGTTGAGTTAACTTTTTTTAATTTAAATATAAAACGAAAATTCATTTATATAAGGGCAATTCTCCAAAATACCATAGTTTTATGTTTTTGGATCAAAAATATCACATGGCCGGCATTTTCCATTATTAACATTAGTGATATACAAAATGACCTAAATGCCCCTGTCTTATGTGAGAAACCCATCTCTCACCGCCTCGCCGATCGCCGCTGTCTCTTCTCCGTTCTCACGTCGCCTTCGCCGGTTTCACGTCGCCAGTGTTACGTTGTCGGTCTATCATCGGTGGTTTGGATCACAATCGAATCGAAGCTTTGCGGTTTGGATCTTACTCGCTTCCGTCTTTTTCCTAAATTTAAACTCTATTCATGTTCTTTGCTTCTGTCAGTTTGGATCTTACTCGCTGTTGAATGGATTTTGTGTTTGGTTTTTAACTCGAATTTGTTAAATCTGTTACAATGTCGAGCTCGTTGTGTTTCTGTTTCTAGTTGTTTGAAATTGTAGCTTCGCAATTCGTAACTAAATGCTAATTTTCTCTTTAGCTTAAGAGATTCAACAATTCTTTTGCTCCTAATATTACTACATTTTAGGTTATATTTGAAATTGTGGCTTCTCAGTTAGTATCTTCTCAATTATGGATTCTTTTGTTCCTCAATCTATGAATCATGAATAATTTAGCTCCAGACCACTTCAATTTATGAATAATGAACATTTCAGTCTTTGTTGTGTATGTTCGTTTGTGTGTGTGCTTATGTGTATCTAAGTATGTGTTTGTGGTGTGTGTTTTCATACGGCATGAAATTTTCATGGATACCCAATGTCGTACAGGATTAGCTCTTTGTAAGAGAGGTCTTTGTTAGGTTATAAAAGATTTTTCCAGTGTTCAAATTGGAATCAAGTTAAGAGCATCTCTTTTGCTTTGATGTGAGCATGATCTGTTCTTGTTTGCTTTTCAGTTATCCAAATGACCAGCTTGTCGTTCTCGATGAAAAGTAGATAGGTTGGATTATGAACGTGTTTTGTTTAATTAGATAGGTCTGAGTTCTTACTACTTCGTTAGTTAGTCTCCTTGTGACTAGTTCTTTTGCTGTCTGCTTACTTCGTAAGTAATTCGTAGGTTAATGTCATAGAGTTTCTAATAAAAATATTGATTGGATTAAGCATTGTTGAAAATTTAGGAAGCATATTGTTGAAAAATTATTTTTAGGAAGCATTGTATTATACTTTCCTAAAACAGATTTACTAATTTCACATTTACAACAATGACATGATTAAGTTCTGTTAGATAAACTAATAACACCATTTGTAATTATTTCATTTAAATGTTTGGGAAAGCTTTCTTATATTGCCATAAGTGTGTGTGTTTGTGGGTGTGAGTTTGTTTGTGTGTGTTTGTTGTGTGTGTTCGTTTGTGTGTGTGTGTGTGTGTGTGTGTGTATGTGTATCTGAGTGTGTGTTTGTGTTGTGTGTTTGTTTGTGTGTACCCTATAAAGTTAGGATAACATCATATTATATGCATCTAGATGGAATCACCGTGTATGTGTTTGTGTCTGTGAGTGTGTTTGTGTGTGTGTGTGTGTGTTTGTGTGTGTTTGTTTGTGTGTGTGTTTGTAGTGTGTTTGTTTGTGTGTGTGTGTATGTGTGTATGTGTGTGTTTGGGCTGTGTGTTCGTGTGTGTGTGTGTATGTGGGTGTATGTGTGTCTGGGTGTCTGTTTATGTGTGTGTGTGTGTGTGTTCGTGTGTGCGTGTGTTTGTATGTATGTATGTGTGATTTAGGATGAAGTATACGATTTAGAATTTCATTTGGTGAATTTCACAGTTGGAAACACAAAATGGATTTCAAATCAAAATACATGCTATGAGGATTGGTTTTAATATTGATGTGAGATTTTGTGTTGATAGATAGAAAGAAAATGTGTCTAGTATCTGAAATCACAAAGTCAATGTCAACCACAACATTTATTTGGACTCTAATCAGTGTCTTTTAACTTCTTCAGGGTCTTGAAGATTCAAGCTGGCCACGAAAATACTATCTTTTGCGTCGTCTATCTTCTGAAGTTGAGTGGAACCTTTACACATCATTAAGGTATGTGTTGTTGTCTTCTTGTCTCTATTGCTATTTAGCCCACTTTGATTAGTTGTACTAGTTGATATGAGCTTTGGTAATGTTGAAAATAAATATGTTAGTTACTAGAATATGTCTAATTTTCTAGTTTTGTTTATAAAGATGTGATTAGATAGAAAGACAAGAACAATAGCATTTGTGTGTTGTTGTTTAAGTATAGCTGTGTAGGTTACTATGTGAATTAAGAATTATTGAAATTGTTAAAAATTCAAGAACGGATCAATGTATATTATGCATAAACTGTCTATGTTAAACGTTTAGGAAACATTGTTAAAAATTTAGGAATGGATCCTTTTATTTTATGAAGACCTTCCTAAACAGATTTACTGATTTCTTCCTATTTTGTTGTTGGCAGTAGAGCATAGGAGATTCTTTTCCTACAAGTGTCATACTGCCTAAGCTCCATTTCAACATAGGAGATGAGCCTAAAGCAGGGGCAATTGTAAACCAATTTGCGAACTACGAATACATCAAGGAAGTAAAAAACATCCTCACTAATGTAGAGTTCCAGAGGATCAGAGACTCATTCTTAGGACCAATTCTGAAGGTGAACACAATGGGGTTGACAATGTCAGGGAAGATGGTACATTGTTTGCTAAGTAGGAGTTTAATCACGTCGAAAGAGAATGAGATTTGGTTTCAATTTGGAGCAGAACCTATGAGGTTCTCAATAAGAGAGTTTCATATGGTCACTGGATTGAAATGCGCTGAATGGGAACCTGATGAAGGTGCTGATTATGATCAACATGAGTGGACAAAGACAGAAGATGGGCACACATTAGAAGACCTTATTGAGTTCTGAGAGAGACTCACCCAGACGCAGGAGATGAGAGGTTCTCCTTAGGGATGCTGGTACTCATTAAGAGTATACTGCTTCAGAGACACAAGTACTACAAATTCCTTGCGAAGAATCTAAAGATCGCCCAAGATGCTGGTGTACTGGTTGAGTATCAATGGGGAAGATAAGCTTACAATCTCCTGCTGAAATCGATAAAGAAAGTTGTGCCATCAGACCTGAAGAAGGCAAAATATGATATACACGGTTATCCATTGGCGTTGAACCTGTGGATACTCGAGTCTATACCGCTGTTACAAACAGCGTTTAGTAGAGTTAGTCTCATAGAGCAACATAATGCATCTTGTGTGAACGATACACCCACATTGCTACTCCAACAATTGCTCAGGTGGAGAGCATGGAACCATCAGATCAGGTGAGTTTTGTCAAACCAAAAATATGAATCTGCTCTTAGCTTTTAGGAAGGATTTCTAGTAATTTAGGAAGATATTGATAAATCATTTTTTTGTTTTTGTGCAGCTGAAGGTAATTTGTATCTTACCTCCAATACCTGATGATCCAGAAGATGGAGTCTTGTTGGAAGACACAAATGATGTAGATCTGAGTTTGATGGTGGAGTTATTGAACAAAGGTTACAAGATGACAGCTGAAGACTGGAGAAAAGGATCACTGGATGTTGCGGATGTGATTGAACATGTTCTATGAATTCATATCAATTATGTACCAAGGAGAGAGCCAGACCATCTTCTTCGGGTGAGTCACTTGTCTCAATACTGAACAATCTATACAAGATTGTTGAAGACGGTTTCAGAAATGTCAACAACCATTTATCAAAAATAGAGGAGAAGCTTGGAATATATGATAATAGAAACACAAACGATCAGGTAAAGTAACTTGTTCTAAGTACGCTTAAGGACTTTGGATGATTTTCCTTACAATTAACAATTAACCGTTTGCATTTTCTGTTGTAGCAGCATAACAGAGATGATGGAATCCCTCTATCTAACAATTTCCCAACTCAAAACTTCAACATAGATACTGGGATCCCTCCATCTAACAAATCTCCAAATGAACAAGATACAATTCAGGTGACTCAGAAAGCTACGAAGGAGACACAAGAAGAAGATCCTACTGTTGAATTAACTCAGAAGCTCAATTCAAAAGATGAGGTAAAGACAATATTCATAAAAATATTCTTAAACAATTGAAAACACATGGGGAAAAAGAACTGACTCTAACAATTACTGTCTAATGTTTGAAAAGATGAACAAGGATGAGACAAATGCCGATACACAAACACAAGAAGTAACCCAGAAGCTCGATTCAACTACTGAGGTATGATTTCCTGATTTTTTCCTTATATATATTAAATGTATGAAAGTCTTCTTAAACATATACTAAAAACGTTTTTTATTTGCAGGGTGATACAGAGAATGTTACTCAGAGATGTGGTGATGATGATGGTGTGAATCAAAATGAAGAAGATAATAATCAACATCATAATGTGGACAAAACAAACAGAAATCAAGAGGTTAGGTTTTTGTGTTTTGTTGAAAACTAAATTTTTAGGAAGCTAAAATAAATCTTTGTTGCAGAGAGATAATGTTGAGGATGGTGTGGATCAAAATGATGATGTAGAAGAAGACAATCAACATCATAAGGTGAGCTTTTACATTTTAGATTTTATGTTTTTATTTTAGCATCTTTTCAATTGACATTAACTTGTGAATTTTGTTCTTGCAGTTTGATAGAGATGATAACATTCATTTCCCATCCCCTACATGTAGTAAAACACCATCACTCTCTCAGGAGGTAACAATGACAGAGCTGATGGAAGAAGTTGAAGTTAAATACGAAAACAAATGGAGGAAAAGAGTAGTACAAGCAATTCTTAAAACACGCATTCGTGTTTTAATGCATGACTTGGACAAAGAACATGATTTTAAAATCAAAGACATACGGTACCCACTGGGAGAGAAAGAAGGTGAACAGAAACCAAAAGAGAAGGTATTTTCTTAAAGTATAAACAATATCCTCTAAATACTTTTAGATAAACAACACTGTTTGTTTTTTTGACTTTTTCTTATGTTTTTATGTTGCATAAAGAAAAAAGTGAGAAGGATGTGAAGTCACGGACTAATGAGCCAACGTTTGATCTTAAATGTTTTACTCTACCCGAGGTTTGTTATTGTAATTCATTTTTTTTTTTTGAGGGTTTCATTCATAGGTTAATATCATGGGGTATCTCTTAGAAAAAAGTTGATTAGATTAAATCTTATTTAAAACTATAGGAAGAACTGTTAAAAATTTAGAAAAAGACATCTTACTTTTAGGAAGACCTTCTGAACACGGATTTATTTGGTGGCATGTTCTTTAATAACCAGTGTTGTGTATGTGAAATCTTCGACGTGTTTTTTACAAGACATAACCACATCGTTTCTTGTGTTGCAGTAGAAGTATGTGATGTCTTTGATGTAATTCATTATAATGTGCAGAGTTTTCGTACATATTGATTTCAGAAAAAAGAAAGAAATGGTGTAAGGAAGTTAATAATGTTGTTTCAGCGAAAAAACACAAAAATGATGATGAACATCAGGTTCCAAGGCAGAGCACCCGGCTCATTACTCCATCAATGCAAACCATCACTCCATATAGAGCACCAAGAAACCCTACAACAACTGCTATACTTCCAAAATTCAACCATTTCTCTTCTCCAACTCTTAACAATATGGTAGAATTGAGTGATTGGAAGAGCTCAAAAATCAAACAAGGGTTAGTGTGATGTTTTAACACTTCTTTTCTATTTCAAAAGTAGATTTTCTATCTAAAAGTAAGATAAATCGTTTCTAATATTTGCAGAGTGATCACTGATACACAATTACTAACTCCACACTGGTTTGACGTGTTAGAGAAACCAGAGGCATATCTTCAAGAAACTGTGTTTTTACACTCACTGTAAAATATTGCATATGTTTAGCATCGAAAGATCAATAGTAATTTGCATCAGAGATAAGTATTGGTTATTATCAGGAAAAATCTAGGTTTGTTTTCATTCATTATGTTGATTTTATGCTTGAATAGATTCATGTTTGTATTAGAAACATACACTGATTACTTGTTTTGAATCTTGTAAAAAACAGCATGTCGATGCAGGATTAGGAGTACTTTGGCTCAGAAGGAATCAAGACCCAGTCTACTTCCATAACAAGAGGCTCCCAAAGTTAGCCTTTGTAAGAATTGGCTTACTGAGAAAACTGAGTGAATGCTACAAGTATTTCAAGATATCAGATCCATGGAAAACACAATATGAGTTTCCTAAGGATTTGATAGATATTGTCAGAGGCGATTTACCTTCTATTCTCCCTTCCTGCAAAGAAATGGCATGACATTGATGGAGTGTATGGCGTCGCCTATTGCTCCCAATACAGACAGCACATTGGCATGGAGATACGTTTCACTACAAGAACAATCACAATATTAGACTGTAAAAGCAACAAGTGTAAAGGAGATTTGATACACAGTCTCATCAGACCATTTGCAGGTATGAATCCATAGAAAAAAAACTCTTTTTATGTAATATAACTATGTTAGTTTGCAGTATATATACATAATGAGTGATTGTATATTGGTTTTCATTGCAGAGATGATACCATATCTTCTTCGTTGTGCTGGGGAAGGTACACCTTATTGATCAAGAGCTCACTCCATACAAAGTCTACTGCCCAAAGAAATACATTATGAATACAACCTTTGATGCGAATTGTGCACTCTTCATCATTAAGATGATTGAGTGCCACTCTATGGGAATAGAGGACTTGATTATCAAATTGACAGATATAATTGCTGAAGACACAAGATCAAAGATGGCATTTGATATCTACCGAGAATTTGTAGTGAATGAGAATGATTTGATTTCTGTTTGATTTCCTGATCATTTATTAAGAAACATTGTAGGTAATGAGATTGATATGGTTTTAGTTTGATGGCATTGTAAACATTTGAAATTGATATGTTAATGTGATATAGGTTTCTAAGATAATGTCAGTGTTTATGGGCTAATGTTTGTGTCAAATACCAGCTTTCATAATATTTAGGAATGCGTAAATATAGTTTTAGGAAGGCCTTTGTAATTTTAGGAAGGCCTTCTTAAACAATGGGTTACAATAATCACTTATATATTAGATGTGTGTGTGAGAGACCAAGTTTAATAATAACTTAGGAATATTATATAGGAAGAGTTTCATGAATATTTAGGAAGCTGTTTTTTAATTTTAGGAAGGCATTCTTAAAATTTAAGAAAGTTTTAATAAACACTAAATCCTTAAAAAAAATCTGGGCATCATCGGCCACGGAGATTCAAACCCGCACTAATAGTGTTTTAGGAGAGTGTGTAACCAATATGCCATGCTTCTCATTCATGTATTCTATCAAATAAATTATCTATATACATTAAACACTAAATGCTTAACAAAAAAAGATCTAAATACTTAACAAAAAAAATCAGGATGTGAACAAAAGCAAATCATTATTCATGATAGGCAAAATATTTTAGTTAACTCTGATTCACGATAGGCAAAACATTTTTTTAAAAACATTTTAAACCACGTTTATTTGAATTTAGGAAGAGTTTCATAATATTTAGGAAGGTGTATTTTAATTTTGGGAAGGTATTCTTAAAATTTAGGAAAGGTTTAATAAATGTTTAGGAAGCTGTTTTAAAAGTTTAGAAAGACCTTTCTAAAACGTTCGGGTACAAAAGAAAAAAGATGGGGATTCAAGCTAACAAGAGTAATCGAACCCAAGAAATATGGAAAACATGGCATATTGGAGAGTATGTAACAAATATGCCATGTTTCTCATTCATGTATTATCTAAACTTAATTTTGTATATACATTATACACTAAGTCATTAAAAAAATCTGGGCATTCTCGGCCACGGAGAATCGAACCCGGGTTAATAGTATTTTCGGAGAGGGTGTAACCAATATGTCATGTTTCTCATTCATGTATTCTCTAAACTTACTTGTCTATATACATTATTATTTAGAAAGAGTTTCATGAATATTTAGGAAGCTGTTTTTTTAATTTTAGGAAGGCATTCTTCAAATTTAGGAAAAGTTTAATAAACATTAAATCCTCAAAAAAAATATGGGCATCCTCGGCCACAGAGATTCAAACCTGCACTAGTAGTGTTTTAGGAGAGACTATAACCAAGCAAATCATTATCCATCATTAAGCCTTAACACACAAATGTAGTTATATCTGATACATGATAGGCAAAAAAATTTTTAAAAACATTTTAAAACATGTTTATTTGAATTTAGGAGGAGTTTCATAAAATTTAGGAAGATGTTTTTTAATTTTAGAAAGATAGTCTTAACAAAATATATAGATAAGACATCAAGATGTTCACAAAAGCAAACCATTATCCATCACTAATAACATGAATTAATATGTGATACATTAAGGCAAAACACAAAAATGAACATTTAAAAAACACAATTTAGGAACAATTTCATATTATTTAGGAAGGTGATTTTGAAATTTAGGAATGCTTTCTTTTATATGTTGTTTAGGATTAGAAACCAAAAACTTGTGTATAACCAATAATTCGAGTATACACTCAAACAAATTTAGTTGAAACCACTAATATAAAGTCACAATATCTTATTGGGTCGTCCTCAGCCACATGATCTGCAAAAAAGATTTTTGATAAATGTTAAAAACGTTTCACAAAAAACTGACACGTATTCAACATAAAACTATAAAAAGATAATGAATGTATACAAGATACCTTTAACAATTAATCATATCGCAACTCTGCACGTACTCTTGTTGTGTCCTCCTCTACCACATCTGCTACACTTGTGACTCTGAGACTTTGAAACAGGTACACCAAACTCTCCAACAGAACGCAATCTCTTTTTTAACGGTCTAACACTGCTTGGTTTACTACCTGGAGGTGCACATAAGAATCCAGTTACAGAATATGGGAAAATCCAATTATTTTCATCTCCACTTGGGTGTATGCTTTCACCATATGCTTTAGCCCATGTCTCTGTCAAGTAGCAATCATGAACGAGCTTATTTTCATCCATATTTGAACGTTTCGCAGCAGCAATGGCATGAATACAAGGTATTTTGTCAATGTCAAAAACACAACAACTGCACTGCATGTTCTTTAGGTGGACAATAAACTTGTTCATGTTATCCTTAACCTCAAAATCGTCTTGATTGACTTGGAAGACGTCAAGTTTCATTGCATCTGGGAACCATAACACCAACTTATCCACTACTTTTGGCGTGACAAGCTTGATGTGTTTAGCAGCCATTTCACGTCTTTCATGAAACCACAAAGTCAGCGTTAAACGGATTGTCTCAAGAAGGGAAAGCACCGGCAACACCCGTGGTCCTGTCAACATTAAATTAAACGACTCTGCAATGTTTGTTGTCATCATATTGTAACGGTTCGAGGGAGCATAAGAACGAGCCCACTTTCTGAAATCAGCTTCTTCTAAATATGTGGCCAACTTAGGATTTGCATTTTGTATGTCTTTGAAACATGTAGCAAACTCTTGACTAGTATAAGCATTAGCTGCAGATTCAAAAAGTGGCAAACACAAATCACCTTTAAACTTGACTTTAATGTTGTTTCCGAGATGAAATCTGCAGATTCTGTGGTGTGAAGCAGGATACAAGTCTAAAAATGCTTTCGCAATGGATGGAGCACGGTCAGAAACAAACACCAAATCTAGTGCATCAGGTATGATACAACGCAGGCACCTAAAAAACCAATTCCATGACTTGTCATTTTCAGAATCAACAATAGCAAAGGCTATCGTATATAAGTGATAATCTTCATCCTGTGTTGTAGCTACTAACAACGTTCTCTTGAATTTTCCCTTTAGGAAGGTACCATCAACAACAATCACTCTCCTCATCAAAGCAAAACCTCTGATTGACGGGCCAAATGCAATAAAAACGTATTTGAATCTAGTATGAGGATCTATCTCAAGATAAAACACTGATCCTGGATTTTTTTCATTAGCCATGTACAACCACTTTGCTAGGTTGTTGTAACTGTCCTCAAGAGTGCCTCTAACAAAAATATGAGCTTCCTCTTTTGCTCTCCAAGCTTTTTTTGTAATTTATATGGACACCATGATCTAATCGAACATTCTCTACAATCTGTTTAGGCTTGAGACCAGCCTTCTTTTCTCCATAGTGGCTGCAAATATAAGTACCTAACAGTTTTGCAGTTGCTTTCCTATGATTTGCATTCCTATGTGTTGTATCACAATTGTGTTCATGCATATACCTCCTCACCACAAAGAAATTAGATGACTTGAGCTTTGTTGCACGCATCTTCCAGCTGCATTTAGCATCGACATATCCTAATATCAATCTTGTTGTGTCTGACCACAATGACCTGAACTCAAACTTCCACTTAAGTGCCCATTTTCTCATAGTCATCATCAACTCTTCTTTGTTCGTGAAATATCTGCCCTCATGTATATCATCAAATCCTTGAGTGTGTTGTGAACAGCCTATAGATATTGGATCTAGATGAGATGCAAGAATCCCTTTATCAGCAGTTGAGGATGTATCATTATGTGGTGCGGAAACTGAGATGCCACTTCCACTTGGTTGATTATACTCCTAAAACAAAAACACAAATGTGAAAACATATGTTAGGAATGCCTTCATGACTCACAATATCTATACCTATCACCTTATCTATCATCTCATTCACAATACTCACCATATCTATATCTATCACTTTCACTTTCACAATACTATCTATCTTAGACATACCATCTCATTTACAATAGTCGCAGTATCTATATCTATCACATTCACCTTAAAAACTCATAGTATCTTAATTTGTATAAAACAAAATATTTTACCTCAATTACTTTATGAACAAATGCAACAAAGGATGAATCACCACCCAATTGCTGCAAAAATCGAGTGTTCTCTATTGTATTGGACTGAAGTTTGCTCTCTGTTTTCTCAAAAAACAATCTGGTTGTTGGGCACCTAAAATAAATAAAGTGTGAGTCAATCAAGGAAATTACTAAAGCGGTAAAGCAAACATAATCACTAACCGTTAATAACAATCGAATCAGTTCTGAATCCTCTTGAATCTTCTTCATAAACGTATTCAATTGATGATCATTCCGTATATAGACCGGTGGAGAAGTTTCTACCAAATTCTTCATTCGTTGAGGAAGTTCATAACTAAGTGTTATATCTTTCGCTAAACAAGCAAGTCCAAAATCTTCAACTAACATCTCAGCTAAACAATTCAATGTGATATCATCATGTACGTCGCAAAGTGAGCCACCTCTATTTGAAACAATTTCAAAAACCCAATATCCTTTATCAGCTTGTGTCCTTTTCCCACAAACTGAGTATAACTCTACCATAATAAGGAGATTTCAAGAGCAATCTGAGTTGATGGCAAAATAGAAAACATAAATCAAAATTGCTTCATAGCATAGGAACCAAATGCTCAAGAAATAACCACACACGATTCCCCTAATCAAATTCACAGGTCGAAGGAGTAGAAAAAACTGATTAAGAGGAGACTAAGAATGATTAAACATTGATTAAACATTCGCTAACATTTGTAATGAAAAACAAGTGATACCTACTTAGTTCTATCCTTCGCTCCCTAATTTCAAAATTGAAACTAATCAAATCATATAGAAACTGAGAATGACAGAGAGAAAGATGAAAGGAGACTAACCAATCAAAAGAAGAACAAAAAGCAAGAGATGAAGAAGTCGACGGAGAAAAAGGATTGGGAAACAAAGACCTCGTTTGAATCGCTTTTCAACTACAAAGTGGAGAAGATGGAGACCTCACCAGACCTCGCCGAAGACATCACCAGACATCGCCGGATCAATGTCGATGACAAAGGAAAACGAAGATGGAGACATTGCCGGAGTCGGAGAAGATCAATGCCGTGAGCTAAACAATCAAATGACTATCTTACCCTTGTGTTATAAACAATCAAAAATCCCTTAGCTCCTAATTGGCCAATTCTTTTAGCTTATGACATTCCTCTTCTCCGACGTTCTTCTCCGACTCCGGCGATGTCTCCATCTTCGTTTTCTTCTGTCATCGACATTGATCCGGCGATGTCTTAGGCTAGGTTTGGTGAGGTATCCATCTTCTGCATTCTGTAGTTGAAAAGAGATTCAAACGAAGTCTTTGTTTTCCAATCCTTTTTCTCCGTCGAGTTCTTCATCTCTTGCTTCTTGTTCTTGTTTTGATCGGTTAGTCTCTTTTCATCTTTCTCTCCGTCATTCTCAGTTTCTATATGCTTTGATTAGTTTCGATTTTGACATTGGGGAGCGAAGTATCGAACTAAGTAGATATCACTTGTTAGCGAATGTTTAATCAATGTTAGCGAATGTTTAATCAATGTTAGCGAATGTTTAATCATTGTTAGTCTCCTCTTAATCAGTGTTTTCTACTCCTTCGAGCTGTGAATTTGATTAGGCGAATCGTGTGTTGTTATTTCTTGAGCATTTGGTTCCTATGCTATGAAACAATTTTGATTTATGTTTTCTATTTTGCCATCGACTCAGATTGAATATGGTAGAGTTATACTCAGTTTGTGGGAAGTGGACACAAGGTGATAAAGGATATTGGGTTTTTGAAATTGATTCAAATAGAGGTGGATCGCTTTGCGACGTACATGATGATATCACATTGAATTGTTTAGCTGAGATGTTAGTTGAGGATTTTGGATTTGTTTGTTTAGCGAAAGATATAACACTTAGTTATGAACTTCCTCAACGAATGAAGAGTTTGGTAGAAACTTCTCCACCGGTCTATATACGGAATGATCGTCAATTGAATATGTTTATGAAGAAGATTCAAGAGGATTCAGACCTGATTCAATTGTTTGTAACGGTTAGTGATTATGTTTTCTTTACCGCTTTAGTAATTTCTTTGATTGACTCACACTTTATTTATTTTAGGTTCCCAATAACCAGATTATTTTTGAGAAAACAGAGAGCAACCTTCAATCCAATACAATAGAGAACACTCGATTTTTACAGCAACTGAGCGGTGATTCATCCTTTGTTGCATCTGGTCATAAAGTGATTGAGGTAAAATATTTGTTTTATACAAATTAAGATTTATGAGTTTTTTTGAAGGGTGAGTGTGATAGATATAGTATTGTGAAAGTGAAGGTGATATATATATATATATATATATATATATATATATGGTGAGTATTGTGAATGAGATGATAGATAAAGTGATAGGTATAGATATTGTGAGTCAGGAAGGCATTCCTAACATATGTTTTCACATTTGTGTGTCTGTTTTAGGAGTATAATCGACCAAGTGGAAGTGGCATGTCAGTCTCCGCACAACATAGTGATACATCCTCAACTGCTAATAAAGGGATTCTTGCATCTCATCTAGATCCAGTATCTACAGGCTGTTCACAACATACTCAAGGATGTAATGATATACAGGAGGGCAGATATTTCACGAACAAAGAAGAGTTGATGATGACTATGAGAAAATGGGCACTTAAGTGGAAGTTTGAGTTCAGGTCATTGTGGTCAGACACAACAAGATTGATATTGGGATATGTCGATGCTAAATGCAGCTGGAAGATGCGTGCAACAAAGCTCAAGTCATCTAATTTCTTTGTGGTGAGGAGGTATATGCATGAACACAATTGTGATACAACACATAGGAATGCAAATCATAGGAAAGCAACTGCAAAACTGTTAGGTACTTATATTTGCAGCCACTATGGAGAAAAGAAGGCTGGTCTCAAGCCTAAACAGATTGTAGAGAATGTTCGATTAGATCATGGTGTCTATATAAATTACAAAAAAGCTTGGAGAGCAAAAGAGGAAGCTCAGATTTTGGTTAGAGGCACTCCTGAGGACAGTTACAACAACCTAGCAAAGTGGTTGTACATGGCTAATGAAAAAAATCCAGGATCAGTGTTTTATCTTGAGATAGATCCTCATACTAGATTCAAATACGTTTTTATTGCATTTGGCCCGTCAATCAGAGGTTTTGCTTTGATGAGGAGAGTGATTGTTGTTGATGGTACCTTCCTAAAGGGAAAATTCAAGGGAACGTTGTTAGTAGCTACAACACAGGATGAAGATTATCACTTATATACGATAGCCTTTGCTATTGCTGATTCTGAAAATGACAAGTCATGGAATTGGTTTTTTAGGTGCCTGCGTTGTATCATACCTGATGCACAAGATTTGGTGTTTGTTTACGATCGTGCTCCATCCATTGCGAAAGCACTATTAGACTTGTATCCAGCTTTACACCACGGAATCTGCAGATTTCATCTCGGAAACAACATTAAAGTCAAGTTTAAAGGTGATTCGTGTTTGCCACTTTTTGAATCTGCAGCTAATGCTTATACTCGTCAAGAGTTTGCTACATGTTTAAGAGATATACAAATTGCAAATCCTAAGTTGGCCACATATTTAGAAGAAGCAGATTTCAGGAAGTGGGTTTGTTCTTATGCTCCTTCGAACCGTTACAACATGATGACAACAAACATTGCAAAGTCGTTTAATTCAATGTTGACAGGACCACGGGAGTTACCGGTGCTTTCCCTTCTTGAGACAATCCGGTTAACGCTGACTTTGTGGTTTCATGAAAGACGTGAAATGGCTGCTAAACACAACAAGCTTGTCACGCCAAAAGTAGTGGATAAGTTGGTGTTAATGTTCCTAGATGCAATGAAACTAGACGTCTTCCAAGTCAATCAAGACGAGTTTGAGGTGAAGGATAACATGATCAAGTTTATTGTCCACCTAAAGAACAGGCAGTGCAACAGTTGTGTTTTTGACATTGACAAAATACCTTGTATTCATGCCATTGCTGCTGCGAAACGTTCAAATATGGATGAAAATAAGCTCGTTCATGATTGCTACTTGACAGAGACATGGGCTAAAGCATACACCTAAATGGAGACGAAAATAATTGGATTTTCCCAGATTCTGTAACTGGATTCTTATGTGCACCTCCAGGTAGTAAACCAAGCAGTGGTAGACCGCCAAAAAAGAGATTGCGCTCTATTGGAGAGTTTTGTGTACCGGGTTCAAAGTCTCAGAGTCACAAGTGTAGTAAATGTGGTAGAGGAGGACACAACAAGAGTACGTGCATAGTTGCGATATGATTAAGGGCTTGTTAAAGGTATCTTGTATACATTTATTTCCTTTTTAAAGTTTTATGTTAAAAACGTGACAGTTTTTTGTGAAACGTTTTTAACATTTATCAAATCTTTTTTGCAGATCATGTGGTTGAGGACGACCCAATAAGATACTATGGCTTAGATTAGTGGTTTCAACTAAATTTGTTTGAGTGTATACTCGAATTATTGGTTATAACAACATATAAAAGAAAGCATTCCTAAATTTCAAAAGCACCTTCCTAAATAATATGAAATTGTTCCTAAATTGTGTTTTTAATATTCATTATTGTGTTTTGCCTTAACGTATCACATATTAATTCATGTTATTAGTGATGGATAATGGTTTGTGACTTCACATCCTTCTCACTTTTTTCCTTATGCAACATAAAAACATAAGAAAAAGTCAAAAAGCAAATAGTGTTGTTTATCAAAAAGTATTTAGAGGATATTGTTTATACTTACCTTCTCTTTTGGTTCATGTTCACCTTCTTTCTCTCCTAGCAGGTAGCATATGTCTTCGATTTTAAAATCATGTTCTTTGCCCAAGTCATGCATTAAAACACATATGCGTGTTTTAAGAATTGCTCGCACTACTCCTTTCCTCCATTTGTTTTCGTATTTATCTTCAACTTCTTCCATCAGCTTTGGCACTGTTAGCTCCTGAGAGAGTGATGGTGTTTCACTACGTGTAGGAGATGGGAAATGAATGTTATCATCTCCATCAAACTGCAAGAACAAAAACCACTAGTTAATGTCAATTGAAAAGATGCTAAAATACACATATAAAATCTCAAAAAAATGTAAAAGCTCACCTCATGATGTTGATTGTCTTCTTCTACATCATTTTTTTGATCCACACCATCCTCAGCATTATCTCTCTGCAACAAGGATCTATTTTAGCTTCCTATAAATTTAGTTTCCTATAAATTTAGTTTTCAATAAAACATAGAAACCTAACCTCTTGATTTCTGTTGGTTTCGTCCACATTATGATGTTTATCTTCTTCATTTTAATTCATACCATCATCATCACCACATCTCTGAGTAACATTTTCTGTATCAGACTGCAAATAAAAAACGTTTTTAGTATATGTTTAAGAAGACTTTCATACATTTAACATATAAGGAAAAAATCAGGAAATCTTACCTCAGTAGTTGAATCGAGCTTCTGGGTTACTTCTTGTGTTTGTGTACCGGCATTTGTCTCATCCTTGTTCATCTTTTCAAACATTGGACAGTAATTGTTAGAGTCAGTTCTTTTTCCCCATGTGTTTTGAATTGTTTAAAAATATTTTTATGAATATTGTCTTTACCTCATTTGTTGAATTGAGCTTCTGAGTTAATTCAGCAGTATGATCTTCTTCTTGTGTCGCCTTCGTAGTATTCTGAGTCTCTGAATTCTGAGTCGCTGAAATTGTATCTTGTTCATTTGGAGATTTGTTAGATGGAGGGATCTCAGTATCTGTGTTGAAGTTTTGAGTTGGGGAATTGATAAATATAGGGATTCCATCATCTCTATTATGCTGCAACAACAGAAAATGCAAACGGTTAATTGTTAATTGTAAGGAAAATCATCCAAAGTTCTTAAGTGTACTTAGAACAAGTTATTTTACTTGATCGTCTCTGTTTATATTATCATATATTCCCAGCTTCTCCTCTATTTTTGATAAACGGTTGTTGACATTTCTGAAACCGTCTTCAACAATCTTGTATAGATTGTTCATCATCGAGATAAGTGACTCACCCAAAGAAGATGGTCTGGCTCTCTCCTTGGCACCGAACTGATATGAATTCATAGCAACATGTTCAATCACATCCCCAACATCCAGTGATCCTTTTCTCCAGTCTTCAGCTGTCACCTTGTAACCTTTGATCAATAACTCCACCATCAAACTCAGATCTGGATCATCTGTGTCTTCCAACAAGACTCCATCTTCTAGATCATCAGGTATTGGAGGTAAGATGCAAATCACCTTCAGCTGCATAAAAAAAAAAAAAAATTTATGAATATCTTCCTATATTACTATAAATCCTTCGTAAAAGCTAATAGCATATTCATTTTTTTGGTTTGACAAAACTCACATGATCTGATGATTCCATGCTCTCCACTTGAGCAATTGTTGGAGTAGCAATTAATGTGTGTGTATCGTTCACACAAGAATGTATTATGTTGCTCTATGAGACTAACTCTACTAAACGCTGTTTGTAACAGCGGTATAGACTCGAGTATCCACAGGTTCAACGCCAATGGATAACCGTGTATATCATACTTTGCCTTCTTCCGGTTTGATGGCACAACTTTCTTTATCGATTTCAGCAGAAGATTGTAAGCTTCCCTTCCGCACGGACACTCATCCAGTACACCAGCATCTTGGGCGATCTTTAGATTCTTTGCAGGGAATTTGTAGTACTTGTGTCTCTGAAGCAGTATACTCTCAATGAGTACCAGCATAGCTAAGGAGAACCTCTCATCTCCTGCGTCTGTGTGAGTCCCTCTCAGAATCTCAATAAGATCTTCTAATGTGTGCCCATCTTCTGTCTTTGCCCAGTCATGTTGATCATAATCAGCATCTTCATCAGGTTCCTATTCAGCACATTTTAATCATGTGATCATATGAAACTCCCTTATCAAGAACCTCATAGGTTGTGCTCCAAAATGAAACCAGATCTCATTCTCTTTCGATCTGATCAAACTTCTACTTAGCAAACAGTGTACCATCTTCCCTGACATTGTCAACCCCCTTGTGCTAACCTTCAGAATTGGTCCTAAGAATGAGCCTCTGATCCTCTGGAACTCTACATCAGTGATATATCATGGTCTTTACCCGTTTTTAACCATGATATAAGTCCTTTTATTGAGTCTTTTGAGTATTTTTAGAGTCTTTCAGAGTCTTTTCAGGAATTAGGCGCAATTGGAGCTAAATTGGATTTATCGAAGCTTCTGAAGCATCTCGGAGCTGAAGCAGTTCGAAAACTGAAGCTCAGTATCGATCGACACCCGTGCAGTGTTGATCGACACCGTCATCCGAAAGAAACACAACTGAGAATTCTTGATCGATCGATACCATTTATGATGTTTGTTTCATTCACCATGTCTGAGTAGATTCCTTGTTAGGTTTAGGGTTATTCGAAGGTATTTGAAGAATTGTTAAAATTAGATTTAATTGTTAGGAAAATCTATAGAGTTCTTCATCTAGACTTGAGATTAATGCTTATTCTAGCCTCGCGAACTAGAATCTGATATTAGGTTGATTAATTGACACGAAAGTGTGATTAGTTTCCTGAACTAGTGTTTGGTGAGCAAAAGACCTATTCGCAAAGAAATTTGGTTTAGTATTTTGTGAACAATTGAACTTGATCGTTAATACTTGTTTGAATTCATAGAATTTGCAAAGAAATTTGGAATTCTAGGTTTAGACATAGATAGTCTTCGCAACGACAATTTATTGATTTTACATCTGTGTTTCAAGTTCAAGAACGGTGCTTATTATATTCCTGACATTTTAATTGATGGACAATTCTGATTTACCTGCGAATTTCTCTAGGCCTAGCGTTTTCCTTACCGATCTTACTACTTGATTTTAATTGTTTTGTTATTTTTGATTACATCCATTTTGCTTAGCTTAATTCACCTTCTGGAATTTATTGAGTTACAATCTTGAGTCTTTGTGGTTCGACCCCTAGAATACTACAACTACTGCTTAGATACTTTAGGGTATTATATTTGGGCATATCAGATTTTGGCGCCGTTGCCGGGGACTTTAATTTCACCATTAGATTTCGGTTTAGAATTTCGACTAGGTTGTCGAGCATCGATCGACACCGTTCAGGTATCGACTGATACTTGACTTACTCCCTGTTACTTACGTACTTTAACTTCTGTATTTCAGGTGTATGCAAAATCGTGAGACTAGAAGAAGCAAGAACAAGCAGTTGACCAATCTATCTAACAAAGAGCTAGCTGATTTAGAGCACACGATCAGAAAGAAAAAGAAGCAAGCAGAGATGAACAACCCGATTGTGCTCGCTCGTGATGAAGCTGGGATTTTGAGAGATCAGGAAGGTCACCTGTGTGACGAGCAAGGACAGAGGCTTGATGCAGAAGGAAACGTCGCTATCCCTGCACCGGTAGCCAATGAGATTATCCCACCAGCCGTGCGTGGGAATATTGGGAATCCTTTGGTTAATCGCGCTAGAACGCTTGGAGAGTACAACAGACCCGATCAGTTCTATGCCAATCGGTCTGCGATTCGTATTCCCACTTTTCAGAGGAATGACTTTGAGCTGAAGCCTGCATACTACACTCTCGTAGGCCAGCACCCTTTTCATGGTCTTTCTCACGAGCATCCCATGGATCACATCGAGAGGTTCAAAGATTTGGTCACCAGTATCAAGTACAATGGAGTGCCCAATGAGTTCCTCTTCTGTAAGCTCTTCCCATACTCTCTTGGTGGAGATGCAGCTTACTGGCTGAAGCAGTTGCCTCCTAGTTCTCTGACTACTTGGGAAGAGACTAAGAATGCGTTCCCGAACAATTTCTATGATGATCCAAGATCCAAAGAGCTCAGGAACAAGATCTCCCAGTTTTCTCAGGGAGCAACTAAGGCATTCAAGGCTGCTTGGGTTCGATTTCGGTCTTATCAGAGGGATTGTCCTCATCACGGTTTCTCACAAGTTCAGTTGTTGGGTATCTTCTTCAGAGGGATCGATTGGAGATATCAGATGGCCCTAGACGCTACAAGTAATGGAAATTTCAACACGAGGTATCCTGAAGATGCTTACATACTGATGGAGAACTTGGCATCTAGCAACATCACTAAGAATGCTGACTACGAGCGGAAGAAGGAGAATGGGAATGCCGACGGACTGCAGATTGCTGAGGTACATGCGAAGCTAGATTCGGTTCACAATTTGTTGATGGGCAAGCAGCAGAAGGCAGTGCATTTTGCTGAAGAAGTCGAGAACATAGATGAAGGTGAAGCAGAGGATGTTAACTACATTGGTGGCAATGGATTTCAGAACTCGTCGTACAACCGCGGTTTCACCAACAACTCTCAGAGAGGAGGATTCAAGTCTAACTTTAAGTCCACGAATTTTGGAGCAAACTCTTTTGCTCAGAAACCATTCCAGAACAGTGGGTACACTCGCACATATGGAAATTCATCTTACAAGACACAACCTCCCAAAACTCAAGAAAGCAAAGTTGAATCCATGCTTGAGCAGATTCTTGAGGGGCAGCAGAAAATGACTGTCGATTTCAATGGGAAGATGGATGCCTTGTACACTTACCTGAATGGAAAAATCGAAGCTCTTAACATTCATCAGAAAAAGCTGGAAACTCAAGTTGCCCAAATTGCAGAAACAGTTAAGAGACAGGATGATTTCCTTCCTGGAAAGACGGTGAATCCAAGGGAACACGTTCACGCTATTACCTTGAGAAGTGGAAGAGAGGTCAGTCCAAGGGTGAGGAAAACCTATTCTGCAAAGCAGCTCGTCGATCTTGCTGGAGACGACGACGATGAAATTCTTGGAATTATTCCAGTATCGATCGACACTCTCCCAGTGTCGGTTGATGCCAACCTACATCGATCGGTACCTGTTCAATGATCTGTGGAAGCACTTGCACGACCACCAGTATCGATCGACACTCACCCAGTATCGGTCGATACCAGTCCAAACATCGAGAAGAAGCAACCTCCTACCAAGACTAAGAAGGAAATAGAAGAGGCCATATGCAAAGCAATGCTAGAAAAGTTGGTTGTTGAACTCTCTTTCGTCGATGCTATCATGACTTCACCACCTTTCAGAAGGTATATCAAGCAGATGGTTTCAAGTAATGTGAATCTTAAGGAAGGAGTGCTGAGGATTACTCACTGAGGATTACTCACGAGTGCAGTGCGATCCTACTCAACAAGATCCCAGAAAAGCTGCCAGACCTTGGAAGTTTTGTATTGGATTGCACAATCTTCACTGAAAGGTTCGAACGCTCCCTTTGCAATCTCGGTTCCAGTGTCAACCTCATGCCATATTCAATAGCTAAGAGAATGGGGATGACAGACTTCACACCCACTAGGATCTCCCTAATTCTTGCTGACCGCTCAGTCCGATTTCCTGAAGGATTACTCGAGGACGTTCCAATTACGATCGGAGACTGCTTTGTCCCAATTGATTTCATAGTCCTAGAGTACGACGCTGAACCATGAGATCCACTGATTTTGGGCAGACCCTTTCTAGCCACAGCAGGCGCTCTGATCGACTACAAGAATGGGAGAATATCCCTTAACATTAGTGATCTGATCATTACCTTCAACATGGAGAAGATGATGAAAAAGCCAACCATTGATGGGCAGACATTCTTCATCGATACCTTCAGTGATATATCGGACGAGTACTTCATGAGGTTACACCCTGAGAACCCGTTGTAGAGAGCACTGGTTTGTCCAGCTAAAACAGAGATGGATTCCAGTGAGGTTGCTACTGGGTACGCCACGATCCATGACAGCAGCACTGAAGCATCGATCGATACTACTGAGAGCATCGATCGATACTACTGATAGTATCGATCGACACCAGCTATTTTTACCCGAGGAACTGGTTGTCACTCCTACACGATCTGATTTGTTTGGTGACTGGAGTGAGGAGAGAGCTCCTAAACTCGATCTTAAACCGCTTCCAGCCAATCTGAGGAATGTCTTTCTTGGCCCTAACTCCACATACCATGTAATTGTTTTTTCTTCTTTAAACAACGCAGAGGTCGCCTTACTGCTGAGCAAGTATCGCAAGTATCGCAAAACTCTCGGCTATTCTCTTGATGACATTTCAGGTATATCACCGGATATGTGCATGCATCAGATTCATATAGAGGAAGAGTCAAAAGCTTCAATCAAACATCAGAGGAGAATTAACCCGAAACTAAAAGAAGTTGTGAAGAAAGAGATAATGAAACTTCTGGAAGCAGGGATCATCTACGCCATCTCCGATAGCAGTTGGGTCAGCCTGGTTCATGTTGTACCTAAGAAAGGAGGATTCACTGTGGTAAAGAATGAGAAAGATGAGTTGATCCCGACAAGAACGATCACTGGGCACCGCATGTGTATAGATTACAGGAAGTTGAATGCTGCTACAATGAAAGACCATTTCCCATTGCCATTCATTAATCAAATGCTGGAGAGGTTGGCAAGTAACCCGTACTACTGCTTCCTGGATGGATACTCAGGCTTTTTCTAGATCCTGATACATCCAGACGATCAGGAGAAGACGACGTTTACATGTCCCTACAACACGTTCGCTTACAGGAGAATGCCATTTGGGTTATGTAACGCCCCTGCCACCTTCCAGAGATGTATGATGTCGATTTTCTCAGATATGATTAAGGAGTTCATGGAGGTGTTTATGGATGACTTTTTAGTTTACAGATCTTTGTTTAAAGGCTGCCTAGACAACTTATGCAAGGTACTTCAGCGATGTGAAGAGAAACATCTAGTTCTGAACTGGGAGAAGTGTCACTTTATGGTTCAGGAAGGCATTGTTCTGGGACACAAGGTTTCTAAAGCCGGGATCGAAGTTGATAAGGCTAAGATTCGGGTTATGACAAGCTTCCTACCACCAACATCTGTGAAGGACATTCGGATTTTCCTTGGTTACGCCGGGTTCTATCGCAGATTCATTCAGGATTTCTCCAAGTTAGCTCGCCCACTTACTGCTCTTCTCTGTAAGGATGTCACCTTCGATTTTACACAAGAGTGTCTTGTCGCGTTCGAACAGATCAAGAAGGCGTTGGTTACTACTCCTATTGTTCAACCACCAGATTGGAACCTCCCCTTTGAGATCATGTGCGATGCGAGTGATTTCGCAGTTGGGTCAGTTCTGGGTCAGAGGAAGGACAAGAAGCTCCATATCATTTACTACGCCAGCAGGACGTTGGATGATGCTCAAAAGAACTACAACACTACAGAGAAAGAGTTACTAGCCGTTGTGTTCTCCTTTGAGAAATTTTGTTCTTATCTGATTGGGAGTAAGGTGACCGTTCATACCGACCATGCTGCTCTCAAGTATCTGCTGCAGAACAAGGATCTAAAGCCTCGCCTCTGCCATTGGGTTCTACTGCTCCAAGGTTTTGACATCGAGATTAAGGATAAGAAAGGGGTAGAGAATGGAGTTGCAAACCATATCTCACGAATGAGGATCGATGAAACCGTGCCTATTGATGATTCTTTACCTGAGGAGAAGATCTATTTCATCGAAACTGGGATTTGACACTACTCTGATGCGCCTCTGCCAGTGCAAAACGCAAGCATCAATCGACACTCTCCTAGTATCGATCGACACCCTCACAAGATTTTGCAATCTCCCCGTGTCCAAAATTTCAGCATCGATCGACACTCACCCAGTGTTGGTCGATACCAGTTATCCGCTAGTGTTGTTTCGGCTGCAGACCACTTTTCTGCTGAGGAATCTTTGGCTGTCACCACTCCTGCTGAACCTTGGTATGCTGACATAGCTAATTATCTTGCTGCGGAGTACGAACAAAAGCATCTCAAGAAGTATGCGAAGAAGAAGTTTATGCGAGATGTCAGATGATTCTTTTGGGATGAACCATACTTGTACAAGCACTGTTCTGCGGGATTTACAATAGATATATCGCTGGGACTGAGGTGCAGAAAGTTCTATATCACTGCCATGGATTTGAGTATGATGGGCACTTCGCTACATTCAAGACAGTTTCCAAGGTTCTGCAAGCTGGTTTCTGGTGGCCTACACTGTTCAAGGATGCTCATGCTTTTATCTCACATTGCGATGTGTGTCAGAGAAGAGGGAAGATCAGTAAGCGACATGAGATGCCACAGAACTTCATCCTCGAAGTAGAAGTTTTTGATTGTTGGGGTATCGATTTTATGGGACCGTTCCCTCCATCGCGACAGAATAAGTATATCTTGGTCGCTGTCGATTACGTCTCCAAATGGGTGGAAGCGATTGCTAGTCCTACCAACGACTCTTCCGTAGTTCTGAAACTGTTCAAGACCATTATCTTCCCTCGATTTGGAGTACCTTGAATTGTTATAAGTGATGGTGGCACTCACTTTATCAACAAGATATTCGAAAAGCTGCTAAGGAAGTACGGCGTGTATCACTGCGTCGCCACACCTTATCATCCTCAGACAAGCGGACAGGTTGAGGTCTCCAACAGACAGATCAAAGAGACTTTGGAGAAGACAGTTGGCGCTACACGGAAAGACTGGGCAACGAAGCTCGACGATGCACTTTGGGCTTGCCGGACCGCTTTCAAGACACCACTTGGCACCACACCATTCCATTTGCTGTACAGGAAAGCGTGTCATCTTCCAGTTGAGATCAAACACAAGGCAGCTTGGGCCACCAAATTGATGAACTTCGACATCAAGTCTGCTACTCAAAGGCGATTGGTTCAACTAAATGAGCTAGATGAGATCAGACACCTCGCCTATGAAAACTCCAAGTTGTACAAGGAAAGGACTAAGGCCTATCACGACAAGAAGATCCTTTCTCGCCACTTTGAACCGAATGACCAGGTACTTCTGTATAATTTTCGTTTATAGTTATTTCCTGGGAAATTGCATTCTCGTTGGTCAGGTCCCTTCACAAACAAGGAAGTCCGCCCACATGGTGCAGTCGTGTTGATGAATGCAGAGGGAAAGGAGTTCACTGTCAATGGACAGCGGGTAAAACACTATTGGGCAAAAGTCGCTATTCCAGATGGCCACATAATGCCTCTGGCTGAACCACCAGCTGCCTAAAAGATCCCAATGTCAAGCTAATGACATTAAACAAGCGCTTGGTGGGAGGCAACCCACTGGTAAGTATGTATATACTTTTGTTTTTGTCTTTTTGGTTTTGTGTCTTGTGTTTTGCATGAACCAGCAACTAAGGAGCGATGAAAAGGAGTCCATGTGTCGACCAACGTCTGGTATCGATCGATACTACTGCTATGTCGATCGACACTCATCACCATCTCGGGTAACTTCTTCGATTTTCCCCAATTCACATAGTTCTTTTGTTTCTTTTGCTTTCTCTAGGCTAGATAACACTAGGGACAGTGTTGTTTAATTCTGGGGGAGGTAGTTACTAACATTGTGTTTGTTTTTCTTAGAGTCAGTTATCTTTGAGTCAAAATTTGTTTTTCTTGAGTCAAAACCTGTTGGAGATTATGAACTTTTGCTTAAATCCATTGCTCTGACTTTGCTTTTAAGTAACCAGTGTTACAGAATCAGTTCTAGATCGACTAATGAAAAATCTAAAGACTGACCAGTTGACTTGAAGACACCCATGTTTCCAGTAGATTTCTTCTAAATCCTGAGCCAAATTACTTGCACTTAATTTTTGAGGTTGGTTTTTACAGAACTTGATTCATCATTCATATCTGACAAAGGAACCCATGTGTTTGAAAATTATGGTATACCTCTCCCTTGACACACGTTGATATATAAATGCATGAAAGATGAGATGATTTCCACCGAGTAGAGGGCTAGGAACACTTCTTGTGATCCCATTGTTCTACTTGGATAAGGAATGATCACACAAAGGTCTGAAGCGAGGGGTAGGAACATTTTCTGAGACCCCGTTATTCGTCTAAGACCTTTGATACTTTGAGAGGGGAGAACCAGGGATTCGGTGGCAATTACCATCGATACTCGCGTCTCAAACCTTGATTTGTATATGCGAAGTTTAATCCAAAATCAAGAGCATAAAAAGAGATAAGTCTGGGGGAGAGAAAACAATACTAAAGTATGAAACTTGGGTGGTTCCTTAGTCATGATATCGCATGAGGAAGAGTCTAGAAGGTTCTTGACCATCAGCAATAGTAATGAAACGGCGATGAAGGATTCAATATGTTGATGCTGTGAGATAATGTGTGGAATCTGGAAAAGTTGTGAATGTCTACGGAGAAGTACATGGTGGTTAGATCTGAAACTGATTAGGTGACGCCTGGAAAGCTTGGAAAAGGGGTCATTACAATGCTTCAAGAACAGGTGAGTCTCCATGATTTCAAACCTCTTTCTCCGGTTTGGTTTTCTGTTTGCTTGAGGGCAAGCAAAGACTAAGTCTGGGGAAGTTGATATATCATGGTTTTTACACGTTTGTAACCATTTTTAACCATGATATAAGTCCTTTTATTGAGTCTTTTGAGTATTTTTAGAGTCTTTCAGAGTCTTTTCAGGAATTAGGCGCAATTGGAGCTAAATTGGATTTATCGAAGCTTCTGAAGCATCCCGGAGCTGAAGCAGTTCGGAAACTGAAGCTCAGTATCGATCGACACTGTCATCCGGAAGAAACACAACTAAGAATTCTTGTATCGATCGATACCACTTATGGTGTCGGTCGATACCGATAGTCAGAACGCATATTCTTCAGAAAACCCGAAGAAAAAACAGAAGATTTCCTTATTTTGCAATGAACTCCAAAGCGTGTATTAACTATAAAATTAGGTTTTTCAGCCTCTTGGAGGCAGACACTGATTCTTGGAGATAGAATATTTTTGCAATAAAGTTTTGGGAGAAGAACCTTGAACCGTCTTTGTATTTCTTACTCTATTTTACTTTATGATATCTATTTTATTGATGATGTTTGTTTCATTCACCATGTCTGAGTAGATTCCTTGTTAGGTTTAGGGTTATTCGAAGGTATTTGACGAATTGTTAAAATTAGATTTAATTGTTAGGAAAATCTATAGAGTTCTTCACCTATACTTGAGATTAATGCTTATTCTAGCCTCGCGAACTAGAATCTGATATTAGGTTGATTAATTGACACGAAAGTGTGATTAGTTTCCTGAACTAGTGTTTGGTGAGCAAAAGACCTATTCACAAAGAAATTTGGTTTAGGATTTTGTGAACAATTGAACTTGATTGTTAATGCTTGTTTGAATTCATAGAATTTGCAAAGAAATTTGGAATTCTAGGTTTAGACATAGATAGTCTTCGCAGCGACAGTTGGTTTATTTTACATCTGTGTTTCAAGTTCAAGAACGGTGCTTATTATATTCCTGACATTTTAATTGATTGACAATTCTGATTTACCTGCAAATTTCCCTAGGCCTAGCGTTTTCCTTATTGATCTTACTACTTGGTTTTAATTGTTTTGTTATTTTTAATTACATTCATTTTACTTAGCTTAATTCACATTCTGGAATTTATTGAGTGACAATCTTGAGTCTTTGTGGTTCGATCCCTAGAATACTACAGCTACTGCTTAGATACTTTAGGGTATTATATTTGAGCATATCAATTAGTGAGGATGTTTTTTACTTCCTTGATGTTCGTAGTTCGCAAATTGGTTTACAATTGCCCCTGTTTTCAGTTCATCTCCTATGTTGAAATAGAGCTTAGGCATTGTGACACTTGTAGGAAAAGAATCTCCCATGTTCTGTTGACAACAACAAAATAAGAAGAAATTAGTAAATCTGTTTAGGAAAGTCTTCATAAATTACAAGTACCCGTTCCTGAATTTTTAACAATGTTTCCTAAACATTTAAAACCAAACATACACTCACCCAGCACACTCACACACACACACAAACAAACACACCACAAACACACACACAAACACACTCACAGACACAATCACACAGACTGTTTATATGCATATAATATGATGTTATCCTAGCTTTATAAAAGATGCATATAATATGAACAAAACTAGACACATTTTCTTTCTTTTTATCAACACAAAAGCTCAAATCAATATTAAAACCAATCCTCATAGCATGTATTTCGATTCCAAATTCATTTTGTGTTTTCAACTATGAAATTCTAAATCACACATACAAACACAAACACACACACACACACACACACACACACATACACCCACTCAGACACACATACACCCACACACACACACACACCATAAACACACACTCAGACACACATACATACATACACACACACACACACACAAACACCAGTTAATCTCCCAGACCAGTTAAGTTTTTGCTTCACTAAGGATTACACCAAAAAACTAGTAAAAGGCAGAAATGGAGACAGAAATGTTCATGATTCATAGACTGAAGTGGTCTTGAGTTGAGTAAGGGAGACAGAAGCAACAATTTCAAACTCCGAAGCCACAATTTCAAATAACTGGAAACAGAAACACAACAAGCTCGACATTGTAGTAATGGAGAAAACCACACACACACACACAAACTATGCATATTCTCTAGACATTTCATTGAACACGTTATTTGCATATTAGATCCACAACATCTATCGCAAGAGATTTAACAAATTCGAGCCAAAAAGCAAACACAAAAACCATTCAACAACGAGATTTTACGAGAAAGGAAGATAAATTGAGTTTTAACTTATGAAAAAGACGGAAGCGAGTAAGATCCTAACCGCAAAGCTTTGATTCGATTGTGATCCAAATCGCCAATGATAGACCGGCTACGTAACACTGGCGACGTGAGACCGGCGACGGCGATGAGAGACCGACGAGAGATGGGCGAGAAGTACCAAGAAGAGAGATCGAACCGAGAAGAATCGCGAAATAAGAAGAATCGTGGCAACTAGATATCGTCAATAGACCGGCGACGTGATCAGGTCAACCTAAGCTAGAAACGTGAGGTCTGCGACAAACACTGGCGACGGCGATGAGAGACCGGCGATTAGGTCAGTTTCGGCGATGAGAGACCGACGACAACGACAACGGCGTGTTTCGGTTTGTTTCAACATGAGCAATTTGGTCAAATTCTTGAATCAGAGATGTTACTAATGGGAAATGCCAGCTCATGTGGTATTTTTGTCCCAAAAACATAAAACTATGGTATAATATATTTATATAATATATTTTTATTTGTTTTCATTAATTTAAATAACATTAATTTTATTAACTGTGTTAATTTAAGAAAATGTTACTAGTCAGTTGTTTTAAGAAAAATATTGATATATATTTTTTTAAAACTCACTACATCAAACTATCGTTTAGACCATATAACTTTTACAGCAAGTTACATCAAAATGTAACTCAATTTTTATAACACGTGTTACTGGTTGGAGCACCGTAGCATATTGTAATTTGTTTGTTTCATAGTTAATGATAACCAAATCAAGCTTTTGAATTCAGCAGGACTTGTTAAATTCCAAACACAAAAGGGAGGTAAGTGGAAAGAGATAACAAACAAAAATCAAACAACTAAAATTAGATGTTTTGGATCCATTTGTGAGTGTCTGCGTGTTCATGTTTCTTCTCTCACCTCACTTAGCTGTTGCTGTAGGCTTGAAACAGTCTATGTTGCAAAATCCTACTGATCTTATCATCTCCCCAAACCTGTCATCAAGTGATCAACATCATCACATCACCGTCATCATCATCATCATCATATGATCAAATCATATAAATCTGAGAAACTGTTTTTTACCTGTCAATGCTATTCCTCCCTTTCTCTGGTTGTAGTTGCTGTTCCGTGGAATTACTCGGTTTCAGAAACCCATCATCGCTTTTTCTCGTTCTCTCTCTCTTATCAACACTAGCCCTCACTTTATCAGTACTGAGCTTCGGCATCTCTCTTTGATCTGTGCTTGTTCTTGATTTCTCTCTTTGATCGGTGCTTGGTCTTGCAGGTTCTCTAATATCCGTACTGCTCCTCGCCTTCTCTGTTTGTGATACAGGTCCGCTTCGAAGAAGAGGTGATTTTTCAATTGCCGACACAAATTTCCTTAGATGCTTTATGTATTGCGGGTATAGCTCTAAATCACAGTGGTTTCCTCCTTTGATCCAAAGTGGTTCATATTTTTCTTTACACAGATCAAACAATTGCTTCCCATGAGACCAATTAACAACATCATCTGATGTTCCCTGCGCACACACCCGAATGCCTCGGATCAGTAACGAATTGACTTTAAACGAAGGGAAAAAACGAGATGGACATGAGATGATACGCACGTGAATTACCAGAACTGGACATTTGACTAAAGATATTTTCTCAATATTCTGCAAAGCAAAAACAAGTTAGAACAGAAGTAATGCCGGGAATCTGGATTAAAAAATGGATGAAAGTTTTTCTGAAAACCTTGTAAATATCAAACCAGTATGTTCGTTTGACAGGGTACATGACTCTTAGACCGGATGCAATTGCACTATGAAGAACAACCGCTCGTAGGTTTGGTAACCGAGAAGCCAATTCCAAAGTCGGGCCGCTTCCTACAGACTGTCCATATAAGATAACATCTTGTTCCTTCACACCATATTTCTCCAACAAACATCTATATACAGCTTCTATATCGCTATACGTGTTCTGCTCACTAGGCTGTTGGGAAAAACACCAAAGCAACATCATATACATATACATCATTTTTGAGAAATTTGATAGATTAATCAAACATAATGGATCATACCTTCCCTGAAGACCTCCCATAACCCGAATAATCATACCTAAATCGTAACACAGTCACACAAATAAACAAGATTCATACAATGGATATCACTAATGTCTGATCTAAGAACTTAAAATCCATTCACATAGTCATTCCCAATTTACTCAAGATTCTCCTTTAATTTTTAGCCATCTACAGCCAAGATGTACAGAAACTAACCGAAAAACCAAAAGCTTGTCCTATATCCTAACCCGTGAGAACAACTTCAAAATTCCTCAAATTTTATCTAAGAGGCTCAAATTTGGCAGAAATCAATCCAATGGATCCCACTTATATCTGATGTAATAAGTCAGATCATGTTCTAGTTGACATAAAATAAAAATGTACTACTAGAAGAGCCCTATTCGAGTGAGAAGAGAAATGTTAAGTTTTGTGTCGGGTTTTGGCCTTTGGACGATTCGTTCCAATATCCGACACAAATTCACCATATCACAACAGATCCATAACTTAATGATTCTCCAATCTTCAAACGGACAAAACAAAACAACTTGTCCTAATCCATGAAAAGAGCATTAAAATGTCTCAACCAATCAATTCCAAGCAAGAAGAGTAACTATACCCAATTAAGTTGACACGAAGATGAAGACTGAGCTCCGCGAAAAGCTCAAACATCTGACCAAGATCAGCGGCGTTACCATGAGAATAAAGAAGCGTAAGTGAAGCTGTAGGGTTCTTAATATACGCCGCAACCACCTGATTCCCTCTCTTCGTCTTCTGCTTCAATACTTCAACATTCTCCTTCACGTTCTCTACACCCGTCAGCCTCAGCTTTCCTCCCACCACCTCAACGCCGTAGGACGGCGGGTTTGGCGGGAAGAATGCAAACTTCGCCGCCATTGATGACGTCACCGCCCCCATTATAGCCACACAAGAAAACGAGAATTTTCCGGGAAAAAACTACAAAATTTTCAATGAATCCAAAGATTCTGAGAGTTCTCTGAACACCCTTTTCTCTATAAAAACCAAAATATCGAAAAACCGAAATTTTGCAGGAAAATTACAAACTTTGCTCTGTTTTGAACTCGATTATGGTGAAAACAGAGAAAAGGGGGAAACACATATCTATTACAGATGCAGAACGAAGTTTAGATTAAAAAAAAAACGTTTTTTTTTGTGTGAAACCAATGGTAAAAGAAAGTTTAAAAATTCAAACTTTGATCTAGATTTGGGTTGACTCACCGACCCGGAGAGAGAAGATTAATTTGGAATTCAAAGATTTTTAGAGAGAAGAAGAAGACATCAATGGAGGATTCTTTTTTTTGCTACAAAAAGTGGAAAAAATAGAGAATAGTGGAGAGAGAGAATTTAGGGTTTGGGGGGGGGGGGGGAATCTTGAGGATTGATAAACGCAGTTTTCACGGGAGAGGAAGAGGAAAATCCGGTGATGCGGAGGAGGAGAAGCACTAGCACGTGTTTTCATTTCATTTACTTTTTTTTGGGAAAATTAGGTCAAAGGATACAAAAACTCTATCTTTGTGCATCAAATTTTTTTAGTTAGTTAGTTTAGAAATATACACTTTAAATTAATGAAAAGGGATCAACTATACCCTCGTTCTCTAATTAAAAACAAAAAACCTTGATTTACAACTTTTTTTTGTCACTCTCTTTTTTTTTTTAATTAAATTGATCAAAACTTCTAAGAATTTAAGAAGGTTTAAAAAATAAAAATCCTATAGACTAAATGAACTCTCTAACAGAACTAATGGGTTTAGAAAAAGGCAAAAATTTCATAAACACTTCTTCCTCGTCGAGCTCGCCTCTATCCCCTTCTTCGTGGAGCTCTCGTTTTCTCTCTTCCTCGTCGACCTCGTTGAACTCTCTTAATCTCTTCCTCATCAACCATCGTAATCGAAATCGTCTCCTTCTATTCCTCGTCAATCCCGTCTCCCTCAATTTAAAGTGAAATCTTTTTAAAGGGTGAGTGGTTTTTTTTGTGGATCTTTTTATTCAATCAAGTCTTATTTGTTAAGCTTCCATGTGGGTTCTAAAGCTAGATTCGATTCCATTATTGCTTAGTTTTGCTTTTCAAAGTTTTAATTTTTACTGCAAAGTAAGGTAAAGTCGTTGGTTTTGGGTCTAATCCCCATTGTTGTTGATTGAGTTTTTATTGTTCTCATCTCTGTTTTATGTTTTTTTCTTCTCATTTTAAGTATGTTATAGGTTCTATTTGTTGTTGATTGGTTTGCCGATTTCTTTTTTTCCAGATTTTCTCCATGAACGTGCATAGTAATAGAGAAATCTAGACTGGATAACAATTAAATTTCAATATGTATTGGATGTTGACTTGCTCATCATGATTATGCAAAAATTGGTTGATCACATAAGTTTGCCATGCTAGCTCCCGTTCATAGTTTTATAGATGATACACGTTTAAAAAAATAATAATGAAACAAGTTTCTAAATAAGAATTGTTTATGTGTCGTTGCATTGTTATGGGTCCGGATTGCTAGCTCTTGTTTATAATTATGCTACAAAGGATACACGTTTAAAAAATTAATAATAAAACTAGCTTGTAAAGAAGAATTGTTTTTGGGTCTTGTGTATGATTGTACTAATGTATCGTTGCATTGTTATGTTGATAGTTGCTACTCACTTTGCTGAACTAAGCTCATATATCTATGTAGGAATGAGAGACAAACTTCTGAAACGTCTTTTCAAGGCAGGATGTGAGCCACAAGTGGATCAAATAAACAATCATTGCAAGTTTTCTCTCATGGGAAAACTAGAGAAAGCCTTCCCCAAAGAATATAATCAAGTGAAGACAAATTCAGTATTTGCAAATATTTTGTCGATAAAGGAGAACGCTTTAAGTTACTCAGCTCGTCTAATACACAACATGATGTGTAGACAACTAGTAACAGAGAAGAAGTACGAATTGTGGTGTGTATTTGGAGGGAGGACGTTGAGATTTTCATTGCAAGAGTTTTATGCGATTACAGGGCTTAAGTACACAGATGATTATGTGAGCACTGAGGTTGAAAATATTGAAGGTGATAATGGGTTTTGGAGTGTTCTCCTAAATAAGAAGAAAAAAAGTCAGCATAAAGACGTTGATCGATAGACACTTTGAGGCTGAGAAGAAGTGAAAACCTGTGGATAGACTCCGATTTGTGTATATTTTCATTATGGTGGGTTTGGTAGTGGCAAGCGATGAGAAGGCATACATTCCAAAAAATACATCAAGCTGGTAATGGATGTTGATTTGGTTGAAAGTTATCCATGGGGTCGTGATGCGTTCAAATATTTAATAAGCTCTATCATTGAAACACAAGGTAAGCTAATAACCCCAAGAGATATATTTTGGATAGGTTCTCTTACGCATTTCAGATTTGGATAATGGAAGCAATTCCAATCACTAGAAAGCTTTTAGCAAGGAAAATGAGTGAAGAACTCATTGATTGTGCTTGATGCTCAAATTGGACCGGTATTGCAAAAGTTTCATATGATGACATAATTCAACTAGAGAGCACACTTGAAAAAACTGTGGAGTATTAAACAAATATAAGAGTAGGATTCTTCTCTCATAGTATGACTAACAACTTTTTTCTTATGATATTGTAGGATTTAATCTATCCATACATCTCTTCCACTGGATATTGTGAGTCGATTAATTATATGTGGTCCGATGAAGTACGTGATGCTGGAGCAGATAATTTAAAAGCTGCAATCAGTTCTGGAAAATAATTTGGAGAACATGTTTAGGAGAGCTTACTACATGATGAGAATATTGAGAGTCCAAATGAGCGAGATGGAGAAGAAGTTGAAAATCAGGCTTTGGAAGAAGAGAAGGAGACTGCAAATAACATTGCAGTTTCTGATTGAGGAGGCAAAAAAAGAAGCAATCGGATGTTGGTGCAGAGCAACGCAAAAGACAGTTTTTATGTCAACGAACAGCAGGTAGTCAAGGGGTTAGTAATGAAGACATGAAGTCTTTCATTCAAGAGATTCTTAACTCTTCTTTCTCTAGTTTTGAGGAAAAGCTTGAAAAAAAGATTGAACATGTATGGGAATGTTAGAGAGTCAAGTACTAGAATTGAAGAATTCTTTCTCCCAGTTTACAAAAAATGCATAAACAGCCACGACATCAAAGGCATCTGTTGTCAATAATACCCGATCTAAAGCTGGGGTAAGTAAGAAAAACAACTCTTCTTGTTCTCGTTAATATAGTGTTTACGAATTGTATATTTCATTGTAGCATCCATTGTAATTTTCTTATGTGTAAGAGTGTAGTAATTAAGTGAATATCTTTGTTGTTGTAGAATATGTTGTAATCCTTATAATCTTTTTATGTATAATTTTGATGTTGACTGTGCGATTTGTTTTTTTTTTAAACGTTTAACAGGCTGAGAACACAAGTGAAATTTTTACAGATTTCTCTATGGGTGAAGACGATGTACTTTTGAGCCCATCTTGTTACATGTACCATAATTTGGGCACACAAGAGTACTTACAAAAAACAGTTGGACTTCTTTCGCAAGATACCATAGTTAGCGGATTCGATCTTACTCAAACATATAAAGAAGAGATACCAGAGAGTTCTATTAATTAAAAAAAAATTAACGAGGCAACAATGGTGGACTATATTAGCATAAAGAAAGAAGAGAATTCATTAGTCTTTGTTTCCAAGAAATCTTTTAAGAGTATACTTGAATGGTCTAACAAGCGCGGGTAAGTCTTTTACTAACTTTTATCAAAATTTTATTGAATAATTTTTAAATAATACTAATTTAATGTTCATTGCTTCGATACATTTTCAGGATCCTAAAGTTTGGTCCAAGCCTTATTAATGTTGATTTATTTACACATATCATAGGACCGTGTAAATAGTTCCACAACGAGGTTAGTCAGTGGATAATCATATTAAATTAGAATGTTATTGTAGACCATGTTACAAAAATTCTTTATCATTTTTGGGATATAAATGCTTAATTTTGAAAATACTTTTCGGGAGAGGGGCATTTCTCAAAAATTCTCAAAAAAAAAAGTTTTTGAGAGTTTTGTATATTTAGAAGAAATTCATTTTTTCATTTGATTAGAACAATTCTAAGAATATAATAAATATTTAAGTTGTGTTACGAAAATATTGTTTAGAAAAAGTCATTATGTTTAGAATATAATTATAATCATTATGTTACAAAAGAAGACAAACTGACTAATTTACAATCTCGCGAAAAAGTGATTTTGTAATTTTCTGCTAAAATACATGATTCTGTTATTTTCCACTAAAAACATGATTCCGTAATTTTTCCGCCAAAAGCCATATATTTGATATTCATAATTTTGCTAATTAAATTATAAATTATATTTTAGCTTTCCTATTTAAATGTTATGTTATAAAGAAAACACACTGACTAAGTTATATTAAAGTTTAGTCCGTTTTAATACAAAATACATATATGTCCCGGTGGTTAATGTATTTTCTCATTTAAGTTCCCCGGCCAGATTCGAGTCATACCCTCAATAAATGTTTTAGTTTAATTTTGCACCACTTGTCACGTCAGCAAGACATTAACATGGAGTTACATGTTGAAATGATATTTTTTATAGAACTAAACATTAAATTTTGAAAACCGTGTAATTACATAGTTAATGCAAAGTTTTTGGAGGTTACACTCTGACAACCTTAAAGGACTACACTTCTGTATGTAATAAGCCACTTCTGTATGCAATAAGCATAGATTACGTAGAAAACTACAAGTTTCTACGGTTTGGTTTGGTACCTCCATTTGCGAAGAGTACCATCTTATGAAATGTGATAGAAATTAATTTTAAGACAGTATCAAAAATTAACTGTGATACTAATTAATGATAATATAAATGTATGAATTTTTCTTAATATTAATTAAAAAAGACTAGGTTTGGCTATTTGGAATGTGACTTGTGAATGAGTGTGATGTTTTCGTATGTTTAGATTTGATAAGCTACGATGACGACGTGAACGTATGACACATGTCACTCGAGGAGATGTGCTATCTTAGATCTTTGCAAGAAGAAGAATGCTACAAATTCAAAAATAAAAATCTCATTTGTCTTTGTCCTTTTTTTTTTTTTGTTGAGGTAACAGAAATTAGGCCTGTAACGGATACGGATATCCGGGTTTTTTGGGGTATTCGTATCCGTATCCGTATCCGCAAAAGCGGATATCCGAGATCCGAATATTCGTAGAAAAAAACGGATATCCGCAGTTATCCGCGGATATTGCTAAATCAGTTACAAGAGACGAAAAAGAAACCAAAAAAAAGGAAGAGCAACCTCGCAGTAACAAATCCAAGCTTTAGAAGATCAAACAACAATGGAGTCAGCATTAGAAGCTATTATTTCCTCTACATGACAACAAGCAGAAGAAAGTAAAAGAAGAACATAATCAATGGTCATGTAGAATTGAGACAGCTTGTGGCTGTACGCTTGATTTTCCCAAAATGCATCATTTACTCTGTTTTCTAAACAACGTGAAGGCCAATAACAACTTGTATCACGATACACAACAAAAGTCTAACACAAAAACAATACATCCTCAAAGTCAAAGAGATAGAGAGTAAAGTAAAAACATGAACAAGACATAGATATAAGAACACCAAAACCAGAGATTAGTAACTGAGCATGAAACTTCATGGTGGTAACTGAGCATCTACACAAAGGTCAACAAAAAACCAAAGATTAGTAATGGAAAATGAAACATAATGGGACTAGATTATAACATTATCATGACTGATTTCAATGAGCAAAACCAGATTATAACATTATCATGACTGATTATAACATTATAACATTATCATTACCAAAAACCAGATTATAGATTTGGAAGCAACTACTAATTTCAATGAGCAATACCTGATTCATATTTGAATATCATGACTGATTACCTAGGGTGTTCACCTCATGTAGTAGGCAATCGTTACTTCATGATTCGATATTCTCAAAAATGCATACAAGTAGTCAAGTAGAAGATAAGAAACAACACAGTACCTGATTCGATATTCTCAATCTCAGTAAGCAATTCTTCTACATTTAAATCTTCATCATCATAACGATACCAATCTTGAGTGCATATAAGGGCTTCCACAGTTCTTGGTGTCAACGAACTACGAAAACGATCAAGTACTCGACTTCCGGCACTAAATGCAGATTCTGATGCAACAGTTGAAACATGTATAGCCAACAAGTCTCTTACCATCAGTGACAAAACCTTATACTTAGAACCTGTCGTCTTCCACCAATGTAATATATTAAAAGTTGGATTCTTGCGATTCTCCCGAATATCATCTAAATAAACCTCTAGCTCTGATTTTCCAACTTCAGCTTCTTCACTTTCCTCAGCATCATCAAACATTGCATCCATCAATGAATGTCTTTTCTCTTTGTCCTTAGAATGTGACCCAGATTCTTTTTTTTTCATGCGAAGATATCACTGGTTCTTGTGATAGCAGAGACACATAATATGCAAATAATCTATCCAAAGTTGTTGTGATCTTTCCAATCAAACACTTAGCATCAAATTCAGGATACGTACCTTCAATCATCCACTTTACCCATCTCATTTTATATCGCGGATCAAGAACAGCAGCAACATAGATCATCATGTTTGTATTATCAAAGTTTCCCCAATACTTATAAAACTTAAGCTTCATTTTTTCAGCCATAGCTTTCTTGTGCTCATCCTCCATTGTCTCCATCTTTACTATCATCCAACCCACTCCAAATATCTCTTTCATATATGTATTCCCAGTAACATATTTAGACCCAGATATATTCACTGTTGCATCATAAAAGTACTGCAAGATATGGGAAAATATACTAGCATAAGACCAATCATCTTGACTTGGTACAGCTTCACAGATTCTGGTAAGTTCTGAAACATATTTTTCATCCTCCAACTCTAGCATATCAAACCCTTTCTTTAGCACCACAACAGCTTTTAACATCAAAAAGGTTGAATTCCATCTTGTTTCAACGTCTAAACACAGTCCAGCCTTTGATTCAACCTTTTGAATCTCTAAACACTCCTTAAAACGTTTTAACCTACCAGGTGAAGATCGAACATACCTAATAGCTGATCTTATCCTTGAGATTGCACCATGTGCCTCTTGAAGACCATCTCTCACAATCAAACTCATAATAGGTGCTCCACATCGCATATGCAGATATTCACCATTAAAAAGAGTTGTTCCCCATGAAGGAAATATTATTTTCAAGTATTTTAATGCAAGATCATTAGAACTTGCATTATCTACTGTAATGGTGACAACTTTATTGATTCCCCAAAAAAACCAAGCACTTCTCAATCATTCTACCTATTATTTCACCAGCATGATTATCAACTATACAAAAATTGATGATTTTTTTGTGCAGCCTCCAACTCTCATCAATGTAATGAGCTGTTAGACACATGTAGCTCATATTTTGTATGGATGTCCAGCAATCTGTAGTCAGAGAAATACTACCTTTATAGTTCCTAAAAAAGCTCCTAAGTTTTCTCCTTTCATCCTCATAAAGCTCCAAACAATCTTTAGCCACCGTTTGACAACAAGGGATATCAAAACGTGGTTGAGAAATGCTCATAAATCATATAAATCCCTTATGTTCAACAAATCTAAAAGGTAACTCATCCATAATTATCATTTCAACTAATGCCTTACGGGTTGCTGGTTGACTAAAAGCCACAAAAGACGATACTTTACTCCCCACTATCCCATCTATTTGCTTCTGATGCAACATCGTTGTTTGCTTTTTCCTTTTACCATCGATTTCATCATCATCTTTTTCTCTACTTATCAGTTTGCATATCTATATGTGATTTAACATTGCACTAGTTGTAGGACCTCACTTAGTTCTACAGCTAATCAATGCTGAACAATGAATACACCTAGCTTTGTCACCAACATCAAACTTAACAAAATGCAACCAAGCCGGAGATCTTTTCTTTGTTACCTCATAATTTGATGAAGACTCAGTCTTTTCATGTGTTTCTGATTTAGAGCTTTTTTCTGTAGTTCCACAACTTGCTGTGGATTTTGTAGTATCACATGTAGGTTCCATCTACACAAAGAAAACATTCATAATTGGTCAAAATCATACCAAAAGAAGATAGCAAATTCCATCTAGATGGATCAGGCAGCAGGCCAAAAGAGAAAGCATTGGTAATATTCAGAATCCGTGAAGTAAGAAACAGAATCTGTGAAGCTTGTAAACCTAGATTATTGCACATTTGTAATATTCAGAAGACCATCCCTAATTGCTACTTTGCATTGAATTGCTCCAGAGCTTAAGAGATTAGTTTCATTGTTACCACATCATCAAGTCTTCTCCTTATTGGCTATGTTACTAATTTTGATTCAGGATGAGCAACCCAATGATCGAAAAATCAGTAAACTATGTGAATATGCTGCAAAGATTGTTATGTCTATCTACAAGAAGCTACTGGTTTCCTGTAATGAACAAATGTAATGTTTTGTTTTTTATTCAACATTATAATACTGCTTAAAGATAAGTTTTGTATTACTAATGAATTGTGTCTTACAGGTCGTTGTTTGCTAGTAGCTACCTTGGTCTTATTCATATTCTTCTAGATCAAACTAGGTTTGATGATATGCGCATTTTAGGTTGTGAAGCTCTATATGATTTTGTTACCAATCAGTGAATCAGGTACAATAAACACTTGTCACTTTTACTTTTACCATTATCGTAAACAAAATCAGATTTTGAAAGTTCGATAATGTTTCGTTACTTTATTCGAAGCTAAGAGAAGTAATAAAGCTACAACTTCATTGCCTAACAGTACTTATAATTAGCATTTTACACATTGCAATATAGCTCAAGACCTCAAGTACCATGAACAAAGAAGCAGGACCATCACCAATTCACCATCTATCAAAGAAAGTGAAAAGCATTCATATTAACTAGTTTCAAAACTCTAAGCGATGAATCCAGAACATTGGATAATGGATACGCTTTTAGAAGCTTCAACTTCATTATCGATCTAAGCCAAAGCCACAATAAACTAGAATCGATCTAAACCAGAATCTATCTAAGCCAGAATCGATCTAAGCCAGAATCAGAATCAGAATCAGAATCGATCTAAAGTCTAAACCATAATCGATCTAAGCCAGAATCAGAATCAGAATCAGAATCGATCTAAAGTCTAAACCAGAATCGATCTAAGCCAAAGCCACAATAAACACAACAGAAGAAATAGAACCAACCTCGTGCGTGACTGCGTGTGACGATGACACTGAGTCCGTGACTGCGTGAGACTGAGTGCGTGACTGCGTGTGACGGTGTGTTGGTGTGAGACTCAGGTGAGGTGAGACTGTGAGACTGAGTCGTGTCTTGTGTAACTGTGCGTCGTGCGAGTGTGTGAGAGACGAGTGAGAGTGAACATTACATTTGGATTTGGGCTTGTGGGCTTATTTTGAGTTTATAAAATGTTAAAACCCATGACCCAATGGACCTATTTCTTTACTGAATAGTTGAATGCGGATACGGATATCCGGTGTTAATTTTTTTTAGTATCCGTATCCGTATCTGTATCCGGCGGATTCGAACATTTAGTATCTGTATCCATATCCGAAACCCCGGATATCCGTTTTTTTCGGATCGGATCACGGATACAGATCCGGATATCCGCGGATACCAAATAATAATCTCAGGCCTAACAGAAATGATAAGACATATATTTAGATAATGTTTATTCCTTTATTAATTGTATTTTTTGGATTCGTCAAAACAAATATATTATTATATATATAAAGAGATGATTCTAGCTCTTAAAACTAGTCACATCAGTTTTTCAGATCTATTCTCAGCTTGCTGCGTTAGCGCTATCCCATAAACTAAAAACAATACTTAAAAATAATTAATTCGTAAATGCTAAAATGGTTTGCTTAACATTAGTTACACAATTAATTACACAAATCAATGCAATCTACGATCTAACCCCTCCACTTCTATAGTTATATCCCAATCGATTCATTTTCGCTATATTTTATGGAATTTGGTTAAGTCATTTTCACTATCTATTATAATAAAGTAGAGTTCGTTTAACGAGAATGTGACCTGTGTCCATGTAAAAAAAACAATATTAAAAAAAAAGAGAAAGTTATACTTTAGAAGAAGTTAAAACATGCAAAATTGTCCACTTAAATACAATACTTGACCATTTAAATGCATTAGTCTCCCAAGTTAAAACATGCAATAATTGTCCACTTAAATACAATAATTGACCATTTAAATGCATTAGTCTCTCTTTAATATATTTTAGATTTAAAACAAACTTAAAACTAATAATTGTCTATTTCAATACATTAGTCTCCATCTCTCCAATTAGCAGATTCCGTAACTCTCACCCACAAAATTGTGTAATTAACGCTCCACTAATTCAAATGCACTAACTCATGATTCCATAACATACAAATATTAATTAGTATTGATTCAAAATCATTTAACCAAAACAATAACCTCTATATATGTTTCTATGTTTCTTCTTTTTATTTCATTATCAAAATTCAAACACTTTCTTAGATGGGGACCAAATGTGTGTATAGCTAACTGTGATGTGTAGTGATATGAGGACAAAGTCTCACAATCCGTAAACTGTACTATTTTAATAGTTTTCCATTCATAATCAATACATTCGCCATATTTAAAATTTATATGCTTAATTTGTTCCTACCAATGTTTGTTGATATCATTGCAGAACACACAAAGATTCAAGGATCCAATCTAGATGACATCTCTTTCCAAAATAAAATTACTTTATACATTCTTTTAGATGAGTAAGTTATTTATTTACTCCATATCTTTTAACCGTTTGCCAAACTAAAAACTTGCAATATTATTAAACAAAATCATATATCCAACCTCACTTGGGTAAAGGTGTTAGGGAAAAGTCTCACAATAGAAAGACGATAGATTTGTACCAAAATGAAATATTATTATTAATCCAAATAAGAAAATGCAATATTATTAAAATTTCAAATAACATTAAAAAAAATAATTTGCAAATATTTTTCATTAACATGATATAAATATAATCACATTTAAAGTTTTTTCACTTACTACTTTCCAAATCATAAAATTCACCTCATAAACTTGGAAGACCAATGAAATAAAGTCTTCACTAATACTTTATAAAGCATCAAAACACTAAAAAATATATTTTAATTATTTCATTTTTCTAATGGTGATCTTTTCATTATTTCATTTTCCTAATATTTTTGATATGGTTATTTCTCTCCAAACTATTTAATCGAATGGAAACAATATAATGTCGCATACTCTTCCACCTTAAAATGATTATTATGTTGTTGTTTAACCTATTATTCCACATTCATAGTTGTAACATGTTCATTTAACTTTTTGTTTCAACCACAAATAATTTTTTTTAGCTCAATCATATAAATAAAAATTAGGATAATTTTTTTTAAAATAAAACTTAATTGAAGGAAAAAAATATAAAAAATAATTAGTGACAAAAAGATTTTCAAGCGAATATATCAATATTTTACTCATAACAAAATAAGCAGTTTACTAAAATAATTATGAAATGGTTTCCATCCAAAACGTCGTCGTTTTGGTCGTGGTGCATACGTAGACTCAAAATAACACCGTTTTAACAATTTTAATACTTTTAAAAATATATTTAATAAAATTGATTTTAGTTAAAAAATTATAAAAATAAAAAAACGAGGACATTTTAATTCTATGTATATATAATGAACAAAACTTTGTCGTTATGGTTTTATCTTAAAATTCTAGAGCAAGTCATTATGCATAATCACATTGAGAGACATACCAACTGATGCATACATAGCCTTTCTTTCACTAAAATCACTTAATAAACCTCAGAACCCGATGAAATCCCATAGAAAATACTAAAAATTTCCTTTGATGCTTTTCAATGAAACTTTGACTTTTGCCGGTTTCTTCTTCCCTTTTTCCTCATAATACTCATTTTTTAGAGGAATGGTGGAATTCTGTCATACAAATTTAAGCATCAAAATGATAATCCCAACTTTATCTAGCATTCTCTAATAAGTCCTAAACATTTGTCAACAAGACTTAGCGTACATGGACCTTCTAAATCATCCCCAAAATCTTAAGTCTAACATCTCTAATCCTAGTGAAAGGTTAGCTATGTCGGTCTATATACTCCATAGTTTATACACATGAATGCATATATGGCGATAATCAAGAGAAATGTATGGGGTTTGAATAAAGGTTCCAGGTGTAAGGTGTGGTGTTAGACTAAAGATGAGCCTAGCTATTCAGAGGTCAAAAGAGTGGTAAAACAAGGTATAACTCCAAAATCTAATCTATAATATGATTACCAAGCCCCTAAGTGAGATAACTTAAGTCCAAGTTCAATGTTCCACTAGATCATGCTAAGTACAAATCATTCAAGTTTCAAAGTGATAAGAACTTTCCTGAATAGTGTGTCTGCTCATGGTCATTCCAAACTTCTGTTCTCCTTCTGGAATCATCTTGAATAGGTTGTTGGAAGGTCGTCCCAAAGCAAGTCCCATGAAAAGCTCTTTGTTCCCTAGATTTGCTGAAAATGACTCGATAAAATTTTAAAAATATTCACCAAATATGACCAAGTATTTGGTACATCGGTAACCTCCCCCATACTTGAATTACACCGTCCCGATATATAAAGAAAGGATAAAGGTAGGTGAAAATTTCAAAGAGAAAACTAGAAAAGATTAGTCCTAAAGAAAAGAAAACGTACAAAGATAGGGTGTTTCAAGAACAATATCCAATTGATCAGTGCACTGCTACAATCGATCGGTTTCTAATCTACCCACAATTGATTAGTGAAACCTATGAACCGATCGGTTGTCGAACACAATGCTCACTTGTGTGAGCCGTCCTAGCCTTGACGATGCCTAGTCCTTTCCCATGGAATGTATCCTCCTCTATAGTCTTCTACGCTAGATGAATCCTCCGGAGTTGTGCTTCTGGCTGAAGGCACATTGTCGTGGTAAGGGTTGGTTCTTTTAAAGAACAAAGCGACATCATCTGGAGCCAAAACGCAGCATGGTCTTATCTTCAGGAAGACCCCTAAAAGCAGTCGGAGCATCTCGTTGTTCTTCTCCCGGACCTCTTGCATGTGGCGGATCCACTTCCGATCGCTGACATTGTCAAGGAGCTCATTATAGGTGAACTATGTCTCGTCAAATCGAACAGCTGGCCCTGAGAAGAAGTAGATACACGAGATGGCACCTGAGTAGCTGTGCGGGTCTGATGAGGACGTGCGGTGCGGGTATGGCCAGCAAGGCGATCACAGAGAGCAGCACTAGGATGCATGAAGTCGACCCGAAAGCATGAAGTGATGTTAGTGAGTTCTCGTGCAGGGAGCTGCATGTACTTGAAAAGCCCTGTACATCTTGGAGCTGTAGAGTGGAAGTGCCTCAGACTAAGATGGCCATGTGGTAAAGATACTCCCGATCTATAAAACATGACTTGCTCTCGAGTGTGGGACGTGGGAGTTCAATCCCAATTCCTCAAGAATAGGTGTGACGAAACTTCCGCAGTATATATCAATGCCTCTTGCGTAGAAAATATAGCTCCAGCAAGCTCAACAACAAATAATCCCATAAAATCCACATCATGCTCTACACCATAATTGTCATCATCTGGGTCCTCGATTTACTCCCGAACTGCCTCTCGTAGCATCCAAAGCTCACCAGTCTTAAGAGTCCTGACCTCGTGTCTGCTGTAGATGGTGTTGCTGATGAACTAAGCTACTAAGCGTAGCAAATGACTCCTAATTTGAGTCTGCTTCTAGGTCCTAGAAACGTAGGTCCCCGAACCGATGATGTCCTAAAACTCTGTAGAATCGAAGAAAGCCTGCATGTGCCTCCGTATGTTGTGGACATCCGAGGATGTCGGAGAGCTGATGGATGGATAGCTTGTGAAGCTCCCTTGCGATGAAGAAGCTTATCCACCCTCTGGAAGCTACCTCAATGGTTGTAGCGTAGTGCACCTGCACGGTAACCAGAGAATCCCTCGCTAGCTTTTCATGTAAAGCCCATGACTTAGAAGGGAATGAACCAAACCCCATCATTCGCAGCATACTATGGACCTCCTCCTTAAGGCCCAGCTCCTCTAGGATCTGATCCTGCTGAAACCTCGTCGGATGGAGTTTGCAGCTCTCCAACCGTTCTCTAGCGGTGATGTCAGAATCGGTGATCTTCCAATGGTGAGATGCCATACTTTGTAGGCAGGGTGCCTTAGTATGTCTCGTGCTCTCGCATCGTGTCCTAGGAGCCATATCTACAGAATCAGAGAAAAGTATGAAAAATTTTCAGGAATTTGACAAAACTTTCGGAAACAGAAAACCTTCCAAGAAATTACTGAAAAATTTCTAAGAATTCAAGATAGGATACGTGTCTTGTAAAACTTCATAAACGGATTAAAATCAATTAAAATGCAAAAATTTTAATTTTAGGTAAATTACCTAAAATTCAGAATAAATTCAAATGAATTGCAACAAAAACCCAAACTCCTAAATTCTTCTTTTCAAAGCTGCTTGTCGGAGAAGGATTATTGCGTGGGGTAAAGCCCAAAATTTTAATAGTAAGCAGAAGTTGGAGGCGACACAAAAGGATCTAGAGGAAGCTCTCTCAGCGGATGTCCCGAATCAAGCTCTTATCTCATGCCTCACAACCGAGCTAGAAAAGACTTATAAGGACGAAGAATCTTTTTGGCGCCAACAGAGCCAGGTTCTTTGATTGCAAGAAGGAGACAGGAATTCTTCCTATTTTTTAACGTAACAAGTGGGAGGAGCTCACTCAATCGACTAACAGTATTAGAAGATGCTAATGAGAATTTCTTTAATGAGGAAAGTGATTTTACGAGGTTAATCTCGAAGTACTTTCATGACATTTTCACGACTCAATCATGTGACAACTTTAAAATTTTAAATAAAATTTTATCATCATGTATCACGCAGGAGATGAACAACCTGTTGATATCATTGCCTTCAAGTGAGGAGATCCTTTTAGCTCTTTTTGCTATTAATCCAAAAAGGGCTCCAGGCCCGGATGATTTTTCTGTTGCCTTCTTCCAATCTTTTAGGAGTTCAATATGATCAGATTTAGTGAATGAAATTCTGGCTTTCTTCACTTCCAGTACCTTTCCAGCGGCACAAAAGGAACCCTCCCTAGGAAGGTGGCGGACTATAGACCAATTGTCTTTTACAATTTCTATTACAAAATCTTAGCAAAGATCCTTCCAAAACGACTTCAGCCTATCTTTCCCAGTCTTATTTCAGAGAATCAAACAGCTTTTTTCCTAGGACGGGCCATAGCGGATAATGTCCTCATTACTCATGAGACCTTACCTTATCTAAGAACGTCTACTGCAAGGGTATATGGTTCAATGGCAGTTGAAATAAACATGAGTAAAGCGTATGATAGAATTGATTGGGGCTTCCCGAAGGCGGTGTTAGTAAGGCTAGGTTTCCATCAAGTATGGATTAGTTGGATAATGGAGTGTGTTACTTCTGTCTCTTACTCCTTTTTTTTATCAATGGTTTTTTCAAGGAAAGCTTCCTCCGTCGAGAGGACTAAAACAAGGAGACCCTCACTCACAATACCTATTTATTTTGTGTACAAAAGTTCTTTCAGGACTCTGTCGAAAAGCTCAGGACAACAACTCTCTAGCAGGGATAAGAGTTTCTCTACATAGCCTGAGGATTAATGCAAAAGCAACGAGTAATGCATATCTTAGGAATTTATGCTGAAGGAGTGACATGAAAGAATTTGGACCACCAGAGAATTTTGGCCGCAAGAAGAGGGATATTTTCTCATCCATTGTGGACAAGGTCCGACAAAGATCTCACTCATGGACGAAGAGCTTCTTATCACCTGTAGGAAAACATGTCCTCTTAAAGTATATCCTCTCGTCTATGCCAACACATTATATGACGTGATTTAAGTTGCTAGTTTCGATCTGCAAGCAACTACAATCGGTTCAGACTCGGTTTTCGTGGGATAATAAAAAGGATGAAAGAAAGATGAGTTAGGTTTCTTGGGAGAAACTAACAATACCAAAGAATTCATGTGGCCTTGGTTTAAGGGATTTTGAAGCATTTAACGACGCCTTGTTAGCTAAACTGGGCTGGAGACTATTACAAGCTCATGAGTCCCTATTTGCTAAAGTTACTCTATAGAAATACTGTTATGAATCCTATTTTATGGAGGTAAGGAGTACGATTAATATATCTCATGGTTGGAGGAGTATTCTTGCAGGTCGAGAAATTTTAAAGCTCTAGCTTGGATGGTGCGTTGGGGAGGGGTCTAAGATTTGGGTTTGGAAGGAACCTTGGCTATTAGTTTCGATGCCTACTAGGGCTACTAGGGCAGCTGGGAAACTTCACGGTGGTTGACCAGAAGTTACCTAGCTCGAATCATTAGAATTGGGAGGAGATAAGAATAGTGATTCCTCATCATGAAGAGCAGATTCGAGCTTTACCGATTAGTACAACAAACTCTCTAACATTCCTGCTTGTTAAGAATGGTGTTTATACTACAAGATCGGGATATGGGCTCGCTTGGTCTTAACTTTAGATAAAGAAGAGTTGAATTTAACTAGCAGAGCCTGATTTGGAAGGCTAAAATGCTTCCAAAGGTTTGAAATCTGCTATAGAGAATAACTAAAGATTCATTACTGGTGGGTGAAAACTTGGTGATAAGGAATATTGACTGTTGAAGCTTGGGCAATGTGGAAAGTATTATCTGATCTAAAGTCTCAAGGTTTGGATGATATTCAGCTCTGCTTAGACTCTCTCCAACTCATTCAGCTAGTGAACTCGTTAGAAAACCATAACGATATCTACGGACTGTTAGAAGACATTCGAGAGATCATTTCTACCTTTACTTCTATTTGCTTCTCTTTTATTCCGTGTCTAAATACCTGCGATGCAGATGTACTTGCCAAATCGGCCTTGTAACTGGACCTTTGATTAATAAAATAAAAAAATTTGGTGACCAAAAAGAAAAAGAAAAAATTCAAAATCAACCATTCTAAACACAATTTAAGCTAAAAAATCTGAAACTCACCACACACCATTTTCAAGAATCCAATATTCTCTTCCTAAGAATCAAAAACTTCTCAAATCTAACTATCAAATCCGTTTCCTAGCCTTCTAAGCATCATTTATCATCCAATAAACAATCCAAACATTACACATGTTTTATGAAAATCAGACCTTTATACTCAAAAATTGAGTGGTTTATCTCAAAAAAACGGAAATAACACTAGGATAGACGGATATAGCTTCAAAGAGTGAGTGGAAAGCACCCTAAAATTGTTGGAAACGGTTTGAAATCGAGAGAGTTATAGGTTTTGAAAGATTTAGAGGGGTTTGAAGCTTTTACAAAAATTATGATTTTGCAAAAATGGTGGTGGGGTTCGGGGAAAAAGAAGAAAGTGAAGGGACGACCGGTTTAATCCGGTCAATTCACTTGAATTGGAAGCCAACCGATCGGTGATTGGTGTGCAACCGATCGGTTGGTGGAAGCTTCAGAACCGATCAGTGATGGTATACAACCAATCGGTTGGCGTTCTTGAATTCGCATCTCTGCGTTTTGCACCTAATTCTAATGCCTAAGTCCTAAGATTTTTAGACTTAAAGGATTCTGAATAATCCAAGTTTTAATAAAACATTCAAATGTTAAAGAATCCAACTTAGAAGAAATAAAACAACAAATGCAAAAGAAAGAAGAAAAACTAATGGGTTGCCTCCCATCTAATGCTTGTTTAGAGTCCCGAGCTTGACTTCGTTGCAATTACTCCGATGATGAGTTGGTGCTCTTATTGTTTTTGGGGTATGAGGGGTCTGAACAATAGGCTTGCAAACGACTTCTACATGGAGAGCAACGGGCGGAAGGGCGTGATAGTACACTTCTTTGTCAACATAGTTTAGGCACATCCTCTTTCTTGGCAAATCTGTCACGGCCCCAACGGTAGCTAAAAAGTCTCTCCCAAAAAAGATTTGTGGTTGTACATCCCCAAATGTTGAACATATCGGAAAGTCCACCATCATGTCACATCCTCCAACATCCACGATCACGTCTTACAGTTCTCCCAAAGGGTAGGGAATCAAATTGTCTGCTAGGCGCATTCTCATGTATGATGGGGGCGAATTAATACACCCGAGAAGTTTCGCGATTGATTCTGGCATAATGTTGCAGGAAGAGACTGTATTACACAAGGAACCTTCGAAGAGGATGTTATCTATTTTCACGGGGACAACATACCTTCTAGGAGATTCCATATTTCTCAAAGTCATGCAAGGTCTTCTGAGCATCCTTACTTCAGATATCATCTTTTTGATCTCCGCGGGGGTCTCGTCACTTAGAGCGAACAATTTATGGAAATAGGGTTGCTTCCAAACATCAGCAACTCCTAATTGCAATGGTAATCCCTTCATAAGTTGACAAACTTTCGATGTTGAAATCCTGAAATCTTCCTTTTTGGTCCTCTCATCACACCTTCCAGAGCAATGAATCTTGGTGCTAACTGATGAGTGGGTTGGCAAACTGTATCACGAATTCTAGCGGTCATAGTCATCATACATGATCCCATCTCTCTTCCTCTGTCCGTCATCCGAATCACCGAAGGTTCGAAGCGATAACCTTGTCCTTGAGGCGAGGATGATTGGTGGGCGGTTCTTGTAGCATGGAACCATTTAGGAGTATTGAAACCTCTCAAAATAGCCTCAGAAGTCTCAGCAAACAATCGTCGACTGATCGGTCAGATAGTAAAACCGATCGGTTTTTAAGGGGTCCATAACTGATTGGTGGTTGACGTACACAGACGTGTCTTTGAACTGCTCCCATACTGATAGGTCTAGTATCATGACTAATTGGTTGATGTATATTTTCAACAACATTCCTTTCCAAAACAATTCTTTCAACAACACCATTAACGTCAGCTACATGCATCATTCTTCCAATCTTGTGGCACTGTCTATCTAAATGTTGTTATCTGGTTGTAGCAAATTTTCAGGACCTTGGCTCGTTCTTTGCCTAAACCTTTCAACACGTGATTAAAAAGTACAAAGAAAAGGAAAAGACAAATTTATATACAAAAAAAACCCTAGACGAAATTTTAACTACGAATTTAAAGACACTCGTTATTGGTCCCCGGCAACGGCGCCAAAAACTTGTTGAGTGTAAGTTTTACTCCAAATAATATCACAAGTGTACGTTAACACCACTATAGTATTTAAGGATCGAATCCACAAGGATCAAAACGATTACAGTATGGATCATGATAATTAAAACTTAGCTAGGGAAATTTAATATCATTTTTATTTTTCTAACAACCTAATAAGCTAAGTATGAACAATGATAGATAAATAGGGTAAAAGAAATCCTAAAGAAATTCTAAACAACCAACATGCATGCATATGAGAAAGCGTTAAAGATCCATTCTTGAACTCAATCATAAATACCAATTACCCTAGTGCTCTAGTGATAATTACTAAGCTAAAAATCCTAAAAGAAACTTCCATTTACTATCAAGATTAAAGCAAGCATTAGGTATAGGATTGATAAGTTCACAATGCTCCCTAGCGACTCCCGTTGTTTAAGAATACCTTGCTCACCTAGGCTACAAGCTGACGTTTCATTACAATTTCCGTTGTCGAGAAACATCTAAAGGCATATATACAGACTACCGTCTAGAATAAGCATTAAGAACAACCTAAGCGAAGAATCAAAGTATCATTATCAATATAACATTCATAAATACCTATCTACAATATCCTAGGAGAAAGCCTAAAGCCTAACAGAGAATTATATGTAGCATGGTAGAGATAGAGTAACACGAATATGAAGGACTCATAAACATATTTCTAAATCTACTACTAAAACTATAAATAAAACTCTAAAAGATACATTATATTAAAAAATATGAGAAAAAAGTATTTACAAGTGTTTTTCGCTCAAAGGTTTGATGATTTACAACTGAGTGTCGAGCCCTTCTTTTATAGTGCAAGGGAGAAGAGAAAAATGGAAATTTAGAGAAATGGAAATATTCCAAAATCGCCAAAATAGAAATTTTCCAGAACCGCCAACCGATCGTGCAAAGGTGAAACCGATCGGTTCTTCTAGTCTTCTTAACCGATTAGTGCTAAGTGAAACCAATTGGTTTGCGCGTCCGAGTCTTCCTTCCTTCCGGGCACTTGAAACCCATCTGATCTTCCAGAAGTCCATTTGATGTGTTTGAAGCTCATTTTAGCTCTAAATATCTCTTTTTCATCTTCAACCCCGTTTTCCCGCAAAAACACAAAAAGATTCAAAAACTATATTGTTCCTGGTAAAAAGACGCAAGAGTAGTCGTAAAAAAGACTACAAATCAATAAAAATAAGACTTAACAGGTGATGTTGGACATCGTCGTAACTTATGTAGGTTATGAGATTGTGTACGGTGGTGATGCATGAATGGTGTCGGATCATGTTTAGGGTGCTGGTCTAGATAACAAATGGAACAGACACATTATTGTTGATGAAACTTCCAAATTCCCTCAACTTCCAAATTCCCTCAACTCGAGCCACATGTATATTGTTATATAATTTACTTTTTAACGTATTGTTCCAGTTTTTCATTTTAGTATAGGTAATTGAGATTATGATTGCTGGGACCTATTATAATGATCCTCTTTTATCAATATTTTCCCTTGAATGATCTTATTGCACACTTTCTTTTAGTCCATGGTGCTTGTTGTATCTCATGTTGATGCTTGAAGTATTTGATTTTTACTGTGTTGATATTTTTTTTTCTTGTTGCATTGGCTTATTAGATATCCTCTTCCATGTTAAATAAAATATGATAACTACACTCTTAACATGACAATGACTTTCTTACTGAAAGTAAGTAAAAATCTTGTTACTGAATTGGACAATTTTGCTGGTCTACCTTTTCTAAGGGTTAATGAATAGGAGTAGAGCCATTAGCAATAATATTTAATTTTGTTTCTTATTTTTTTAAAAATAATGTTAACTTTGATGACAATCGATAATTTTAAGGACAATTGCTAAACTAGATCCTTATTTGAAGTCAAATGCAAAACTAGACCCCTCATCATTCTTTTTTCAAAATGCCTTAAAATACCCTTCCCAGTATTTTTTTCCGCAAAAATGCCTAGCGCAGACTTTTTATGTGAAGTATGGTGGCTTGGTTTGAAACACAATTACCCAAAAATTCTCACATAATTACGAAAATGTCATCTTCTTCAATAGCTCCTAAGTCTAACCACCATTACCAACCAAAATTGAGTTCTAAATGCTTCAAACAACCGAATTAAGAGATGTTAAAGCTCTATAATTAAGCTAAAAGTTTTCTTGATCTTCTCTCTCATTCTCTCTCATTTCAACTATTAATCTCTAATATCTCTTTCTCAAAATTTACCATCCCTAGATCTTGCGATTTACTAAGATTCGTGCATAATAACGCCTGGGTTTCTTGGGTATTGGTGGCTTGAGCAGTTCTTGGCCGTTGACAAAACTAAAAAGAAGCTCAAACCAAAACTTGCTAATTTTTGCTTCATTTTCTCTGATTTTCCAGAAGCCAGACTTCTCAGGTGAAGTCTCAATAGTCAACTGGGGTTAGTTTTGCAATTGACTTTTTGCTTCACAGACTTCACAAACTTCACAATGTAAGTCTCAAATTCTCCTTTGAAAACAAAAAAAACAGTCTTTAGACTTCACCTATGAAGTCTGCGTACAAGAGGTTAGTTTTGCAATTGACCGTAAATTTAACTTTTCTTTTAGATTTCTCCTGTGAAGTCTGCGAAAAAAGAGGGTTAGTTTTGCAATTGACCTGAATGAAGACTTTTTGGTAAGACTTCACCTGAGAAGTCTGCGAGAAAAAGGGTTACTTTTGCATTTGACCGAAATTTTGAATCATAAACTCTACTCCTGTAGCAATAAAATTTCTTCTTTTAGAAAAAAGGTTTGGTTTTTGCGGGGGAGACTTCATGAACGAAGTCTCACAGTAGACTTTGTCCATGACATCTATGAAGTCTGAACCGTAGTTAAACTTTAGATTTTAATTAGGAAAATAATAAAAAAAGTAATTTCAATGCAATTTTCTTACAAAAAATAAGATTATCCAAATATGAACTTTATAAATTAAAATTTCAGAAAATTTCATAAAATTAAAGCATGTAAGGTTGATTATGTTCTAGAAAACCATAAATTGTCGTACACTTCACTAGCGAAGTTTGCAACAGTAGTTAAATCTTCAATTTAAATTTAAAAAAATTATAAAAAATATTTTGATCAAAATTTTTGATAGATAAATTATTTTAAATCAAAACCAAAGGTTTAAAAATAAAATTTCATAAAACTAAGTCATGAGATGTAAATCAAGTGAGGCATAATAGGTTTAGGTTTTGCCAATGTGTAAGAATCCATGTATATATCTTTGGTTAGACTTATGTTGATATGTTTTTGATATAAAATGTCGATCCTTCGTATAGTTGTTAGATTTTGGATATATTATACTATTTTGATATCAAATGTAGTTTAGCGTCTCGGATGAAGTATTCAGAAAGTGAAAAAATATTCTAATTTTAGAGTTTAGGGCTTAAATACTTCTCGGGTCTCGGATAAAGTCTCATTGGAGACTTCGTGTATGAAGTCTGTAACATTTTGTAAGCGTAGACTTCGCTGTATAAGTCTGAAATGTCTGAGGTGAAGTCTAAACTTTTAAAGGTGAAGTTTGAAATTTCAAAGGTGAAGTCTGAAATTTCAAAATTGAAGTCTTAAATTCAAAAAATTTTAAAATTTTCCAAAAAATTCAAAATTTCAAAACTTTCAACAAAACTCAAAAAAACTCAAAAAATTCAAAATTTTTCAAAAAAATTTGAATTTCATATGTGAAGTCTGAAATTTCAAAGATGAAGTCTAAATTTCAAAAAAAAAAAGAAAAAAAAATAGAATTTCAGAGGTGAAATCTGAAATTTCAAAGATGAAGTTTGAAATTTCAAAAATATCAAAAAAATTTGAAAAATTTCGAATAAAAATTGAATTTAAAAGGTGAAATCTGAAATTTCAAATATGAAGTCTGAAATTTGAAAGGTTTTATCTGAAATTTAAAATTGAAGTCTAAACTTGTAACAGGACTGAAGTTTTACCTCCCATATATAAAGTCAATCTTTCTATTCTTCTCAAACATCTCTTTTTCTCTCAAAAACGGCAGAGCACTCTCTCTCTCTAAAACCTTTGTAAAATAGCAAGGATCTCTCCACCTTCAACTCCGCTCCAACGTACCGTCGTCGGTAAGACGTTGCTTTTCCTATTTTTTTTCTCCGTTTTCGTTGCTATTAATCTCTCCTCAAAAGTGTTATTCTCTTTATCCTCAGATCTGACTAACCACTTGCTCATTATTGTTGCATTTTTTTTACCGGCGTCTTCATCCTACTAACTTATGTTTATATGCTTGTTACAAATCTGAGGCGTAACCCCACCAGAAAAATAGTTAAGTTTGTTTATTCTTTAGATTCATACAACAATTTATGTTCCTAACAAAAGTTAAGTTATGAATCGTCAATTGTCTATGCGTTATGATTAGTCTTTTGAAATTTCATCTAGAGGATTCATAATGAATTTCAAGTCTAAAACAATTTATGTCGAGTATGATTTCAAAATTTTTTGTTGATTTATCTAAGTTTTTCGCATTATTTTTGTGTTTGTAGATGAGTCTTCGTTTTTCTCTTTATTTTTACAGATCTAGACCTACGCTTAGACTTCACACCGAGACTTCAGTGTGAGACTTCACACCCATATTTCACTGTGTGACTTCACAGAGAGACTTCATAGCTAGACTTCATAGTGAGACTACACATCGAGACTTCACAGTGAGACTTCAAGCCGAAACTTCACAGTGAAACTTCAAGCCGAGACTTCACAGTAAGACTTCACACCGAGAATTCACAACTAGACTTCATAGTGAGACTTCACACCAAGACTTCACTGTGGGACTTCACACCCAGACTTCACAGTGAGACTACACAAAGAGACTTCACACCCAGACGTTTTAGGGTTCGCGTATCATTTAAATTCTTACATATAATGTTGTAGATGTAAGAACAAACGATTGTAATCCTCCTTTTTGGATTGTAAATCTCTTGTACGATGATATTTCCAATTAATAAAAGTTATATTGACAAAACAGTACTTCTTGCGAAACCTATTAAATCAAACATCAAGTCTTAAATTAACAAAAATAAAGTTGCAAAGTCCATAAAGAGAACCTTGTTCTTGTTCTTCTGAAATGCAAAGTAGAACAACAATAATAATAAAAAAATTCATAATTAGCTAGGCATATAGCAGTGTTCGTGAAAGGAGAGTTCACACCGAGACTTGGAAAGAAGACTTAACTTCGAGATTCCAACACATCTAGTGACCCTTAACCTTGAAAATCTTAAGTACCAAAACCCCATATAAAAAAATGTCACGAGCCACATAAATATGGATAGTTTAACACATTGAGATGTGAAACTCATACACAACTATCAGTGCAAGAGATAAGATACAAATGAAATTTTTAAAATAGTTAGTGCAAGAGAGTTCACACGTAACACTCATGTTAGGACAAGGAAAAAAAATTAACTAATTACAAAATAGCTAAAATTTCATTTTTACTAAACATCATCGTATGAGACTTCTCAGAAGTAGTCTATCGGCGGACTTCTCATACGAAGTCGGTTAGAAGTCTGTTAGGAGACTTCAAGGGTGAAGTCTTGCAATAAATAATTACTAGAAACTAATAAAATCGATTTAAGACAGAATATAACACATTGAGATGTGAAATTCATACATAAACACAACAATAACTAATACATATGAAAAAATTAAAATATAAAAAATATAAAACATATATGATACAAATACATTTTTAAAAAATTTAGTGCAAGAGGCTTCGCAAACGAAGTCTCCAGACAAACTTCCTCTATGAAGTCTAAATATTATAAGCTAAATACCTAATAAGTTAAGAAAAATGATTTAAAAAGAATTATACAAGAAAAATAGTTCAAATTTCTAAAACAACGAAAATCATGTGTAACACACATGTTAGGACAAGAAAATAAAAATAAATAATAACAAATAAACTAAAATTTCATTTTTACTAAAATTATCATTTGAGACTTTTCGGATTAAGTCTCCCAATAGTCTCCTACACAATGAGACTTCGTATGAGAAGTCCATACCAAGGTCGATCGATAAAAACCCTCGGATGAAGGAAGGGTAAGGAATCGACCGATCCGATCGCGCAACAGATTACACTTATCCTATATATATATATATATAATTTTTTTTTTGCAAAAAAGGTATAAATACCCAAAAACCTAATTTTTTTTCTTATGGTTCTTTTATTCTATTTTTCTGGAGAGACTTTCACCTTGTAAGCTACTCCCTGGGATCTGAGATTCATCCTTTCTGACAATTTGGAGAAGATTTTTGAATCCTATTTTCATAATCTATTGCAATTCTATTTTGTCTTCTTCTTTGATTTGTGTTGTTTTCATCGTTATGTCTGAGTAGTTTTCTTATTGGGTTTTAGGGTTCTAAGTAAGGGATTCAATGGTTTGATGATTTGATTGCTTTTATGAATCTGTAACTCTTAGGTTCTTCAATTCACATGTTCTTAATGCTAGAATAGGATTGATCACCCTGTTTTAAATCCTAAGTTTATCTATGCATGAAAGTGTCTTATAGGTTGCCTTAATCGATGTGAATTGAGCAATATGCTCTTAGCCAACGACAATTGATGTTAGGAAGTATTGTGAACATAGTGAACTTGACTGATAATGCAAATTTGACTAGGATATTTCAGACGACAGTTTGTAAATTTTGATAAGTCAAGTTTAGGGATTAATGTCTTGAAAGAGAATTAGTCTAATTAAGTGTTCGAGAACGGTTTTATTTATGAGTTTCTTGATTCATTCCTCTTATTAATCATTATTTCTCTGAAATACCATATGACCCAATGCCTTTAATCGAAAACAACTTTTCCACGCTTTAACTATTTACAAATCTCACAAATCTATAGAGTATCATTGGTCCTTGTGGATCGACCCCGAACATACTACTACGCACTTTACCGTGCCCTTGAAGTTTAAGTATTTCGGGTTAATTGCTCGAGCAATCAAGTTGGCGCCGTTGCCGGGGACCAATAACGTTACCTATAAATATAGTTCTTAGACTAAGACATTTTTATTTTTAGTTACTTATATTCCTTCTTGTTTATCTCTTTCGTGTTTACAGGTGTATGATTTGCAGCAAAGGCTCAACACATATGATTGAATATCTAGAGGATCTAGGAAAGTTTGAAAGAGAAAGAAAGAGAGAAGCACTTGCTAAGAAGAAAGCAGAAATGGCTGCTCTCAATGCGAATGATAAAAACTTGCCCAAGGCTAGTGATCAACACAACAATATTGACCAGAGGGAATCGGAGGCTCCTTCTCTCCCTCCTCCGAACAGAGCAGGTTTAGCTCTTGGAGGAAACCGTGAGAATTAGAGGCCTGCGCCTGCTAGACATACTTTGAGGGATCATGATGATCCCAATGCTAGGATGTACCATTATGGAATCCAACACCCCCAAGCAACATAAATGACTTTGAGATCAAGCCAGGATTGCTAGCTCTTGTGAAGCAGAATCAGTTTCATGGTCTCCCTTTTGAGAACCCTGTTTATCATCTTGATAACTTTGAGGAGGAGTGTGGCACGACTAGGATGAATGGGATCCCTGATGGTGATCTCAAATGCAGGCTGTTCTCGTTTTTTATATGTGATAAAGCTCACCGCTGGTTGATGTCATTGGAACCAGGTTCTATTTGGTCTTGGCAAGACTATAAGGTTGCATTTCTGTAACAATACTTCACTCAGGCGAGAATGACTACTTAGGAACAAGATTTCCAATTTCAAGTAAAGAGGCACAAAGTCGTTTCATGAGGCTTGGGAACAGTTCAATGACTAATACAGAGAATGCCCTCATCATGGATTCACATATGCAGCACTCATCAACACTTTCTACAGAGGGGTTGTTGAGAGGTACAAAATGGCTTTAAATACAGCTAGTAATGGGGACTTCATGACTAAGACTAAGGCAGAAGCTCAAAATTTGATTGAGAACCTTGCAGCCAGCAACAACAATCACTATGTTGATTACGATAGATCGCTTAAGAGCAGCGAAGTTTCAGAGTAAAAAAAGATTGTAGAATTGACAGCCAAGGTTGAGCAGCTTCTGAGTCGAAACCAGCGAGGTGTACATCTTACTAAAGACTCAGGGGACAGTCACGAGTACCACGAGGTAGTTGGAGATGGGTCTGAAGATCTAATGGTAGAGCTGAACAATGTGAATGGAAAAGGAAATTTTCAGAACAAGGGATTCAACTCGAACTACATGAATCATCCTAACCTTTCCTACAAGAGCATTAATGTTGAGAATCCTCAAGATCAGGTGTATCCTACTCTTGTAGGAACACAAGGTCAGCAGTTTCAAACTTCCTCTCTTAGTGCTGGTCCTAAAAATTCTAATCTATAGAAATCACTTGAAAGATATTTTGACTACCAAGAAGAGCATTGAAGAAAGAGTCATGATAATATCCAATGGGAAAGAGAATATTCAGTTAGAGGATTCTGAGAGACAACAACGAAGCACGGTGAAACTTACCGACAAGGTAGACGTGGCAGCAGAGAGGAATACGGCTAATCTTGAATGCAATGCCATCATTTTAGCTGTTATTCCAAAGAAACTAGATGACCCAGAGAGTTTTGTATTACCTTGTCAAATTGAGAAATTCAAGTTGGAGAGATACCTTTGTGACCTGGGAGCTAGTGTTAGTCTGATGCCTTTTCCTGCGCCAAAACGTTTGGGAATCACCAAGTTCAAACCAACGAAGATCTCATTAGTACTTGGTGATCGCTCTGTACGTTTTCCTGTTGGTTTGGCAGAAGACGTACACGTGAGAGTTGGAAATTTTTATATTCCAACTGATTTAATTCTCTTGAAGCTAGATAAGGAACTACATGATCCTCTCATCCTTGGTAGACCATTCTTAAACACTGCTGGAGCTGTGATCGATGTGAGGAACATTACACTAATGATGATTTTAGTGATAAGCGTGAAAAGAAATGCATTGGATGGAGCGAGGTCAAAGAAGTCTTGAATAGGGATTCCCACTCTCCAATCAAAAGGGTATACGCTACAGGCGAGTGTAAGGGAACCTCAAAATCTTTCTACAGAGCTAGGAGTATTTTCATTGCTCAGTTTAAAGAAAAATGTCAAAAAGTTGTGAAAGGGATAATGAGTAGAGTTATAAAGCTGAAGATGAATGATAGGAGACCTTGTTTTGGGGCAAGTTCCTCTGTTCTTACCTCTTGATCCGTGCAAATACGGTCAAGCTAACGACCTAAAACGAGTGCTTAATAATAGGCAACCCACTAGGTACCTTGTATATATTTCTTCTTTCGATTTTCTTCCTTTGGTTGTTTGATTTTGAACGATCCGTCAGACTATCAGACGTATCATCTTTAGTAGGACTTACCCATGTGTTTGTGTGATATAGACAATGTACCGATCAATCCCCTTACCGGAACGATCATTCCATCTCGTCGGATAACTTTTAGTGTCCTCGATCGATCGATCACTTCTCGATCGATCATTCCATCTGGCCAGATCAACTTTGAAGAGAGCGATCAATCGATCGATCCGTTGTGCTGGATCAACTCAGACGAGCTAGATCGATCAATATATTTGCGGATCGATGGATCCCCAGGTAAGTACCAATTCGATTTCACTCAAATCGAAGCGACACCACCCCAAGCAGAGCCAGAGCGCGAGCAAGAGTCCTCCTCATCATCACAGAGTAATAGGAATCTCTCCTAGTCCCTCGTATTGTCCTTTGTTTTATTTTCTTCTTTTCTTTTGCTTTTTATCATTTGTATTCGTGGCATTCCCTTTGGGTTTGGTTTCACACCGGGACGGTGTAAGCAAGTCTAGAGGAGGATTTCACTCATATACTGATGCTATATTACATATGTTTTTCTTATGTCTTTCTTTAGGATGTTTCTCGAGTCAGTGAGTATGTTTTATCAAGTCAAAACCGTGTCCATTTTATTGAGTCAAAACTTTGTCGAAAACTATGAGCCTTTCTTAGGGAACTGCACTTTGCCTTTTATCATTATCTTACGATTGCTTCTGCATTGTTTACTAGATGACTTGAAAATGCTAGAAAATTCATGCCTCGATACGGTAATCCCTATCACTTAGAAATTTAGATGATTTGAGCTTAACCTTGCTTATTCGAACTTAAACCGGACTTATCATATCTCACTTAGGGGTTTGATAATCATGTAATGGATTATATATTCAGAGTTTTCTTTGCATCATTTATATCACCTGTAAACTCTGAATAACTAGACTCACCTTTAGTCTAGTACCTCACCTGTCCTTACCCATGTTTCAAACCCCATGCATCTATATGTCATCATCATTGTGTGTAACCATGTGGAAAAAGTCTGGAGTATATAGACCGAGATAGCTTTTCTTTCGTTAGGATTAGGTTGTGTGGGTTGTATGGATGAATTTGTGAGAAGATCTATTAGTTGTGATAGATGGTGATATCTATGGGAATGAACTGAGAATGTATGACTAAGTTACCTTTCGATGCAGTTTATGTAAGACAAGAACCGGTTCTCCCCCCCCCCCCCCCCCAAAAAAACGAAAGAAGAGAAGACACCCGGAAAAGTCGAATTGCTATGTTTAGTTTACAAAAGCATCAGGGGAACTTCTAGTTTAATGAGGATTTGAATTAGTTTGGTAATATAGGCGAAAGGAAAGCTATGCATATTTTCAAACTTCTCCATTCGGAAAAAACTTTTCTTTACTTGAGGACAAGCAAAGGTCTAAGTCGGAGGGAGTTGATATATCGTGTTTTCATCATCGATCTTTCGTCTCAAGTTTTAGCGTTATTTTTGAGTTCATAACGTCTATTTAACTTCTTTAAGTGTCTACTTGGTCAAGTCTTGAGTTTTTTGCAGATTACAGGATGTTATGCGGGGATAGGAAGTTTTTACATATTTTTCAAGACGATTGCGGAACAGCACATGCAAGAAGGAGAGGAGACGGATCAATCTACACCAAGATCGATCGATCAAAGCCGACAGACGAAAGAAGAGAGAGAGATCAATGGATCCATACCAGGATCGATCGATCAAAACCCCCTGGATGAAGGAAGAGGAAGGGATCGACCGATCCACATCAGGACCGATCGATCGGATCCTACGGATGTGCAGTAGAGGAAGGCATCGACCGATTTGGAGGAGGATCAACCGATCCGATCGCGCAACATATTACACTTATTCTATATTTTTATTTCTTTTTGCAAAAAGGGTATAAATACCTAAAAACCTAATTTTTATTCTTACGCTTCTTTTATTCTATTTTTCTGTAGACACTTTCACATTGTAAACTACCCTGTGATATGAGATTCATCCTTTCTGAGAATTTGGAGAAGATTTATGAACCCTATTTTCATAATCTGTTGCAATTCTATTATGTCTTCTTCTTTAATTTATGTTGTTTTCATCGTTATGTCTGAGTAGTTTTCTAATTGGGTTTTAGGGTTCTAGGTAGGGATTCAATGGTTTGATGATTTGATTGCTTCTATGAATCTCTAACTCTTAGGTTCTTCAATTCACATGTTCTTAATGCTAGAATAAGATTGATCACCCTGTTTTAAATCCTAGGTTTATCTATGCATGAAAGTGTCTAATAGGTTGCCTGAATTGATGTGAATTGAGCAATATGCCCTTAGCCAACGATAGTTGATGTTAGGAAGTATTGTGAACATAGTGAACTTGATTGATAATGCAAATTTGACTAGGAGATCTCAAACGACAGTTTGTTAAATTGATAACTCAAGTTTAGGAATTAATGTCTTGAAAGAGAATTAGTCTAATTAAGTATTCATGTTCAAAAACGGTTTTATTTATTGAGTTTCTTGATTCATTCATCTTATTGATCATTATTTTTCTGAAATACCCTATAACCCAATGCCTTTAATCCGTTAGTTTACATCGTTTAATTTTTCTGCATTTCTATTTACAATCGTTAGATCCAAAACAACTTTTCTACGCTTTAGCTATTTACGAATCTCGCAATTCTATAGAGTACCATTGGTCCTTGTGGATCGACTCCGAACATACTATTGCGCACTTCATCGTGCCCTTGCGGTTTAAGAATTTCAGTTTAGTTACTCGAGCAATAAGTGGAGACAAGATTATTAACATCTCTAAACTAAAATCTTGGAATCAACATAACCTATAAGGAGTATAAAAATAGGATGAAGATCTTGAAGAGTAAGTATCTAAGCTTGGTATATCTTCTTTGTTGTAGTTTTGGTTTAGGGTGGGACTCTAAAACGAAAAAATCCACCGCTTGAGAAGAATTATAGAATGACTATTTGAATGTAATAAAAATTATAACATAAAATTTATGAATATAGTAGTGTATAATGAACTTACTAAAATAATTTTTATTTCTTTTAAATAGGCTCATAAAATACATATGCACGATGAGTCATTCAAAATTTTGAAGATTTACTAATGATATTTGGATCAAATATTGCAACTGGAAAAAATGTTATGGGATTAGGCTATGCCATTGATGTAAATACCTATCAAGTTGGAGACAATGAGGGGACAAATGATTCAAATAGTGTCCAAAATAATGGATGATACTGAGAGAATAACATACGAAGAAACATATGTTCATGAAGTTTTCTCTACATTAGAGAAAAGAAGGGAGATAAGCAACCTCAAAGAAAGAATGTTAAAACAAATGCATCTGATTCAAACAAGGTTTTTGATGAAGTGACTACAGTGACATAAATCAATCACCCGATTTTTGGCATGATACAGAAAAGATGGGAAAAGGAAACTGAAGAAAAAGAAAATGAGGACAAAGCAAATAATGTGTGGGATACTATTAAAGAAATTTCTGATTTGGACAAAGATTTGCGTCAGAGGCCATGACATTGGTTCATAACTTAGGTATGAAATCTAGATTTATGCATATGTCAATAGTAGAGCGTAAAGGATGGACTAAACAAAATCTTTCGTAAACGATGAGAGTGATTTTGGATTCAAGAACATGGATGAGTTTTCCTTTTCAAAATTTTATTCTTAAGTTGGATTTTCGTTTAGCATTACTTTGAACTATATTTTATGGTTTTTGTTTTTATCTTAATAATAGATTAGGGTTAATATATATATAGGATTTTTTACTCATCCTCACTTGTTTTATTTCTCTACAATACCGCCGACTTGTTCCTCGTGAGTTACTACGTTTTTCTCATTATTATATGATTTTGTGTCTTTGTAAAATACATGATTTGTTTAAGGATATGTGATTACGTAGAACCTTTCTCTCTCTCTATTATGTTCATAAATCTAATTTATTCTATACTTTACCTTGCGATTTTTTTTAATAGGGCACTTTAAGTTGTTTGATAATTATTTTTTTGTGTAGGATTTTGTTAATGAATCGCATTGTTCAAAAAAGTGAAGAGATACAAGTTAAAAAAAATGAATGAGAATGAGAAATTTTAAGTGAGATGTTGATATTATGTTACTTGTTTTGTCAATCATTACGAAGATCCGATATTTCGTACCCAGATACCATGCCAGATCAGAAAACCAACTACAAGACATTGACATGAATACATTCGAAATGCGTTGGCTGAAGATTGTGACAATTTTCAACAATTTTATTGTATGTATCCAGAAGCATTGCTGAAACTATGTTCTATTTTTAGATTGAAGATGAGTTCAAAAGACACAAGAGATGTTTCAGTTGAAGAAACGCTTGCCATATTTTGTTCATCGTTGGTCAAAATTCTAGGTATATTCAAGCTCAAGATAGATTCAAGAGATTAAATTTCTCAATAAATACGAGATTTAACACAATTGTGAAGGTGTTCACTTGCTCCAAGCTATATGGCTAAACCAGGATATGTTGTACCCCCCAAAATAAAGACAACACACGATTTTATCCCATTTTAGGGTATAAGGTTGTTTTCTTTTGCTCTTTTTCAAGTACAACAAAATTTTAATAGTTTCTGAAGATTATGTAGGGGCTATTGATGGAATGTATAGCAATGCAATGATAACGAACATGAAAAGGTCGGCTAGCGTAATCGAAAAGGATAATTGTCGTGAAATGTTTTAGCTGCATGTAATTTTGATTTAGAATTTACATATTTTCTTAGCATATGGGACGGCTGAGCTCATAACGCAAATGTAATACATGATGCTTTAACAAGAAACAAAAACAAATTAATAGTTCTTGAAGGTATGTCATTTATATTATGATAAAACTAATAATTTTATGTTATTAATGGGTTGGCTGTATAAATGTCTCTGTACTTATTGGACTAAAGCGATTTCTCCCCTAACTATTACGCTCATTACTGTACAACCTAAACACTTAAATGCTTCGCAATACTCCCCAATCTTTAATTTTCTGTATAATTAACCCTATCTAATTAAATCAAAAACGACGTTTGCTTAACCAATAACCACGTTTAGTGTGTTTAGGTTATTGGCTGCATAAATCCCTCTATACTTACTCAGTAAAGTGATTTCCACCCCCAACTATTACGCTCTTCAATGTACAACCTAAACACTTAAATTCTTTGCGATACTCCCCAATCTTTACCTTTATATATAATTAGTCCTATCTAATTAAATCAAAAACGACGTTTGATTAACTAATAATCTCGTTTAGTGTTCGGAAGACCTTCTTGTTAAAAAAAAGAGGGTTTCAGGAGAAGAGATCGATATTTCGTTAGAGAAGAGATTAGGGTCGATTGGAGGCAACTCCGAGAAGGTCGAAGCAACTGCGAGGAAGTTGATATGTTGTATTTTTGTCATCTTTTGCTACATGTTTTGCGTCTGTTTTTGAGTCTAAGTTGCGTCTTTGTTGTAGTTTTTGAGTCTTCTTGGTTGTTTGCATTGTTTAGTTTAGTAACAAAAACTCAAAAACATATATTGCTTAAATTAAGTAGATTCTTGTATTCTTGGTGTGTTATTCTTAACTCCACGTGGATTCGTTCCTAAAGTGCTACAACGACATATCATTCGATTGTGGTATTGTGCACGTTAGGTTAATTGATGTGTTAATCAGAAGTCGAAGCAACTCCGAGAAGGTCAAAAGTTAAGGCTTGAAGGATAACATGTTTAAGGGTTAAGTTGAAACACTCTTTTTGAACGAGAATGTCTTCCTAATAATCTAAATGTGGTTTAACAATAAACGCCATTATTGGTTAATCAAATGTCGTTTTTGATTTAATTAGATAGGGTTAATTATATAGAAAGTTAAAGATTGGGGATTATCGCGAAGAATTTTAGTGTTTAGGTTGTACATTGAAGAGTGTAATAGTTGGGGGTGGAAATCACTTTACTTCAGTAAGTATAGGGGGATTTATGCAGCCAATAACCTAAACGCACTAAACGCGATTATTGGTTAAGCAAACGTCGTTTTTTATTTAATTAGATAGGGTTAATTATATAGAAAATTAAAGATTGGGGAGTATTTGATATGCTCAAATCTAATACCCTAAAGTATCTAAGCAGTCGCTATAGTATTCTAGGGGTCAATCCACGAGGACTCAAGATGACACTCAATAGATTCAGAAATATGAATTAAGCTAAGCAGAATAGATGAAATTAAAGACAGCAAAACAATTAAAACAAGTAGTTATTCAATGGAGGAAAACGCTAGGCTTAGGGAAACTTGCAAGCAAATCAGAATGATCAAATCAAATCAATTGTCAGGAATAAATTAAGCTCCGCTTTCAAACTTGAATCACAGATGTAAAGTAAACCAACTGTCGTTGCGAAAACTATCTATGTCTAAACCTAGAATTCCAAATTTCTTTGCAAATTCTATCAATTTAAACAAGCATTAAAGTTCAAGTTCAATTGTTCACAAAATCCCTAAACCAAATTTCTTTGCGAATAGGGCTTTTGCTCACCAAACACTAGATCAGGCAATCAATCACACTTTCGTGCTAATCAAACAACCTAAAATCATATTCTAGTTCGCGAGGCTAAAATCAGCATTAATCTCAAGTCTAGGTGAAAAGCTCTATAGATTATTCCCTAACAATTAATCCAGATCTAATAATTCATCAAATACCTTTGAGCAACCCTAATCCTAACAGGGAATCTACTCAGAAATGTGAAAGCAATAAACATCATGAATAGAATAGATATCATATAAAACAATGAAATAGAGTAAGAATACAAAGAGGTTTAAGAGTTCTTCTCCAAAAGACTCAACTACAGAAAACTCTATCTCCAGAAATCACAAGGTGTTCTTCTGGAGGCTGTAAAACCTAATAAAATAGCTAATCAAAACGTTTTGGAGTTATCTTCAAAATAAGGAAAACTTCTGGATAATCTTGGGGTTTGTCTCGCGTTCTGGTCGCTGACATCGACCGATGCTGGGTTCTTCGGTCATGTTTCTTCCAAACGAATGGTGTCGATCGATGCTCCTCAGTGTCGATCGATGCTGAGCTTGTTCCCGAACGGCTTGAACTCCAGATTGCTTCAAAAGCTTCCAAATTCTCCAATTAGCTCCATATGCGCCTATAACTCGAAAAGAACCTGAAAGACTCTAAAACTAAAGAAAAGACTCAACAAAAAGGACTTATATCATGGCTAAAAACGGGTAAAAACCATGATATATCAGTATTGCAAAGCATTTAAGTGTTTAGGTTGTAAAGTGATGAGCGTAATAGTTGGGGAGGAAATCGCTTTAGTGAAATAAGTACAGGGGCATTTATACAGCTAGCCCGTTATTAATTTGTAGTTTATCTCACTAATAGTTGTAAGAAAATTCCAGGAAAATTTATTTAGTTGATTGTGGATTTGTCAATTGTCACAATTTTTATCTCCACTTCGAAGTACTCCCTATCATCTCCATGCCTTTAGGACAAGGAAAAGATCATGTAAACCCAAATGAGTCGTTTAACCATCCTTATTTTTAGCTTGCAAAATGTGTCAGAGAGGATTTTTGGCATGTTCAAGTCAAGATTTCTCATCTTCAAATCTGCACCACCCTTTCCATATAAGAAACAAGCTGATTTAGTACTTGCTTTCGTTGTTTGACATAATTATCTTCGTAAAAATTGTTATTTAAATTTGTTTCTTCTGGAAGATAATATTCTCGTAGAAACAAATATTGATGAAAGAGATGATGACGAGAATAATGAGGAAGAACAGCTTCATGGTACTCAAGGAGAACTAAGAGTGCTTGCTAATAACCGGAGAGAAACTATAGCGACAAACATGTGGACAAATGCTATGAACATGGGGTCATGATGCACTACTATTACTCTGATTTTTTTATAGATTTTTTTCATTCTTTCTATTGGGTATATTATTTTTGGTTTGGTTTTCTTTCAATTCCATACTAACAACATTCAGAGACACGCTTCGTCTTTATTTAAATTCAGTAATCGAAAGAGAAAAATTAGGATTTCTTCAAATTAAAATCCCAGCTTTACGTCACGGTTGAAGTAAAAAGCAATTACTACCACAAGATTGACATAGCTATGGTTTCTCTTTTGTTGAAGATAAGCCAGTCTGTTGCTTCTCTATCTGGACTTTGTCACAGCTGCAGTTTCTCTTTTGTTGAAGATAAGCCCGTCTGCTTTTGCTGCAATGGCTTCATGAACCTGAATTCCAATATACAATATGAACAAATTAGCACCACCAGTTTTACGTGCCTGCAAGTGAATAACATTTGTTACTTAGAATACATTTAAGATCTCAATGTCATCATTTGTAAATTCTCAGCTAATAAAAGCTTACTTCAAGATCAGTAGCACCATTTACAACCATGATCATAATTTTATAAAGATGGCCCACTTTTGTTCTTCTCTCTTTGATTTCATTTCATAAGCTTCAACGAGAACCTCCTTCTGTCTATGGATACAATCTCAATTTTAAAAAATCATCCTCTTTTTTTTGGTCATGAACTATTCTCTTTTTATTTATTATCAAAAAACCAACTACAAAGCTGATTTGCCTAGTAGATGTGCGTTGCAGTTATTCAGACGAGGAATAAAAGAGAAACTAATCGAGTTAAACGTAGTAGCGAGCTCTCGAATGTCTTCTAGAAGTCCATATATCTCATTGTGGGTCTCTGATCTGCTCAAAATAATACCCTAAGGATCTAAAGCAGTGGCTGCAGTATAGTAGGGGTCGAACCACAAAGACTCAGAGAATCACACAATAGATTTCAAGAATCAAATTACGCTAAGCCAAATCAATCAAGCGAGAATATAAATATGCAAAATTAAAAGATGTAAAATCAATGGAGAGGATATAGGCCTAGGGTATTTCTCAGGAAATCAAGGAATGCAGACAAATTAATCAACAGGGTTCAGGTTAAGCACTGTTCTCGAACTCAAATCACTAAGATATAATTAACCAACTTTCGTTGCGAAAACTATCTAAGTCTAAATCCTAGAATTCCAAATTTCTTTGCAAATCCTAAAGATCTAAACCAGCTTTAATGTCAAAGTTTGATATGTTCACAAAATAATTAAACCAAATTTCTTTGCAGATAATTATTTTGCTCACCCTAGGTTCTGTCAGGTTATCAATCTCACTTTCGTGACTAATCAACAATCCTAAAATCTAGATTCCAGATTCGTCAACCTAGAACTAGCCTTGAGGACAACCTATGGTGAAGAATTCAATTGATTGTGAACCCTAACAGATTAATCTATCTAACAAACCATGAAATCCTTTATGAAAAAACCCTAAACCTAAAAGGGATCTACTCAGACATGCAGAATGAAGCAAACAACATGATTGAATAGATCATCAAAGTAAGAAATAACAAAAGGGTTCGAAATCTTCTCTCCCGAACAGAGTTTCAGACTTGTCTCCCTAAAGAACCAAAGTAAAATAATGCCTAGAATAAAACGTAGCCTAAACAGGTGGCTGAAAACCCTATTTATAAGTCTAAAACACGTTCTGGGCTTTCTTGTAAATAATAAAGTCTTCTGGGCCAAAAAGCAGAGTCTTAAAATCTGTAAAATCACGATTTCCTCTTCTGCTACAGTGGTATCGATCGATACCAGGTAGTGGTGTCGATCGATACCCAGACACAGGGTGTCGCTAGACTGGACTGTCTTCACGAAAACTGGCATAACTTTTGATCACACCGTTGGAATGGCTTCAAACCACTTCCAAATGAAAGCTAATCCATTGATCTATCTCGTGTCCTAATTTGAGCTCAATCCATCGGTGGGAACGTCTTCAACGAATGCCACAAAGCTCCAGAATGCTCTAAAAACTCCAATTAAGCACCAAACATGCTAAAACCTGAAAAGACTCTAAAAAACCTACAGAAACAATAGAGAGACTCGATAAAAAGGACTTATATCATGGTCTAAAATGGGTAAAAACCATGATATATCAGTCTCCTCAGAATGCAATAATATGATTAGCTGCAGGGAGTAAGAAAACAGTTGTATATCATCCAAAGCCCGATACTTCAGATTCTGAGGAGCATAACACGTTGCCCAGACCTCTGCAGCAAGAGCAGAAGAAACATGAGAATGAGAATTAGTCTGAGCAGATTAAAAGACTCCATTCGTTGTTCTTATAATCCAAGCCATCCTGCACCTCCTAGTGGTGCTGCTCAAGGCCACATCTATGAAGCATGAATAACAACGAGCGACAATGTCCACAACTGGCACTATAGGCGTGGTTTTCATCTTAGAAAGGAGCAATTGAGCAGTTTCCCATGCTTTTGCATCTCCTATTGCTTTGGCTACAACTTCTTCTGCTGAAAAAACTCTTGCACTAAACACCAAATTGTTTCTTGTTGTCCATAGTCCCTAGCAAACCCATGGGAATAGAGATGATGTTATACCTGTCGGAGGTAGGTTGATAATATTTTCAGATGCTGAAATAAACTCAAGCAATGACGATATATTTTCAACTGGAAGTCCTCTTACCGGTACATAACTCCATACCTCTGCTGCAAAAGCGTAGTCTTGGAAGACATGAATAACCGATTCTTGTTCCCCACACTGAGGGCAATCCACACTTGGAACAATCTTCCTGTTCATCAAGTTTTCTCCCACCGGCAAAGAGTTCTTGGCAATTCTCCAAAGTATATTACGAATGTTTGGAAGAGTTTTAGTTTTCCAAATCAGTCCCTGCCAATTATAATCTCTTTCAACTCGTTGTATCTCTATTGTAGATCGACGACCATATCATGCCCTTAAAGTATAGATATCGTTCGTTACTGGGAGCCATGCCAATTAGTCTTTCCTCCTTGATGAGGTAATCAGTAAACTCCGAATTAAGTCCTCATGGTGAGGAATAATTTAAATTAGCAACCTTTAATCAGCAACCTTCTCCCAATCCAACTGATTAGAGTTAGGCAACTTTAAATCAACAACCTTTAATCCACTTACGTGCATTGGTTGTGGGCCAATAACAGGTAGGCGTTGAGGTAGACAACCAAGGGTCTTCCCAAACTCAAACATTGCATCCCTCTCTGATTCACCATCCTAATCCAAGCTTTAATATCACTCGACCGATGAGAATACATCTCCAACCATGAGAAATGTTAGAAGCACACTTTACCTCCATAAACGTGGTTTCATGGCAATACTTCCCTTGCAGGATCTTAAGGAAGAGAGAATCTGGTGCTTTTAATAAGCCCCATCCCAGTTTAGCTAGTAAAGCATCATTGAACGTTTCAAAGTGCCTAAATCCCAGCCCATTAGCATTCTTAGGAATAGTCATCCTATTCCAAAAAATCCAGCTCATTTTTCTGACATCTTTTTTATTATCTGACCAGAATCGAGTTAGGAGGGATTGAAGGTTCTTGCAAATGGAGACTTGTTACTTAAAACATGACATAGAGTGAGTCGGCATAGAGGAGATGATAGCTTTCACTAAGATTTGTTTAGTAGCAAGAGATAAGAATCCTGACATCCATGACTGAGCTCTCTGTCGAACCTTATCCACGATCGAAGCAAATATGATATCTTCCTTCTCCAAAAATTTTCCGGTTGAACCCAGTACTTTCTTGTCCCTCCTTCCGGGTTTGTACCTAATTTTTGCATCAGTCTTGTCTTTTGAGCTCTAGGTGTTTTTGAGGAGAAAATTATTGAGGACTTCTAAAGATTTATACACTGGCCGGATGCCTTCTCATATTGGTTGAGGATAAAATTCAAGGCAAAAACATTAGCTTGATTAGTCTTACAGAAGAACATAGTATCATCTACAAATAGTAAATGATTAACCCGAGTACTATGCAGAGCTACTCTTATTCTTGTTAGTGATCCATTCTCTTGAGCTTTTTGACATATTCCCGAAAGGACCTCCGTACATAGAATAAACAGATAAGGAGAGAGGGGATCTCCTTGCCTTAGTCCTTGTGTTGGTATAACTCTCCCCTGGAGAAGGCCATTAATAATGAAAGAGTACAAGAATGACGTAACATACTCCATTATCCAATTAGTCAATACTTGATGGAATCCTAGGCGCATAAGTACTGCCTTTATAAAACCCCACTCAATTGTATCATACGCTTTACTCATGTCTGCTTTGACTGCCATAGAGCCATACACTCTAGCTTTTGAAGTGCGTATATAGTGCAAGGTTTCATGGGTAATAAGCACGTTATCAACAATATCTCGACCTGGGACAAAAGCTGTTTGATTCGCAGATATAAGATTTGGAAGGATAGGTTGCAGTCTCATTGTAAGGATTTTCACAATGATCTTATAATAGACATTGCAGAGGGCAATTGGTATGTAGTCAACCACTTTTCGAGGAGAGGATCCTTCCGGGATTAGCTTGATGTTAGTTGCATTTTGAGATGCCGGAAAAGACCCTGTAGAGAAGAAATTCTGGATTTCCTTAACAAGATCTAGTCCTAGAGAAGTCCAAAAAGCTTGGAAAAAAAGAAGGAGAGAAACCATCCGGTTCAGGAGCTTTTTTAGGATTTATAGCAAGCAACGCTGCACAAATTTCCTCACAAGAAGGCAATGAAATCAGGAGATTGTTCATCTCTTGCGTGATATGTGGTGATATAACTTCATTTACCATTTCAAAATCGTCTGAAGATTGTTTCGTGAAAATATCACGAAAATAATATGAGATTAACCTCGTAAAATATTGTTCCTCATGAAAAGAATTTCCATTTGCGACTTCCAACACCGTTAGTCTATTTAAATACAGTCTTCCCCTTGTTACATTGAAGAAGTAGGCGGAATTATAAACTCCTCATTGGATTCAAGTGGATAAGCTATGTCCTTAATCGCATCCCTACCAATAACTTGCACGATCAAACACCAGAAGAAGTGTGGAGTGGCATAAAACATAATGTGAAACATTTTCTGAATCTTTGGATGCATCAGAAATGTCCACATACCAGAGGCAAATCAAACAAAACCCGATGACAAGAGCTATAAGTGTGTATTTCTTGGAGTAAATGAAGAATCCAAGGCATATCGCATGTTCAATCACATTTCAATGAAAATCACTTTGAGTTGAGATGTGATTTTATGGAAGAAGAAAATTGGGATTGGGGAAGGAATGAGTCAGAGGGTACGAAAAATCAAGTCCTTACCCAAGAAAGTGATGGAGAAAATATACCAAGCAAGGAAGAGTTTCTCATAAATAAATTCGGAGATCCTGACGCAGAACTTGAAGTAGATCCTGACGCAGAGCCTGAAGTAGATCCTCGCGCAAACCCTCAAGCAGAGGCAATCATTGGTGTTGATGAAGAAGTCACAACTTCTGTCTCAGCTCTTGGGACACAAGAAATACCAGTGCGAGAAAGAGCACCTCCTACCTGCTTACGTGATTATGAGTGTGGAGAAGGTGTCCTTACAAATGAAGAAATCGCGGCTTATGTCGTTGATGACTACTTACTTTATGATCACATGCTGCAAGTGATCACTGTTCTTGCAGATCCTGCAATTTATGAAAAGGCCGTGAGACATGTTGAATGGAGGGAAGCCATGAAAGCATAAATCAAATCTATTGAAAGAAATCAAATCTTGGAGCTCTCTGACATACCTAAAGTAAAAAAATAATTGGAGTCGAATGGGTTTATAAGACAAAATACAATGTAAATGGAGAAGTAGGCAAATTCAAAGCAAGGTTGGTTGCAAAGGGGTATGCTCAGAGATTTGGAGTCGATTACAAGATGGTCTATGCTTTGGTAGCAAAGTTAGCGAGATATTATTCACATTATCATCACCACATCAGCTTCCCAGAACTAGATCATTTATCAACTTGACGTGAAGAGTGCTTTCCTACATGGGGAGCTACATGAAATCGTCTTTGTGGACTAACCACAAGGGTTCATTAAGACATGGAATGAAAGGAAAGTTTATAGACTGAGAAAGGCTTTCTACGGACTAAAGCAAGCACCGAGAGCTTAGTTTAGCAAGATTGAGTGTTACTTCATGCTAGAAGGATTTGAGAAATGCAACTTCGAGCACACTTTGTTTGTCGAAACAGAGGAACAAGGTCAGATTCTCATTGTGAGCCTTTATGTTTATGATCTATTCTTGAAAGGAAAGTATGAAAGCTAAATTCTCAAGTTCAAGGAGTCGAGCAAGAACAACTTTGATATGACAAATCTTGGAAAAATGAGATACTTTCCCGGGGTAGAGATCTTGGAATAGGAAGATGAGATTTATATGTGTCAAAGGATGTTTGCTAGAGAAGTGCTAGAAAGATTTGAGATGGAGTAAAAAATTGGAGTGAACAATCCGATTGTTCGAGGGGTAAAGCTCTCAACGAAAGGAGGTGGAGCAGCTTTAGATACTACACTCTACAAGCAAATGATATGGAGTTTGATATATCTCACAGTCACAAACCCAAACCTACAATATGCGGTGAGTCTTGTCAGCCTGTCCAACGGAGGCATACATTCAAGTGTTAAAAAGAGTGCCAGGTATTTGAGGGTATGTGGGAGATTTAGATGATTACAAGAGTACTTAGAGATTTGTGTTATGAATGGCTGGAGGAGCTGTGTCATGGAATTCAATGTTAGGTATATAGATCCTAAGCTCTGTAATTTCTCAATCTATTGATGAAAGAAGAGAAAATACAATTGTTGCAAGAGAATAAGAGTATCTAGATGCAGAACTTCTCTTCCTTAAAATCTAGACTCACTCTAAAACAATCTCATCATGATCACCATAGACAGACTCATATCGTCTCCCTACTCACAACAATCCAAGCATGAATAAGAAGAAGAATATATAACATTATCGTGATTCAAAAGCAGATCATGTAAAAGCAACCCTTCTAAATGCCCCAGAGTCTTTGCTTCCTTTTATTTAGTTCAAACCCTCTGGAAGTCTCTTCCCTTCCTTTGGACTCATCTTTTAAGTCAAAATTCTTCTTCTTCTTTCTACAGTAAATCTGGCCAAGCATATTGATACTCCCCCCCCCCCCCCTTAAGACGCAACTTGTCCTCAAGCTGAAATTCAGGAAATTGTTGAGTGAAAGATTTAGCAAGAACCCAACTCTGTTCATATTCCGGAAGACCCTTCCACTGCATCAACACTTCCAGCCCCATGTGTCATCGTAACGAGTCACAACAACTTCCTGTGGATCCAAGAACAGTATGTCCTCATTATTCAAAGATGGGGGTAAAGGAAAAGCTTCACATCTTTGCCCAATACACCCTTCAATTGAGAAAAATGAAACACAAGATGGATCTTGGATGATGGCGATAAACTCAGGTGATAAGCAACCTTTCCAACCTACTCCACCACCTCATAGGGACTATAAATATGAGAAGCTAACTTCGACAACTTTGACGCACCCCTGACTGTTGCCTATAAGGGCGTAACCTCAAAGAAACCATCTGACCAACCTCCATTTCAATATCTCTCCTATGTTTATCTGCACTCACCTTCATAAATTGTTGTGCCCTGGTTAAGTGAACCTTAATTCAGTCCAACAGAGCATCTCTCTCACGTAGCATGGTCTCTAACTCAAAATTTGCAGTGGAACCTTGCTCAAACCGGACTAAAGAGGGAGGATCTCAACCATAAACCACATTGAAAGGAGTAGTTTTGAGGGAACTATGAAATGAAGTGTTGTACCAAAGTTCAGCCCAAGAAAGATACTTATACCAAGTTCGCGGATGTTGTGAAGCAAGGCAGCAAAGGTAAGTCTTTAGGCACCTGTTCAACACTTCCGTCTGCCCATCCGTTTGAGGATGGAAAGTCGTGCTGTACTTCAACTTCATTCCAGCTAGCCAAAAACTCTCTTTCCCTATCACAGTCTAACATAATAGGAAAAACAATGTAAACGGACCACCTCAACCACAAATGTAGAGCCCATATCTATAGTTGAAAAAGGATTCTTCAAATGCATAAAATGAGTATATTTACTCAACCTATCCACCACAAGAAAGATCACATTAACCCCTTGAGATGTGGGCAGTCCTTCAATAAAATCCATCGCAATATTGTCCCACACCTTTTCAGGAATCGGAAGAGGCTGCAATAAACCAGCATGTGATAATGTGGAATATTTGTGTGGTTGACACACATCACACTTCGAAACATACTTCTGAACTTGCTTAAATAACCCCCCCTGAAAAGTTTGTTGAATCTTTTTAACTGTCTTCATCACTCTTGCATGACCACCCAACTCAGCATCATGACACTCACGGATAATAAGCGAATTACTAATGAAAATGGCGGAAGTACTAGTCGTCCCTTATACCATAACCTCCCATCTACCACTGTATAACCCACCTTGGAACAATCACCTCTCTGAATTTGTTTAAAAATAGACTGAATGGTCTCATCTCCTTCAATATCCTTATATAAATCTTGGAGTTGGATGATTGATGGCATCGTCGAGGCTAAAAAAGTTAAACTTATGGACTCTAAGGATGAAAATTTTATCCTAGAAAGCCCATCAGCAACCTTGTTATCACTCCCAACCTTATATAAAGTTTCAAAGTTGTACCCCAGCAACTTACAAAACCACTTCTGATAATCCATGCACTACAAGAAATATAAACATTGTTAGCGCGGAAAAATTGCTATAATAGGGGTTTAATAGCGAATTAACAAATGTTAGGACATGCAAAGCTACGATAGGTACCACCCATACGATATCACTATCTCTGTATGTTATATATAAGTGATTTATTATGTTTTGTCATAGCTCTTCGTTATTTTGTAAAAAATATTAAATAAGTCGTGTTTATTTCTATAGTAGATGCTTCTACAATAGCACAACATTTTGCTTGCCATGATAGATGCTTAGACAATAGCTGTATGGATGTGATATAATTAAATTTGTTATGGCGATGTAATTTGCTGTAATACACTATTCCAAAGCTCAAGTTTTCTGTAATGGTTTTGTTGTGCTATTATATGTCTTTTCATGACACTGATCTGTTGTTATATTTTATGTTTGATACCAAACCTGTTTTGCATGATATAAATGTGAACCCTTTTTAAATAGAAACAATATCATTCATAACATAACTTTGAATCCTAATACATAACATAAGTCTAAATCTCAAAACAACATTACACAAGTCTATATCATAATTTAACATAAGACAAGTCTGAATCCAAAAAACAAAAAGGCAAATTCATAAGATCATTAGCCTAGTCTTAAACTAAATAAAACAAGCTAACCTGACCATAGTTTCTTCATTCCCTGGAACAATCAAACATATCTTACATCAGTTTACCAATACCATTAGAAGAAAACTAAAACCAAAATAAGCATCACACTAATTACAACACTTACCTCAGTTTTGTTATTCAACAGATGACAAATTTATCTTATGGCCATGAAATAGATGAACCAAGTGCATCTCTCATATGCTATCATCAGATGGCCTCTAAACTGCTGCATCATCAACAATCACTACATCTACCCATACTCTAGCTGCATTAAATTCTTTAAAGGAGATTTATCGCCTGTTGCATCTATAAGGTTTTCGAATACAACTTTGTTGATAGGCCATGATACAAAATGCATCAAACAGTCCTCAAGGTATGTCATATCCATCGTAGGCCTCCATATAAACGTTTCAGGTTGAAGTACTGCATCAAAAAATTCTTTAACTGCTTTTGGTACGAGAGGAAGTCCATTAACCAATGCTTTTTCCACTTGTGTTTGCCAAGGACCTTCTGCAACAACTACATAATCTGAAGACATATCAAGTAGTTTGCATTTGTGTAAAGAATTTGTTATTGATCCCTGGCAACACATTAAGAAGTCTATCTTTTTTTTCATAAATGATCATGATTAAAACTAATCCTAAACTCATGAAAAACCAACTCATTTTTAAGCTTACTACTATGAATGTAAAAAATAAAGTTAACCATAGGTTTAATGTCTTCTGGTGGGAACCCTTAGTCTAAAATAACACATTTAGAGGCAGACCATGCAATCATCTCTCCAACAGCTTCGTCCACTGTATACATGTTAGTTGCAGGTCTCCAAAGAAATGCATCTGGTTTGATAGTAGTATTAACCAATACTTTAAAATCCGTGGGACCAAAGGAATGTCATTCACTTTGTCTTCCGGATCAGAAGAAACAATACGCCCCTCAGCAACGTTTACAACAACATCAGAACAATACACCAACACACACTTAGGATGTTATCTTTTGGTCACAATCTACAAAACGTTAATTGGAAAAAAAATTAGAGTTAAAATTTATGAAACTTTGTTTAATTGATTTAAATTAATCTTGCAGCTGAGTTTTCACACACTTCTGGTTCTTGTCTTTGTAACAAAAAAAAAAAAACAAAGTCAAAATTTATGTTTAAACTTTTCTGCTTATTGTATAAATAGAATTGTTTAACCTGGTTCCGAATTCTTGAAATTTAATCTTGCAACTAATTGACCTATTGCACTAATTGAAATTGCTTCTCTTGCATTTTAGCCATACACTTGTGCTTCACTTGGAAACAAGCAAACTTGGTCTTACTCATGTTTCTACCCATTGCTCTGAGCTAACCATGATTATCTAGTCCTAAGAGTTGGCTAAGTGTATCTTATCATGGATTTATTGAAGTTGATGGAGCATCCCTATAAACCAACTCATATGCCTTTCTCTGTCAAACAAAAAATAGAGCTTCAGAGGTTAATATGTAATATAAACAAAAACAATGTCACACGATAACTCAAAAAACAAATTTAGTTTTCAGATTTATCTCAGACCATATAAGAAAACAATGTCAAACACATTATCAACATGCTTGAAACCAAAGAACAAACCATAAAAAACTTAAGCACAATAATTTATTAGTTAAATCAATCGTAATTAAACCACAAACATAAGAATCCCAGCCACAAAAATGTACTCATATAAATTGGGATAGATGTGACTAACCTGCAGTCGTGTGATCACAACAAAAAGAAAGGCTAAAGTCTCCCCATTATAGCAATATGCAGCACTTGCAAAACAATAACCTAATCAATAAAAGTTTAGGCATAACATGAAGCATTGAAACATGACAACACAATAGAAATTGAACTTTGTAGACTACAAAATCAAGAGTAATGTGTCGAATTCGATGTTTAATAAAGTTTAAAAGAAAAAAATCCATTCTTGACACCAAAAATGTTCATTCTCTACCTCCAGCCAGATATAAGTCAAATCCCAGTAACCCTAATATGATAATTGTTCCACAATCGCGAAGAACAGACACATGCAGAAAAATATAACAATTGTAAATGTGTAGAAAGTCTAAGCTTTCTACCAGAGGCATCCCTGTCAAACCTAGCTAAAATCGAAGCTTTCTAAATCAAATTCCACTAACCCTCATATGATAAGTATTCCACAATCGCGAAGAACAGAGGCAGATGTAAGTAAATAAATGTGTAGAAATGGAACCCTAGCTAAAATCGATCAGAGGCATCTCTATTACCCTAGCTAAAATTGAAGCTTTCTAAAACTACAATCAAACAGAAATTGGTTGAAAGGATTCTAAGCTTGAACGTAAGGAATGAGTGTGAGGAAGAAAGATATAAAATATCAGAACGATATTGCTTCGATTTCTGCTAAATGTCGACAGAGATGGACGAGATAAGGGTCTGTGATAGAGTTAGTGGTTGTGGTGAGCTTCAATAGCGGTGATGGCAAGGTTCAATGGCGGCAACCACGAGGTTCAATTGCGGCAGCGTCGAGCTTCTGAGATGTTTAGGTTTTCAAGTTTTTGGATAACTCATAGAGAAAGGGGGAAAATAATGTTGGGTTAAGTGTTTGGGTTAATTGTTGGCGGACAAAATGATTTTAGCTTCCCGCTTAGCGAAATTCTATAATAGCGTTGATTAAATGCTATTATATAGTCAGCAAAATTACAAACTTATCTTTAATAACAGTTTGGCAAACCATGCTATTACACTCTGCTATCAATGTGGGCTTTTTTGTAGTGATGTTAACTTCCTTCTGATCTAGCAAGAATTTGAGATTATTCTGATCTGTATGGACAAGAAACACCCTCCCCATCAAGTCATGCAGCAACTTCTGAACCGCCATCACATTAGCCATCAATTCATGTTCATAAGCAGACTTAAGTTGCTCTCAAGGTGTCAAACTATGGCTGAAAAACGCAATGGGCCTATGATTTTGCATCAACACAGCTCCTAACCCATAACCTGAAGAATCACACTCAATAACAAAAGGGACTTCAAAATCAGGTAAAGCCAATATTGGGGCAGAAATCATGGCTTCTTTGAGTTTATCAAAAGCCATTTGAGCTTCATCAGACCAAAGAAACTGATATTTCTTCAACAACTGCGTCAAAGGCCTAGCCAATACTCCGTTACTCCTTATAAATCTCCTGTAATAACCTGTCAATCCGAGAAATCCTTGTAACTGTTTTTACAGATTTATGTGTAGGCCAATTCTTCATAGCTTCAATCTTAGTAGGATCTATAGCCACCCCCGCAGTAGAAATAATATAACCTAAATAATCCACCTGAGCTTAGCCATAGAGACACTTATTTCTATTGGCAAAGAGTTGTTGATCTGCAAATAATTTCAACACAACTCTCAAATGTTTTGCATGATCAGAAACAATCTTGCTAAAGACGAGGATGTCATAAAATACACAAGCACAAAATTCCGTAAGAAGGGCCGAAACAACTCATTCATGAGAAACTAGAATGTTGTCGGAGCATTAGTAAGCGCAAAAGGCATTACAAAAATTAATAGTGGCAATTGTGTGTCCTAAAGGTAGTTTTCTCCACATCTTGTTCCTTCATCCGTATTTGATGATACCCAACTCGTAAATCCTGTTTTGAAAATATTTTAGACCCTTATAATTCTCCTAAAAGCTAGTCAATCATCAGAATAGGAAATTTATCAGCCATTGTGGCCTGATTGAATGCTCTATTATCGACTTCGAAACGCCAAGAGCCATCCTTCTTTTTTAACAAAAGTACTAGACTAGAAAAAGGGCTTCTACTTGGTCGAATAATTCCTACTTTCAACATTTGACTGACAAATGTCTCCATCGCATCCTTATGAGCATGAGGATCATGATATGGCTTGCCACTAATTGGTCCACACTCTGGTTTCAACACAATCACATGTTCTCGACCTCTAACCGGAGGTAGCCATGGTGTTCAACAAACACAAGATCAATATGAGAAAATACCGATTGAATTAGGTCATTATACTCCACTCCCTCATGAGTATGCAACTCCACTGCAATACCTTTATGACCCACCGTTGAATCAGATGACAAGGTTTGGTACGTTGCCACCTTGTCTTTATAATGAAAGGAAGACTCTAGGAACTCCCAATTACATTGACACACACCCAATGTTTTCAGCTACTGCATCCCCAAGACCACATCCACGCCTCCTAAATCCAAAAACAATGAAATCAGCTTGAAAATCAATTCCCTTCACAGTGATAATCACATTTCTGCAAACACCCTGTCCATTGACTACCACACCAAATCCTAACACCACCTTTAGAGAAGAATTAGTTTGAAATGATAGTTTTGCTCTTTTCACCTAGGCTGGCATAACAAAGTAGTGTGTAGCACCACTGTTTGACATTACTATAAAATCCACCTTACCAATAGACCCCTTCATATTATGTGCAACTAAAGAATTAATCCCCACAAAGGCTTTGAAAGATAACTCCATAATCTGACTCTTAGGACTCCACCTCTTCCACTTCGACCATATTTTCATCTAGTACTTCCATTCCATACCCATTCACCACCATTAAAACCTGAAGTTGTTGATTAGGACACCCATGTCCACGAAAATACTTCCCATCACACTTGAAACACAAGCCTTTATTACGCTTGGCATCCAACTCTTCATTAGTTAATCTTTGGCTTGACCTTAAAAAAATATTGTAGGAATTGGAGTATCTCCACTTCTACTTGTAGCTACATTAGTAGTTCCTGGTTTATTGTCAGAAACAAACATGTTTTCGTGGCATTAGACCCCAAAGACCTTGATGGCACATAAGAAGATGACTTATGATGCTTGCTGGCTCCTTAAGGTGCATCCCCAACCACTTTTCAGAAAACAAAACTCCATTTTAATCACTGCTGCGATTTGATTAGATATCCCCTTAGGCTCCTTCATACGAATAACCTCCTCCATCTACGGATTTAGACCATTATAAAATATATGTTCCAAGTTTTAATCATCCATTCTAGGCACCTCAGCTAAGAATTCCTAAAATTGTTTGATGCCAAAGTCTTTTTCCTGGTTCTGCTTCTAAGTCCCCTAACTTATCCATTAAACATTTTTCGAAATCAGACCAATCCCTAAAAGGAAGCCTTATGATCTCCCAATTGAACCAACTCAATACTGCTCCATCAAGACTCATTGCAATCAAGGCCAGTTTATCATCATCTATATAGTTACCATATCGAAAAAACCTTTCCACTTTTGAAATCCAGCCATAGCGTTGCTTAACAAAGACATGCAACTCAATATTTTTAAACAAACCTTCAGGATTTTCCAATGTACTCGATACGTCACGAGCACCGAACGGTCAAACTTTCCTATCTGGTTCACGTTAAACAGAGAAACCCGGTGGATGTGAAGAACATGCAACTGCTTGACCACGAATTGCATCAAAAACAAAGTTGCCTCAATACGGGCTAATGTTTGTGTAATAACGCTCAACGCAACATCCACTGATGACAACCTCTTTTCAATGGTCCCGAACCAATAATCAGCCTCCGTCTTTGCTGTCAAGAGCCGTTCCTAACCATCACGCGTAATCACTAGCTTCTTCACCAAATCGGACACCAAACCACTTAGATCTACCACAGATCCACTCAAATCTTCCATCTCTTGAGTCAATTCGTACAAATTCACCATTAGTGTTGCTTACCCAGCTCACCACACACCAACAGTTAGGTTTATATATCCTAACCTCTGTAATTTCTCAATCTACTGATGAATGAATAGAAAATACAATTGTTGCAAGAGAATAAGAGTATCTAGATGCACAACTTCTATTACTTCAATCTAGACTCACTCTAAAAAAGATCTCATCACGATCGCCATAGAAAGACTCATACTCTATTCAAAACAATCCAAGCATGAAGAAGAAGAAGAAAAGAAAACGTTATCGTGATTTAAAAGCAGATCCTTTAACAACAACCCTTCTGAATGCCCCATAGTCTTTGCTTCCTTTCTTTTTTTCTAACCCTCTGGATCCTTCAGAGTCTCTTCCCTTCCTTTGGACTCATCTTCTAACTCAACATTCTTCCTCTTTGTTTGATATGCGCAAATATAATACCCTAAAAGTACTAAAGCAGTAACTCTAGTATGTTAGGGGTCGAACCACAAAGACTCAAGAATTCACTCAATAGATATTAAGACTCGAATCAAGCTAAGCAAACAAAGTAATGCAGGAAATAAGCAGCAGAATATAAAAGTTTTGAAATTCAATGGGAGGAAAATAGGCTCAGGGTATTTCTCAAGAAATCAAGGAATGCAGGCAAATCAATCAATCAGGATTCAAATTTAGCAAGGTTCTTGAAATCAAAACAATAAGCTATAATTAACCAACTGTAATTGCGAGAATTATCTAAATCTAAATCCTAGAATCCCAAATCTCTTTGCAAATTCTAAAGATCTAAACCAGCTTTAAAGTTCAGGTTTGATATGTTCACAAAACAACTAAACCAAATCTCTTTGTGGATAGTAATTGCTCACCCTAGGGTTGTCGGGTTTCCAATCACACTCTCGTGTCTAATTGATCAACCTAAGATCTAAATTCCAGATTCGTCAACCTAGAACTAGCTTTGAGAACAACCTATGGTGAAGAACTAATTCAGATTATGAATCTTAATAGATCAACTTATCTAACAAGCCATGAAATCCTTTATGAGAAAACCCAAAACCTAAGAGAGATCTACTCAGACATGATCAATGAAACAGAAATCATAATTGAATAGAATTGCATAGAATAAATCAAGAGTAAACAAGGGTTCAGAATTGTCTCCCACAAAAACCCAGAACCAATCTCTCTCAAAGTATTTAGAATAATGATAATAACTCTCTCTCTCAAAGTGGCTGAAAAACATAATTATAATGTTAAAACACATTCTGGGCTTAATTGTAAATAATAGGATCTTCTAGGCCAAGTTGTGGAATCTTCAACCTTGTAAAATCGCGTGTTTCTTTTCGTGCAGTCGGTGTCGATCGATAATGGGTTGGTGTCGATCGACACCAGGACTCTGTGCTCGCCAGACTGGACTGTCTTCACGAAAACTGGCATAACTTTTGATCGCACCGTTAGAATAGCCTTAGCTTCCAAATGAAAGTTAATCCACTGATCTGTCTTGTATCCAAATTTGAGCTCAATCCAACGGTAGGAAATTATTAAACTGACGCCAAAATGCTCCCGACGTGCTAAAACCTGAAAAGACTCAAAAAGACTACAAAAACACTAGAAGGACTCTGAAAACAAGACCTATATCATGGCTAAAAACGGGTAAAAACCATGATATATCAACTCCTCCAGACTTAGCCTTTGTTTGCCCTCAAGCAAACAGAAAACCAAACTAGAGAAAGAGGTTTGAAAACACGGAGACTCACCTGTTCTTGAAACATTGCAATGACCTTTTTCCCAAGCTTTCCAGATATCACCTAATCAGTTTCAGATCTAACCACTATGTACTTCTTCGTAGACATTCGCAGCTTCCCAAACTCCACACATTATCTCACAGCATCATCCAACCAAACCTTCATCGCCAGTTTCATCGATGTAATCAATGTTCAAGAACCTTCTAGATTCTTTCCCATACAATATCTTGACAAAAGAACCACCCAAATTACACACTTTTGGTATTGTTTTATGCTCTCTTTTTTTTTTTAGCTACGCATATACATATCAAGGTTTGAGACGCGAGTACTGATGGTGTTTGCCACCGAATCTCCGGTTCTCCCCTCTCAATGTATCAAAGGTTTTAGACGAATAATGGGGTCCCGAGATATATTCTTACCCCTTGCTTCCAACCTTTGTGTGATCATTCCTTATCCAAGTAGAATAATGGGATCACTGGAAATTTTCCTAGCCCTTTACTTGGCGAAAATCATCTCATCTTTTATGCATCTTATTTACCAACGTGTGTCAAGGGAGAGGTATATCATTATTTTCAAAAAAATGGGTTCCGTTGTCGTATATGAATGATGAATCAAGCTCTATAAACACTAACCACAACGACGAAGTGCAATAATTTGGCTCAGGCTTTGGAAGGACTCTGCTGGAGACATGGGTGTCTTCTAGTCAGCTGGTCAGTCTTTGGATTTTTCATTAGTCGATGTAGAACTGAGTCTATAACACTGGTCACTCAAAAGCAAGGTCAAAACAATATATTCAAGAAAAAGATCATAATCTCCAACAGGCTTGACTCGATAAAACAAATTTGACACAAAAAACAGACAGACTCTAAGAAGAACAAGCATGTTGTCAGCAACTACCTCCCCCAGACCTAAACAACACTGTCCCCAGTTTTATCTAGTCTAGATTTGGCAAAAGAAACAAAAGAACAGACTCCGAATGAAACGCAAAGAAGTTACCATTCGTGTGATGGTCAGTATCGACCGATACAGTCTGGTATCGAGCGATACCAGGTGTTTGTTGACAGAGGCTCCTTTTCCGTGGATGTGGACCTGTTTCTTGTGCAGAAATAAAATTGAAATTAAAACTTATATACAGACTCACCAGTGGGTTGCCTCCCACTAAGCGCTTGTTTAATGTCATTAGCTTGACCGTGTTGGGGCTCAGGCGTTGGGTGGTTCGCAGAGAGACAGTGAATGCATCTGTGACAAACGTCTCATCCAAGGTGGTGTGTAAGCATTAACTGCATGTGGTCTAGCAATGGAGCGAGGAACAGCATCAGGGCGTGACGGAAGATTGGGTGGGATACTTTGTTTTCCTGCACAATCATCAAAAGAAACAACAAGCGCTCGACGAGAATCTTGCGGCTTGCTTAAGTGTGAAGTAGATGGAAACATATGATTGATGACATTAGGTGGTTTGGAATTGGAAAGAAGGTGCGTACCTTTGCTTTCTTCGAGGTGTCTGGTGTGTGAGAGGTGGGGGTTTTTGCTTGGAATCAGCTGGCAGGCATAATGCTGCGTCGACCGACGCAAGGTCTGAAACTCGAATTTCACCACTTTTTCTGTAGTTTAGCTCTGCAATCCTTTCCTCCATTGTAAAGACATCATTTTCCAGCAGTCTGGCATTAATTGGAGCCTCTTCCTCGAGCCTGGTACTGAAAAGACACTCCTCACTCCAATCCTTAAGTACATCATTCTTTTGAGAGCTCTCAACCAATTCTTTTTGAACAACCAGCTTGCTCATTTGCTCAGTAGCATCCAACACCTTGACATACCCAGCAGTAATGTCTTCTAAAAGCTCTGTGTTTGGGTCCTCATCAATGGAAATCTCTACAGAAAAGGTCTGTCCATCTATGGTAGATCTCCTCCTCAGCTTGTCCATGTTAAAGCTCATGACTTCATCACCCAAATCAAGCTCTATCTGTCCCTTTCTCACATCAATGATGGCACCGGCTGTTGCCAAAAATGACCTTCCCAAGATAAGAAGGTCCTGAGGTTCTCCAACATATTCCAAGACCACAAAGTCTGTGGGAATCATACAACCTTCGATCATTAGTGGAACATCTTCTAAGACACCTTCTGGAAACCTTTTAGATCTATCAGCTAAGATGAGTAATATCTTTGTTGGAACGAAATCAGTCATCCCAAGGTTTTCAGCAACAGAGAGAGGCATCATGTTAATGCTAGAGCCAAGATCACAGAGAGAATGAGGGAACCTTTTATTTGAGATAAAACAGTCTAGTACAAAGCTTCCTGGATCAGGTAGCTTCTCTGGAATCCTACTCTGAATCATAGCACTGACATGTTCAGAGATTTTAACCTTCCTCTCTTTAAAAGAAACTGTATTTTTCAGGAGAATTTCACTGATGTCCTTTGTGAGCAGAGTTGCTTCCTCATGAATCACACCATTGGTAACCATCCTCTTAGCATACCTCCTGAGAGCTGGTGAAGTCTTGATAGCATCGACAACATGAAGCTCAATAATAAACTTTTCTATCATTGCTTTGCATCTGCAGTCTTCCACTTCCTTTTTTGTCTTCCTAGAAGGCCGAGGGAAAGGTATCTTGGGCACGTAGACTCTTTCCTCGACAATCTTGGGTGTTTTTGATATTTTTAGCTCAGTCTGCAGGGGGTGTGATACTGCTCATCTGTGTCGTTTCTGCAGGTTGCTGTCGATCGACACTGGTAGTGGTGTCGGTCGATACTAGGGTTTTTGAGGTGTCTCATGAAAGTATTTGCACTGGTGTCGATCGATACTGGGTGGTGTCAGTCGACACTGGGTTAGTGTCGGTCGACACTGACGTATCAGGTTCAAAACCACCTCTTGTGGTGATTACATTGACGTAGTCATGCTGTGATTGAACCATCTTTCCCTTGACAATTGCTGATGTCTGAGCATATTGAGTTTCCAGCATCTTCTGATGAATGCTAAGAGCTTCAATCTTTCCTTTTAGATCGGTGTACATGGCGTCCATCTTCCCATTAAAATCAACAGTCATGTTTTGCTGTCCCTCAAGGATCTGTTCAAGCATGGATTCAACCTTACTCTCTTGAGTCTTAGGCGGCGGAGTCTAGTAAGATGAACTCCCGTAGGTGCGAGTGTAATCGCTGCTCTGCATCGGTTTCTGTAGATACTGATTTGTTCCAAAACCAACTGGTTTGTTGTTCTGCTGGTATTTAAATCTCAGACATTGAAAACCAGCACCACTAATGTAGTTAACGTCTTCCACTTCATCTTTTTCGAAATACTTGACCTCATCAGCAAAGTGTGCATCCTTCTTCTTCTTACCCTCAAGGAGATTGTGCACTGAATCCAGCTTGGCTTGAACCTCAGCAATCTGCGATCCATCCAAATTTTCAGCCTGCTTCTTCCGCTCAAAGTGTGCATTCTTGGTGCTATTGCTAGACGCCAAGTTCTCAATCAGCACATAAGCATCCACGAGATATCTCGTGTTGAAATTACCATTGCTCGCAGCATCCAGAGCCATCTGATATCTCTAATCGATCCCTTAGAAGAAAATACCCAGCAACTAAACCTGTGTGAACCCGTGATACGGAAAATCTCTCTGATAAGACCTGAACCAGTGTCGATCGACACTGGTAGTGGTGTCGGTCGATACTAGGGTTTTTGAGGTGTCTCATGAAAGTATCTGCACTGGTGTCGATCGATACTGGGTGGTGTCAGTCGACACTGGGTTAGTGTCGGTCGACACTGACGTATCAGGTTCAAAACCACCTCTTGTGGTGATTACATTGACGTAGTCATGCTGTGATTGAACCATCTTTCCCTTGACAATTGCTGATGTCTGAGCATATTGAGTTTCCAGCATCTTCTGATGAATGCTAAGAGCTTCAATCTTTCCTTTTAGATCGGTGTACATGGCGTCCATCTTCCCATTAAAATCAACAGTCATGTTTTGCTGTCCCTCAAGGATCTGTTCAAGCATGGATTCAACCTTACTCTCTTGAGTCTTAGGCGGCGGAGTCTAGTAAGATGAACTCCCGTAGGTGCGAGTGTAATCGCTGCTCTGCATCGGTTTCTGTAGATACTGATTTGTTCCAAAACCAACTGGTTTGTTGTTCTGCTGGTATTTAAATCTCAGACATTGAAAACCAGCACCACTAATGTAGTTAACGTCTTCCACTTCATCTTTTTCGAAATACTTGACCTCATCAGCAAAGTGTGCATCCTTCTTCTTCTTACCCTCAAGGAGATTGTGCACTGAATCCAGCTTGGCTTGAACCTCAGCAATCTGCGATCCATCCAAATTTTCAGCCTGCTTCTTCCGCTCAAAGTGTGCATTCTTGGTGCTATTGCTAGACGCCAAGTTCTCAATCAGCACATAAGCATCCACGAGATATCTCGTGTTGAAATTACCATTGCTCGCAGCATCCAGAGCCATCTGATATCTCTAATCGATCCCTTAGAAGAAAATACCCAGCAACTAAACCTGTGTGAACCCGTGATACGGAAAATCTCTCTGATAAGACCTGAATCGTATCCAAGCAGCCTTAAACGCCTCAGTCGCACCTTGAGAAAATTGGGAGATCTTGTTCCTTAACTCCTCTGATCTTGCATCGTCGTAGAAGTTGTTTAGGAACGCATTCTTCGTATCTTCCCACGTGCTCAAAGATCCGGGAGGCAACTGCTTCAACTAGTAAGCTGCATCCACACCAAGAGAGTATGGGAAAAGCTTACAGAAGAGGAAATCATAGGACACTCCATTGTACTTGATGCTAGTGACCAAGTCCTCAAACCTCTCAATGTGATCCATAGGGTGTTCATGAGGAAGACCATGAAAAAGATGATGACCCACAAGAGTGAAGTATGCAGGTTTCAGCTCAAAGTCATTTCTTGGAAACACAGGAACACGAATTGTTGCTCGATTGGCATAGAACTGATCAGGCCTGTTGTAATCACCAATAGTCCTAACAAGATAAAACACAGCGTTCCCCTCGTTCAAGCGCGCAGCTAGCGCATCAAAAACAGCTTGAGGGACAATGACGTTTCCTTCTTCGTCAAGACGTTGCCCTCTCTCATTGTACAAACGACCCTCTAGGTCTCTGTAAACACCAGCCTCATCACGAACTAGAACCAATGAGTTGTTCATCTCTGCTAGCTCCTTTGCTTTCCTAAAACACAAGAGTCAAAAACACGTAAGTAAAAAAAATTAAAAAAAAATTACGAAGAGTATCGACCGATACCAGCTGGGTATCGATCGATACCAACGAACTTAGTCGAAACTCTAATCTAAAATCTAATGGCGAATTCAGAGTCTCTGGCAACGGCGCCAAAATTTGATATGCTCAAATATAATACCCTAAAAGTACTAAAGCAGTAACTGTAGTTTGTTAGGGGTCGAACCACAAAGACTCAAGAATTCACTCAATAGATATTAAGACTCGAATTAAGCTAAGCGAACAAAGTTATGCAGGAAATAAGCAGCAGAATATAAAAGTTGTGAAATTCAATCTTGATAATACTATTGTGATTGTCACTGTGCACTCGCTATTTTATTATTGGGTAAAACTTTACTCGTTACAATTGCAAGTTGAAATATAATAAGGTTTAGAAATCTTCCCTAAAGAGATTGAAAAGTATGTAATCCTTCTCCCAATTGTTACAAAGCAATATATATGAATAGAGTGGCTGAAACTATGTATAAAAGTCGAGTCTTAGGTTTATATAGTGAAGGAGATATGTTCTATCGACCTCGGAAAAACAAATTTGCTCGTATCATTCATCCTCTTCAAAGTCTTCTGACATTTGGTTTTTTACTTCTACCTCTTCAAATATAATTTTTATATCTTCATCGGTTTCATCATTCTTATCAAACCACTTCCGAAAGTATTTTTGTTTCTAAATATCCTCGAACTCCAAATGAATAAGCATTCTCCTTGCTAACTTTGCAAATTTCTAGTAGTCATATGCGGAGATACTTCTTTTTCCTTCTTCCTTTGCGATTCTTTGAGGAGATGATCTTTTGGCCAACGGATAGTCTGGTTGACATTCAGTGGCAAGGATTTCTAGTAGTTCGCTTCACCATCATACAAGACTCGAACTTCACCTCTTCATCCTTGTCTACCATCGATATTTAATGGGTAGTACATGAGGCAGCTTCTTTGGCATATCTGCAACAGCTCCAACTGAGTTTAGGAAAGGTCTTCCTAAAATCAATGGCATATCCGAGATTCTGATCTCTATAACATAGAAATCTGTGGGGATTAAGCAATGGTCAACTCTTACATTCACATTGGGCATGACACCTTGTGGTTTGGGGACGTAAACATTTGCAAACTTCAAACTACAAGGAAACTCTTGAAAGTCCATCACTCCTAGACCTTTAACAGTAAATAATGACATGACATTGCAATAGAATCAGTATCACATACATATTTTTCAAAGTTAACACCTAGGACTGAGCATGTCACAGAGAATTTTCCAGGATTATCAAGCTTGTGAAGCCTCATGGTGACTTCTTCTCTTTCATCGACTTCCTTTTGATGTTTTCCGAACCCTTCTCTCCCATCATTACACACCTGAAAAACTCTTTGATGTCTGTGAGATTATAATTTGCTTCCTCAATAGTCATTCTGTTAGTGATCTCTTCGATCACCTCATTGAATCTGTGCATCTTTCCATCCCTAATCACTTTGTTAATATATTGCGTGTAAGGGATTCTCGATGTGTATGTAGATGTTTGCAGGTGTTGGCTAGTTTTACTCAGATCAACCTATCCTTTAGTTGTTGCAACTTCAAGATAAGAAAGGATTGAATTCTCTTGGATCATGGCATCACACCGATCGGAAATTGAGGTAACAAGTCGGTTTTGTAGTTGCACCGATTGGTATTAGTTCCCAAAACTCTCTCCTCTTTTTCTCAATCTCCACTGTGTTTACATGCTCTCTAGGGTTATCATCTAATATCTCTAGTAAGTACTCCTAGAGGTGCACTAACCTTGGATACAACTTGGAAAAATTGGTTTTCCAATATTCGTACATAGGTATTCACTGCTTTGATCTTCCCATCTAAACATGTATGTCTACCTTGGATTTTATATCCTCAACGCTCTTCTTATTGCTCTTCATAAGTTGTTGCATCATCATTTCAAGGTTGCTCTCTTGAGAGGTGGTTTGGACGATGGGTCCTTGGAAACCTCCTTTAAAATTATTGAATTTGAACTTTTGTTGGTAATTGTGCTGGTAAATTAGATCTTGGATATTTTTCCCATTAGTTCTCCACCAAGAGAGATTTGAATGATTTTGGTAATTTTTGAAACCTTGTCCAACAATATAATTCAGCTGTTTTATTCCTTCATAGTAAGTTCCATCATCGACCTCTTAATATTGTTCAACACATTCTGGGGTGCACTTTGTTCTTTCTTTGAAATTTTTTTCAACAGGTTAACATTTGTCCTTAAGCTCTTTATACTCCTACGTCTCAACGCTACTCACTAACGCCTTTTTAGAACGATCATAGTCGTGGCAATAATTGCTATTACTCGCCGCCAAATTTTTCATCAACATGTTTCCTTCTCTCACCGTCTTGGTTGCGTAATTCCCTTAACTAGCTGTTGAGTGTAAGTTTTACCCCAAATAAACACCGTAAGTGTACAGTACACCGTTGTAGTACTTAGGGATCGAATCCACAAGGACCAAAACGATTACACTATGGATTATGATAATTAAAACTTGGCTAGGGAAGATAGATAAGATTTTTGTTTATTTAGTAACCTAATAAGATAAATATAAACAAGGATAGATAAGTTAAATAAACTAAACTGTTTACCCCAGCAGAGGTAATATCAAAGTCGATAATGGATGCGAAAGCTTGGATGGCAGTGCAGGATATGAAGAAACTTCCAAAACGGTTACAATCGGGCGATGAGAGCACTCGAGATCAAAGGCAATATCGCTGTACTTGTTTTGTTGATGCCTCATGGCATGCTACGTCCCTTTGGTGTGGCATGGCTGGCGTGATTCAAAGAAGGAATTTGAATAAAATTAATTGCGTGACCAAAAAAAAAAAGACAAGTTAGGGAAAGGGAATCCTAAGGTAATTATAACCAAGCAATACACATGCATAAGAGAAAGCATTATAGATCCATTCTTGAACTCAATCATAAATATGTAGCTACCCTAATCTCTTAGTGTCAACTACTAAGCTAATAACCCTGACAGAAATTCTCGTTCACTGGCCCCCAAGGATTATTAGCTAGCATTAATAATTGGATCGATGGGTTCAGAAAGATCCCTAGCGACTCCCTTTGTCTAGGAACACCTAGCGATCCCTAGCTACAATCAAACATTCCATTGCAAATCTCATTTTCAAGAAATATCTGAAGACATATTCAGACTCTCGCCTAAATAAACATTGAAAACAACTTAGGTGAAGAATCAAAGCATCAATCTCAATATAACATGCATAAATACAAGTATAAAACATTCTAGCAGAAACCCTAAAACCTAACATAGAATTATTGAAGCATAATAGAGATATAGCAACACGAATATGAAGAAATCATAAGGATATTGCTAATCTACTACAAAAACTATAACCATGACACTAAAAGAAACATTGTATATGTAAAGCTTTTAGAAAAGTATATACAGGGAGTTTATTGCTCTCTGGCGGGGTGTGTTTACAAGTAAGAGTCAAGCCTCCGTTATATAGTACTAGGGATATAGAGAAAAATGTAAAATTTCGAAAGCGACAAAATGGAAACTTTACAAAACTTTGCCAATCGAGCGGAGCAAGGATGCAACCGAGGGCTTTTTCAGGCTCCTCCAACCAATCAGTGCTGATATCAAACGATCGGTTCGCGTCTCTGAACACTTCTTCCCTGTGGCCTATTTGAAACCTATATGATCCTCTTGTAGCAAAGTGATCATCTGGAAGTCCATTTTAGCTCTAAATCCCTTCTCTTTGTCTTCAAGCCCATTTTTCATAAAAAATACAAAAAGACTAAAAACTATCTAATTCTCGCTAAAAAGACGCCAAAATAGTTATAAAAGGACCTAATAAAAATTAGTAAAATTAGGGGTTAACACATTCTCCTAGACTTGAAGTAAAGAACAATAAAAACCCGAGTCTGAAGAATTGGTTAGAAGGATAGGAGCTAGGAAATACTTACAACGAGGCTTCTTTCTGCGAAGTGCATCAAAACTATTCAGAACAAAACCTAATGTATGTACTTAACCATGAACTTGTCAATACCCCATACTCTAAATCCCAAGATCCCAAGGAACTCTCAAAGTCAATGAACTTAGCCATTTAACATACGAGCAATCTCAAAAAGGGGATATCTTGGTAAAGGAAGCATTAAGGGTGACTCAAGTGATTATGGCTATATTTTAAAAATTAGAGGATGCAAATCATTATGCATAAACACAGTGGAACATGGACCAATTGATGCATACATAGCTTTCCTTTTACTAAGACTATCTTTCTTTTTTTTTTGTCACTTACTAAGACTACCTTATTTACCTTAACACCTAATAAAAATTTTTTAAAAATACTAAAAAAATCTCTTGATGCTTTTACAATGAAACTATTGACTTTTTCCAGTTCACAATTCCCTTTTTCCTCTTAATTTTTGTTTTTAATATATATATAGAGGAAGGGTGGAACCGGTTCTGTCATACAAACTTAAATAGTATTCCCAATATTTTATAGCATTCTCTAATAAGTCTACATGTTTTTGAAGTAGCCGTCATGGTCCTGAAACTGCAAAACAGAGGTATCTCGGATCAAAATGGAAGAGTGGTAGAGGTAGTCTTTGTCAATGCACCTTTGTCTGCACTCTAGTGTAGGATGAGGAATTTGAATCGCGATGGCCTCGAGAATAGGCGTGGCGAAGCTCCCACAGTAGATATCGCCCCTCTTCCATGTGGAAGTCCTGGCTTCAGCAAGCTCAGTAGCTAATAGAGCTCCAAAATCCACATCACGTGGTACTCCACAGCAATCCTCATATGGATCCTCAATGTACTCGCAAACCCCCTCTCTCAGCATTCAAAGCTCAGAAATCCTGAGAGTCCTCATCTCGTATCTGTTGTAGATGGTGTTGCTGATGAACTTATAAACCAAGCGGAGCACAAGCCTCTTATTCCGAGCTTTCTTCCAGGCCCTAGAAACATATGCGCATGAACCAATGGTGGCTTAGAATACGTCAGGTTTGAATACCATGCTAGCACGTGTCTACGTACACCTCAGGAATTTGAAGATGACACAAAGCCTGTGGATCGAAATCTAATAATGCTGCCCCCGCAAATAGAAACTTATCCATCCTCTAGCAGCATCCTCGAGTCCTGTAGGATAATGCACCTCTACAAAATCCAAGAAGTCTCTAGCGGGAATCTCTTACAGGTCCCAGGATTTGGTAGGAAATATACCAAATCCAATAATCTCCAGGTGTTGTCCATAAAGTTGTCGTACTTAGGGATCGAATCCACATGGACAAAAACGATTACACTATATGCTATGATAATCAAAACTTGGCTAGGGTAAATAAATAGGATTTTGTATGTTTTTTAATAACCTAATAAGATAAATATGATCCTGATGTTTAGCCTATCCAAGATTAGCATTAAAACCAACCTAGGCAAAGAATCAAAGGATCAATCGATTATGGTGTTATGCTGGCAATTTATTGATGATGAAGGTTAAATCTTACCGAATCATAGGTAAATTACAAAAATTTGTAGATAAGTTTCGCATCTGAAAATTGCAGATATTGTACAGTTGGTACAATTATGTTGTTGGAAAACTAAGACCTATGAAAAACTATCTACTAATTTTTTTTTTTTGGGGCCAATGAACAATAGAAGTCTCACACTTATAAGCTTTGTTTATTAGGGGTATTAGTGAAGAGAGTGAGAAGAAGTATGATGGATTTCAAGAGAAGATAAAATGTACACTCGTCTTATGAAGACATCTATTAAGGATATATCATACACTTGGTTGGTTGAGAAATTATACATAAAAAACAGATTAAATTTGGATAATAATAATGATTTTTTGTTATATAATGGAAGTGAATGTTACGAGTAAAGTTTTACCAGATTATAAAACTCCAAGTGCATAAATCGCAATAGTATTCTCGCGATCGAATCCTTAAGGACCAAGTGAGTGCACTGTGGATTATGATATAAACAAAGTTAGAAAAAAACAATATTTTTTTTTATTTTTTCGAACAACTTAACAAATTATACGAATTAAAAACAATTAGATAGAGCAATTGGGCATAAGGGAATCCTATCGGATTTCTAAACAAGGTACATGCATAATTGTGAGAAACCATTAAGATAAATTCTACAACTCAACCGTAAACATTAGTTAACCTAATCCCTTAGTGATGACTACTAAGCTAAATGATATGCTCAAATTTAATACCTAAGAGTGCTAAAGCAGTAGCTGCAGTATAGTAGGGGTCAAACCACAAAGACTCAAGAAATCACTCAATAGAATATAGAATTCGAATTAAGCTAAGCGAACAAAGTAATGCAGAAAATAAACAGCAAAATATAAAAGTTGTGAAATTCAATGGAGGAAAAACGCTAAGCATAGGGAAATTCTACGGTAAATCAGAATTGCAAATCAAATAGAATGTCAGGAGGATATTAAGCAATGTTCTTGAACTTGAAACACAAATGTAAAATCAACCAATCGTCGCTGCGAAGATTATCTATGTCTAAACCTAAAATTCCAAATTTCTTTGCAAATCCTATGAATTCAAACAAGCATTAATGATCAGGTTTAATTGTTCACAAAATTCTAAACCAAATTTATTAATAGGTCTTTTGCTCATCTAACACTAGTTCATGCAATCAATCACACTTTCGTGCCAATCAAACAACCTAAGATCATATTCTAGGCCATGAAGCTAGAATATGCAGTAATCACAAGTCTAGATGAAGAACTCTATTGAATTTCTCCTATCAATTCAGATCAACCTAACAATTCATCAAACACCTTTGAATAACCTTAAACCTAACAAGGAATCTACTCAGATATGGTGAATGAAGCAAACATCATGAATAAAATAGATTGCATAAAAGAGTAGAGTAAAGAGTAACAAGGGTTCGAAATTTTCTCTCTCAAGAACAGAGTTTTTGACTTCTCTCCCTCTCTCAAAACCCAAATAATGAATAAAATCATGTCTCTCCTCTAATAGTGGCTAAAAACCCTAAATATCATGCTAAAACACGTTCTGGGCTTAATTGTAAATAATAGAATCTTCTGGGCCAAGTTGCAGAATCTTCAAACTTGTGAAATCACGTGTTTCCTTTTCCTGCAGTCGGTGTCGATCGATACTGGGTTGGTGTCGGTCGATACCAAGACTCTGTGCTCGCCAGACTGGACTGTCTTCACGAAAACTGGCATAACGTTTGATTGCACCGTTAGAATGGCCTCAAACCACTTCAAAATCAAAGCTAATCCATTGATCTGTCTTGTATCCGAATTTGAGCTCAATCAAACGGTGGGAAATTATTCAACGGACGCCAAAAAGCTCCAAAATATTCCAAAATCTCTAATTAAGCTCCAGACGTGCTAAAACGTGAAAAGACTCAAAAAGACTACAAAAACACTAGAAGGAATCTAAAAACAAGACCTATATCATGACTAAAAACGGGTAAAAACCATGATATATCACGCCCCCAGACTTAACCTTTGTTTGCCCCCAAGCAAACAGAAAACCAAACCAGAGGAAGAGGTTTGAAAACATGGAGACTCACCTGTTCTTAAAATATTGCAATGACCCTTTTCCCAAGCTTTCCAAATATCACCTAACTAGTTCCAAATCTAACCACCATGTACTTCTCCGTAGACATTCACAGCTTCCCAGACTCCACACATTATCTCACAACATCATCCAACCAAACCCTCATCGCCAGTTTCCATCACTGCAGCCAATGTTCAAGAACCTTCTAGACTCTTCCTCATACGATATCATGACAAAAGAACCACCCAAATTACACACTTTTGGTATTGTTTTCTTCTCCCCTAGACTTCTCTCTTTTTATGTTATCTTTATTTTTTTTTTTAGCCTCGCATATACAAATCAAGGTTTGAGACGCGAGTATTGATGGTGTTTGCCACCGAATCCCCGGTTCTCCTCTCTCAATGTATCAAATGCTTTAGACGAATAATGGGGTCCCGGTAAATGTTCCTACCCCTCGCTTCCAACCTTTGTGTGATCATTCCTTATCCAAGTAGAATAATGGGATCACTGGAAATTTTCCTAGCCCTCTACTGGGCGGAAATCATCTCATCTTTTATGCATCTTATTTACCAACGTGTGTCAAGGGAGAGGTATACCATTATTTTCAAACACATGGGTTCTTTTGTCAGATATGAATGATGAATCAAGCTCTATAAACACTAACCACAACGATGAAGTGCAATAATTTGGTTCAGGCTTGGGAAGGACTCTGCTGGAGACATGGGTGTTAATGTATTTGTAGGAGACCTTCTTGTCAATGTATGAGAACGAGATTCTCTTACTAGGTGTGTTTATAACTGCACCAACTGTAGCCATGAACGGTCTTCCAAGAATCAAAGGTGTACTAGATCTTGCACTCATTTCCACAACCTGAAAAGCAGTAGGATCCAGGCAATCTCATACTTTAACGAGCAAATCAGGGATTGTACCATATGGAAGTGAGGCATCTTTGGAGATCGAATATCAGCTCCCAATCTCTCTGCAATTGCCCTTGACATGACATTGACGCTAGACCCTGAGTCAATGAGAGACTCTTTGAATTCAACTCCTGAGATAGAGCATGGAACTGAAAATTTTCCTGGGTCTTCCTTTTTAGTCAACTGCTTCATTGGAGGTGGTGTACTTCTTGCCTTGATGAAGAGTGCCTTAATCTCTTCCTCAGTTTCTCTGCAACCTCGGAAGTAATCAAGCAGGGGGTGGTTTTCCACCGCTTCTTCAAATGAAATGTTATTAGGAACTTTCCTCACCATCTTCTCAAAAGCAAGCAACTTCTCTGCAGTGATGGGGTTTCTGAGATGTCTTGGTGGCAAAGGATATGTCAATCTAGGCTTGTAGACACGTTCCTCAACAATCCTCGGTGTTTTTGAAATTTTTAGCTCAGTCTGCGGGGGGTGTTGATCGACACCAGTCTGGTGTCGATCGATATTGGTTGGTGTCGGTCGATACTAGGTTGGTGTCGATCGACACTCGCAGTAGTGTCGATCGATACTACTGGTTTTGAGATTTCCCGTGAAAGTATATGCACTAGTGTCGATCGACACTGGGTGGTGTCGGTAGACACTGATGTATCAGGTTCAAAACCACCTCTTATGGTGATTGCATTAACGTGTTCATTGTGTGCATGAACCATATTTCCCTTGACAGCTGCTGAAGTCTAAGTTATTTGAGTTTCCAGCATCTTATGATGAATGTTGAGAGCCTCGATTTTCCCATTCAGATTTGTGTACATGGCATCCATCTTCCCATTAAAATCCAATGTCATCTTCTGCTATCCCTCAAAAATCTGTTCAAGCATGGATTCAACCTTGCTCTCCTGAGTCTTAGGTGGTGGAATCTGGTAAGATGAACTCTCGTAGGTGCGAGTGTAATCGCTGCTCTGCATCGGTTTTCTAGGCAAAGGAATTTGCTCTGAAACCTGAGGGCTTGAAATCAGACTTGAATCCCCTTTGCTGAGCATTGTTGGTGAATCCTCTGTTGTTGTTGAACTGATACCACTCATTCTGAAAACCAGTACCACCAATATAATTAACATCCTCTACTTCAACCTCATCTACAATCTCGACCTTATCAGCAAAATGTACAACCTTATGCTGCTTGCCCATCAAAAGATTATGCACCGAATCATATTTTGCATGCACCTCAGCAATCTGCAAACCATTAATGTTCCTGTTTTGCATCTTTCTCTCGTAATCTGCATTCTTGGTGCTATTTTGCTAGACGCCAAGTTCTCAATCAGCACATAAGCATCGTCAGGAAACCTGGTGTTAAAGTTACCATTGCTTGCAGCGTCCAAAGCCATCTGATACCTCCAATCGATCCCTCTGAAGAAGATACCCAGCAACTGAACCTGAGTGAACCGTGATGTGGACAATCCCTCTGGTATGATCTGAATCTGAGCCAAGCAGCCTTAAAAGCCTCTGTTGCTCCTTGAGAAAATTGGGAGATCTTGTTCTTCAGCTCTTCGGATCTTGCATCATCATAAAAGTTGTTCAGGAACACGTTCTTAGTCTCTTCCCAGGTGGTCAATGATCCAGGTGGTAACTGCTTAAGCCAATAAGCTGCATCTCCACCAAGAGAGTATGGGAAAAGCTTATAGAGGAGGTAATCATAGGACACTCCATTGTACTTGATGCTAGTGACCAAGTCCTCAAACCTCTCAATATGATCCATGGGGTGCTCATGAAAAAGACCATGAAAAGGATGCTGACCCACAAGAGTGTAGTATGCAGGTTTCAGCTCAAAGTCATTCCTCTGAAAAGCAGGGAGGCGAATCGCTGATCGATTGGCATAGAACTGATCAGGCCTGTTGTACTCACCAATTGTCCTACCACGATCAACCACATCATTCCCAACATTCACAACAAATGGAGAGACAATGATGTTTCCATCTCCATCAAGTCGTTGTACCCTCTCATTGCACAAGTGAAATTCCTGGTCTCTCAAAGCTCCAGCATCATCACGAACCAAAACCACTGGATTGTTCATCTCTGCTTGCTTCTTTGTTCTCCTTTTTGTGCGTTCCAAAAGTGCTAGTTCCTCATTGGAAAGATTAACAAGTTGCGTGCTCTTGTTTCTCCTGGTTTCGCGATTAGGCATACACCTGAAACACAAAAGTCAAAGCACGTAAGTAACAAAAATTAAAAAAAAATACGACGAGTATCGGCCGACACCAATTGGGTATCAATTGATACCGATGAACTTAGTCAAAATTCTAAACTAAAATCTAATGGCGAAATTAGAGTCCCCGGCAACGGCGCCAAAATTTTATATGTTCAAATTTAATACCCTAAGAGTACTAAAGCATTAGCTGCAGTATAGTAGGGGTCGAACCACAAAGACTCAAGAAATCACTCAATAGAATATAGAGTTCGAATTAAGCTAACCGAACAAAGTAATGCAGAAAATAAACAGCAGAATATAAAAGTTGTGAAATTCAATGGACGAAAAACGCTAAGCCTAGGAAAATTTTCCAGTAAATCAGAATTGCAAATCAAATAGAATGTCAGGAGGATATTAAGCATTGTTCTTGAACTTGAAACACAAATGTAAAATCAACCAACCGTCGCTGCGAAGATTATCTATGAATAAACCTAGAATTCCAAATTTCTTTGCAAATCCTATGAATTCAAACAAGCATTAATGATCAGGTACAATTGTTCATAAAATCCTAAACCAAATTTCTTTGCGAATAGATCTTTTGCTCATCTAACACTAGTTCAGGCAATCAATCACACTTTCGTGCAAATCAAACAACCTAAGATCATATTCTAGGTCAAAAAGCTAGAATAAGTAGTAATCACAAGTCTATATGAAGAACTCTATTGAATTTCTCCCTCCTATCAATTCAGATCAACCTAACAATTCATCAAACACCTTTGAATAACCCTAAACCTAACAAGGAATATACTCAGACATGGTGAATGAAGCAAACATCATGAATAAAATAGATTGCATAAAAGAGTAGGGTAAAGAGTAACAACGGTTCAAAATCTTCTCTCTCAGGAACAGAGTTTCTGACTTCTCTCCCTCTCTCAAAACCCGAATAATGAATAAAATCAAGTCTCTTCTCTAAAAGTGGCTAAAAACCCTAAATATAATGCTAAAACACTTTCTGGGCTTAATTGTAAATAATAGAATCTTCTGGGCCAAGTTGCAGAATCTTCAAACTTGTAAAATTACGTGTTTTCTTTTCCTGCAGTCAGTGTCGATCGATACTGGGTTGGTGTCGGTCGACACCAGGACTCTGTGCTCGTCAGACTGTACACTCTTCACAAAAACTGGCATAACTTTTGATCACACCGTTAGAATGGCCTCAAACCACTTCTAAATGAAAGCTAATCCATTGATCTGTCTTGTATTCAAACTTGAGCTCAATCCAACGGTGGAAAATTATTCAACGGACGCCAAAAAGCTCCAGAATACTCGAAAAGCTCCAATTAAGCTCCAAACGTGCTAAAATTTGAAAAGAATCAAAAAGACTACAATAACACTAGAAAGACTCTAAAAACAAGACCTATATCATGGCTAAAAACCATGATATATCACTAAACAATCCTAACAAAATCTCTCCTTTATTAGCAAGATTAATGGCATGCTTTAAGCAAAGGATTGATATGTTCACAAGGGTTCTAGCAACTCTCGTTGTCTATAAGTGTCTTGCTCACCTAGGATAGATTCCAACATTTCAATAGCAACCAGCGTTGTCTAGAAACATCTAAAAGTAATATATAGGCTCCTAAATAAGATAAGCATTATAAAACAACATAGGCAAAAAAATATAAGCATCATTCTCAATCAAACATGCATGTCAACTAATCTAAAACACCCTATTATAAACCCGAAACTGTTAACCCCTATTTTTACTGATTTTTAGACTTTTTTTTACGACTAAATTTTGCATTTTTTAACCGAGAACAAGTTAGTTTTCGAGTCTTTTGTGTTTTTGCATGATATGGGCTTGGAAGACGAAATCGAGAGAATTGGACATAAAATGGGCTTAAAGTGGATCAGAAGAGAAAAATCTTGGAGACACAAACCGATCGGTTGGATTTTGCACTGACTAGTTGAGAAGACCACAAGAACCGATCATTTTTGCTTTGCACCGATTGGTCGAGCGTTTTAGAAAACTTCATTTTCTCATCTTTAGGGCTTATTTGTTATATAGAAGGGTCATCCCTACGACTTGATCATCCCACCTCAGTGCGAAAAACACCTTGTAATACACTTAACTGTTCTTTAGAGTTTTATTTTAGTGTACGTAGTTTATTCTGCAATTCAATTATGAGTTCTTCATCTTTGTCTTGCTTGTTCTCTACTATGCTTGAGTAATTCTGTGTTGGATTTTGGGATTCTAATAGGATGTTTTAGATGGGTACTTAAGTATGTTATTGTTTATAGTGCGTATCTTAGACGGCAGACTAAATATTGCCTTTAGATGTTTGTGGACAAATGGCAGTTGCAATGAAATATTGGAATCTAGCCTAGGTGAGCAAGGTACTTCTATACAACAACACTTTCTTGAAGTATTGTGAACACAACAATCCTTTGTTTAATACTTGCTAATAATCTTGATAATAAACAACAATTTTTGTTAGGAATGTATAGTTTAGTAACTATCACTAAGGAATTAGGATAATTAATATTTGTGGTTAAGTTCAAGAATGTGTCTTAATGAGAAATGGAGGATTTCTTATCACCCAACTTATATATCCATGGGAAAACGGTTAAAATCGACCTGAATAATTTCCAGTTAGCTTTTAACATACCTCAACAATGGTACCATGCATTTTGAAACATGAACTAGCAAAATTTTCAAATTTTAAACCTAATCTTTATGTATGTTAGCCGTTTTATACATCAACCTAAACGGCATTAGACAACCGTTTAACGGTGATGAGTCAACCATTTAATTGGAACTACACAAAACGACGTAGTTTTGATCGTCAAAATTAATCAAATATAAAAATATTGCAAGCAAGAGTGAAACTCGTAAAGGGTCAGACCAACTCTCCATTTCCTTAATCACTAGGCCACGTTAACATATTTGGATAAAGTGAACAAAACTTTGATATAATGTATTCAGTCTTTTTTTTTTTGTTTCTCCCTTTTCTCCTTCCATGGATGACCTTCCATATGGTTAAAGCAGATCGTGAACGGTTATCGAATCTGATGTTGGTGAAGGAAGAGGACGACAACGGAGATTGTTTATCGGCCATTCTCGTAGTGAATCAACATGGGAATCTGGAGTCGGAGATCAAATCCATTAGGGTTTTGATTGGATCTGATTTGACGCTAAATTGATTCTCTTAATCGCAGAACGTGACAGAGTTTTAACAGAGGTGATTAAATCGATCAATGTCACAGAGGCATATCCGAGTTTGATCGAAGCGAGTTTATTGTTTCTAATCACAATCTTGAAATCGATACGAGTGAGATCGAAACTAATGCTCAACATAAACCTTACGCTCAACAAAAATTTTTGGGATAAAACTTATGCTTAACATAAACCCAACTAGAAGACTACTCAACCATATACACAAACAACAAGCAAATCAAAGATGGTAGAAACATAATTAAATTACAAATTGAAATAGAATAGGGTTTAGAAATCATTTCCAAAGAGGTTCAAGAGTATGTCATCTTCTCCCAAAATATTAAAAATCATTAGATATAAATAGAGTTGTTGAACCTATGTCTAAAATTTGAGTCTAGGGTTTATAAAGTGAAGGCGATGAGTTCTAAACGACTTGGGCTCGTTCTGGGGTTCAAAGTTCGCATCTGAAAATTCCGTCAACCGATATGTTCTCATTTGAACCGATTGGTTGAGAGCCCCTTCTTCAACTAGTCGATTCTGGGTGACAACCAATCGATTTAATTGCCATTACTTTTGATTACACTGTTAGATTTCCTTAAAACCAGTTGCTAATAAAAGCTCTCCTCCTCTATGTTGTGTGAAAATATGAAGAAGATCCAAACGTGGGAAGTCTTCCATCAGAGGCCAAACTTTTGATACTTATGCGTGATCTTGCATCTCCAATCATCTAAAATGATCTAAAAACTCTCCATTTACTCCAAAACTTCTCGAGACCTGTGAAGACTCAAAATCCTCAAAACACATATAAAAATTGGTTAAAATCAGTAAAAATAAGGGTTAACAATGAATAAAGAAAGGGTTTTTTTCACTTAGAAAACTATGGTTTTTGGTGTCTTGTATAAATTATCAAATATACTTAATACTATGATTATAATATTTAAGTATTATACATTCTTTCAAAAAAAAAAATACTAAACTTTATTTTTACTTTGGTTACATCAACATACTTATACTTATATATCCAATTGGTTACATCAACATACTTATACTTCTATGTTTACTTTGTAAATTTGAACCACAAATTATGAAACCCTTCAATAATGTTATTTTTGACACATCTAAATACATAAGTACATAGTAAATGTACTTTAATTACCTAATATCACATGTACAAAAACTTGATTTAGAATAGAGAACAACTAATTATTGCTCCTATAGACGATATCAATTTGTATACTGTTGCTCTGCGTATTGTGTCTCAACGGGTAACAAGTGACGTGGGAAGGTCTTTTTTGGATCATGAACAAAATATGTTAGATGCGTTTCTTGGTACTAGTCAGAGTAAAACAGTCTCGGGATCCAATTTAATGGTGAATGGTAAGGATGGGATTGTAGCTGGGTCGGTTCTTGTGCCGTCTAAGGTGGGTCAGAAACTTTTCGATGGTGAAGTGGAGGTTGACAGAGAGAACCAAGAGGAACCTGCACTTGATTAGTTACAACATGAGGTTTCGCTTCCCAGCGATTTGAGTGCATTGTTGTCACATGAACTACCTCCCAATGGTGATTCTTTTGTGAGTCTTCTGGATATAATTATGGAAGAGGAATTGGTCCTAACATAAAATTTACAAGAGGAGGAGGAGTTAGCAACAACAGTGGAGCTCTTTCAGCTCTCTGAAACTCTGCAACATGACAACAAAAATCAAGAGATGTTGATATGGAAGGATCGAAGGAAGAAGAGACAATGGCCCCTCTAAACCAAGTATCAAGGAGAAAGGTGGGTGATATATCATTGTTTTTACCCGTTTTTAACCATGATATAAGTCCTTTTATTAAGTCTTTTGAGTATTTTTAGAGTCTTTCAGAGTCTTCTCAGGAATTAGGCACAATTGGAGCTAAATTGGATTTATCGAAGTTTCTGAAGCATCTTGGAGCTGAAGCAGTTCGGAAACTGAAGCTCAGTATTGATAGACACCACAATGTATCGATCGACACCGACATTTGGAAGAAACGTAACTCAGCATTTCTTTATCGATCGATACCAATAGCGAAGAGAGAGAGAGAACGCGCAATCCTCAGCAAGTTCAAAGGAGAAACACAAGATTTCCTTATTTGCAATTTAGCCCTAGACGTGTTTTTAGCTTTATAATTAGATTTTTCAGCCACCTTGAGGTAGACAACTAATACTTGGAGATAGAGATTTTGCAATAGAGTTTTGGGAGAAGAACCTTGAACCCTCTTTGTATTCTTACTCTATTTTACTTTATAAAATCTATTTTATTCATGATGTTTGTTTCATTCACCATGTCTGAGTAGATTCCTTGTTAGGTTTAGGGTTATTCAAAGGTATTTGATGGATTGTTAAATTGGATTGAATTGTTAGGAAAATCTATAGAGTTCTACACCTAGACTTGAGATTATTGCTTATTCTAGCTTCGCGATCTAGAATATGATATTAGGTTGATTAATTGGCACGAAAGTGTGATTAATTTCCTGAACTAGTGTTTGGTGAGCAAAAGACCTATTATCAAAGAATTTGGTTTAAGATTTTGTGATCAATTGAACCTGATCATTAATGCTTGTTTGAATTCATAGGATTTGCAAAGAAATTTAAATAGGTTTAGACATAGATAATCTTCGCAGCGACGATTGGTTGATTTTATATCCGTGTTTCAAGTTCAAGAACGGTGCTTATTTTATTCTTGACATTTTATTTGATTTACGATTCTGATTTACCTGCGAATTTCCCTAGGCTTAGCGTTTTCCTCATTGATCTTACTACTTGTTTTTAATCGTTTTTCTATATTTAATTACATTTATTTTACTTAGCTTAATTCATATTCTAAAATTTATTAAGTGATAATCTTGACTCTTTGTGGTTCGACCCCTAATTTACTACAGCTACTGCTTAGGTACTTTTAGGGTATTATAATTGAGCATATCAAATTTTGGCGCCGTTGCCGGAGACTCTATTTTCACCATTAGACTTCACTTTAGAATTTCGACTAAGTTGTCGAGCATCGACCGACACCCTTCAATTATCGATCTATACTCGTCTTAATCCCTGTTACTTATGTGCTTTAACTTCTGTGTTTCAGGTGTATGCACAATCGTGAGACAAGAAGAAGCAAGATTAAGCAGTTGACCAATCTATCCAACAAAGAACTAGCTGATTTAGAGCGTACGATCAGAAGGGAAAAGAAGCAAACAGAGATGAACAATCCAATTGTGCTCGCTCGTGATGAAGCTAGAATTTTGAGAGATCAGGAAGGTCACCTATGTAACGAGCAAGGACAGAGGCTTGATGCAGAAGGAAACATCGTTGTCCCTGCACCGGTAGCCAACGAGGTTAGCCCACCAGCTGTGCGTGGGAATGCTGGGAATGCTCTGGTTAATCGTGCTAGGACGTTTGGGGAGTACAACAGACCCGATCAGTTCTATGCCAATCGGTCTGCGATTCGTATTCCCACCTTTCAGAGGAATGACTTTGAGCTGAAGCCTACATACTACACTCTCGTGGGCCAGCATCCTTTTCTTGGTCTTTCTCACGAGCACCCCATTGATCACATAGAGAGGTTCAAAGATTTGGTCACTAATATCAAGTACAATGAAGTGCCCAATGAGTTCCTCTTCTGTAAGCTTTTCCCATACTCTCTTGGTGGGGATGCAGCTTACTGGCTGAAGCAGTTGCCTCCTGGTTCTCTGACTACTTGGGAGGAGACTAAGAATACGTTCCTGAACAATTTCTATGATGATGCGAGATCCGAAGAGCTCAGGAACAAGATCTCCATTTTTCTCAGGGAGCAACTGAGGCATTCAAGGCTGCTTGGGTGAGATTCCGATCTTATCAGAGGGATTGTCCTCATCAAGGCTGCTTGGGTGAGATTCCGATCTTATCAGAGGGATTGTCCTCATCACGGTTTCTCACAAGTTCAGTTGGTGGGTATTTTCTTCCGAGGGATCGATTAGAGATATCAGATGGCTCTGGATGCTGCGAGCAATGGGAATTTCAACACGAGGTATCCTGAAGATGCTTATGTGCTGATTGAGAACTTGGTGTCTAGCAACAGTACCAAGAATGCCGACTACGAGCGGAAGAAGCATAAATGGAATGTCCACGGACGGCAGATTGCTGAGGTACATGCGAAGCTAGATTCGGTACACAATTTGTTGATGGGCAAGTAGCAGAAGGCAATGCATTTTGCTAAAAAAGTCGAGAACGTAGAAGAAGGTGAAGCAAAGGATGTTAACTACATTGGTGGTAATGGATGTTAGAATTCGTCGTACAACCGCAGTTTCACCAACAACTCTCAGAGAGGAGGTTTCAAGTCTGACTTCAAACCCACAAGTTTCAGAGCAAACTCTTTTGCTCAGAAACCGTTCCAGAACAGCGGATACACTCGCACATATGGAAATTCATCCTACCAGACACCACCTCCCAAGAATAAGAAAAGCAAGGTTGAATCCATGCTTGAGCAGATTCTTGAGGGGCAACAAAAGATGACTGTTGATTTCAATGGGAAGATGGATGCCTTGTACACTGACTGCAGAAACAGTCAAGAGACAGGATGGTTTTCTTCCCAGGAAGACGGTAAATCCAAGGGAGCACGTTCACGCTATCACCTTGAGAAGTGGAAAGGAAGTCAGTCCAGGAATGAAGAAAACTTCTTATGCAAAGCAGCTCATCGATCTTGCTTGAGACGACGACGATGAGACTCCTGAGATTACTCCAACATCGATCGACACTCACCCAGTGTCGATCGATACCAACCTACATCGATCGATACCCGTTCAGCGATCTGTAGAGGCAGTTGCACGACCACCGGTATCGACCGATACTAGTCCAGACATTGAGAAGAAGCAAGTTGCGGTGAACACTAGGAGGATTTACTTGCCTAAGCTACCTTTCGCTTGATTTCCTACCAAGACTAAGAAGGAAGTGGAAGAAGCCAGATGCAAAGCAATGCTAGAAAAGTTGGTTGTTGAACTCCCCTTCGTCGATGCTATCATGACTTCACCAGCTTTCAAAGGTATATCAAGCGAATGGTATCAAGTAATGTTAATCTTGAGGAGGGAGTGCTGAGGATCACTCACGAGTGTAGTGCTATCCTGCTCAACAAGATTCCAAAAAAGCTACCAGACCCTGGAAATTTCGTCTTGGAGTGCATAATTTTTACTGAAAGGTTCGAACGGTCCCTCTGTGATCTCGGTTCCAGTGTCAAACTGATGCCATATTCAGTGGCTAGGACAATGCGGATGACAGACTTCACACCCACTAGAATCTCTATAATTCTTGATTACCGCTCAGTTCAATTTTCCAAAGGATTACTTGATTACCGCTCGGAGACTGTTTGGTCCCAACTGATTTCATAGTCCTGGAGTACGACGCGGAGCCAAGAGATCCACTGATTTTGGGCAGACCCCTTTCTAGCCACAGCAGGCGCTCTGATCGACTGTAAGAATGGAAGTATATCCCTTAAACATTGGTGATCTGATCATGACCTTCAACATGGAGAAGATGATGAAAAAGCCAACCATTGATGGGCGGAAATTCTTCGTTGACACCTTCAGTGATATATCGGACGAGTACTTCATGAGGTTACATCTTGAGAACCCGTTGGAGAGAGCACTGGTCTGTTCAGCTGCTTCAGAGATGAATTCGAGTAAGGTTGCTGCTGAGTACACCAAGATACTTGACAACAACCATGAGGTATCGATCGACACCAGCCACTTTTGCCCGAGGAATTGGTAGTCACTCCTACACGATCTGATTCGTTTGGTGACTTGAGTGAGGAGAAAGCTCCTAAACTCGATCTTAAACCACTTCCAGCCAATCTGAGGTATGTCTTTCCTGGCCCTAACTCTAGATATCCTGTGATTGTTAATTCTTCTTTAAACAACGCAGAGGTCGCCTTACTGCTGAGCAAGCTGCGCAAGTATCGCAAAGCTCTTGGCTATTCTCTTGATGACATTTTAGGTATATCACCGGATATGTGCATGCATCGGATTCATCTGGAGGACGAGTCGAAAGCTTAAATAAAACATAAAAGGAGGCTTAACCCAAATCTGAAAGAAGTTGTAAAAAAAGAGATAATGAAACTTCTGGAAGCAGGGATCATCTACGCCATCTCCGACAGCAGTTGGGTCAGTCCAGTTCATGTGGTACCTAAGAAAGGAGGATTTACAGTGGTAAAGAATGAGAAGGACGAGCTGATCCCGAAGAGAACGATCATTGGGCACCGCATGTGTATCGATTACAGGAAGCTGAATGCTGCTACTAGGAAAGATCATTTCCCACTTCCATTCATCAATCATATGCTCGAGAGGTTGGCAAGTCACCCGTATTACTACTTCCTTGCTAGATACTCAGGCTTTTTCTAAATCCCGATACATCGAGACGATCAGGAAAAGACAACATTTACATGTCCCTACGACACATTCGCTTACAGGAGAATGCCATTTGGGTTATGTAACGCTCTAGGTGTTTTCCAGAGATGTATGATGTAGATTTTCTCAGATATGATCGAGGAGTTCATGAAGGTATTTATGGATGACTTTTCGGTTAAGGGATCCTCATTTAAGGGTTGCCTCGACAACTTATGCAAGGTACTATAGAGGTGTGAAGAGAAACATCTGGTCCTAAACTGGGAGAAGTGTCACTTTATGGTTCAGGAAGGAATTGTTCTGGGACACAAAGTTTAGAAAGCTAAACTTGTTCGGGGATCGAAGTTGACAAAGCTAAGATTTAGGTTATGACAAGCCTTCTGCCACCAACCTCTATGAAGGACATTCAAAGTTTCCTTGGTCATGCCGGGTTCTATCGACGATTCATCAAGGATTTCTCCAAGCTAGCTCGCCCACTTACTGCTCTTCTCTATAAGGATGTCACTTAAGATGATGCTCAGAAGAACTACAACACTACAGAGAAAGAGTTACTCGCCGTTGTGATCTCTTTTGAGAAGTTTTGTTCTTATCTGATTGGGAGTGAGGTGACCGTTCATACCGACCATGCTGCTCTCAAGTACCTGCAGCTGAACAAGGATTAAAAGCCCCGCCTCTGCCGTTGGGTTCTACTGCTCCAAGGTTTTGATATTGAGATTAAGGACAATAAAGCTGTAGAAAATGGAGTTGCAGACCACCTCTCGCGAATGAGAATCGATGAAACCGTGCCTATTGACGATTCCCTACGTAAGAAGAAGATCTATTTCATCGAAACTGAGATTCGACATAATCCTGCTGAGATTTTGCCAGTGCAGAGCACCAGTATCAATCGACACTCACCCAGTGTCGATCAATACTCTCACGAGATTCTGCAATCTCCCCGTGTTCAGAACTCGAGTGTCGATCAACACCCATACAGTGTCGGTCGACACCCGTTATCTGCCAATGTTGTTTCGGCTCCAGACCACTCTTCTGCTAGGGAATCTCTAGCTGCTGTAACCACTCCTGCTGAACCATGGTATGCTGACATAGCCAATTATCTTGCCGCGAAGTACGAACCAAAGCATCTCAAGAAGTATGCAAAGAAGAAGTTTGTGCGGGATGTCAGACGGTTCTTTTGGGATGAACCTTACTTGTACAAGCACTGTTCTGACGGGATGTACAGAAGATGTATCGCTGAGACTGAGGTGCCCGAGGTTCTATATCACTGTCATGGATCTGAGTATGCTGGGCACTTTGCCACGTTCAAGACGGTCTCCAAAGTTCTTCAAGCTGGTTTCTGGTGGCCTACACTGTTCAAGGATGCTCATGCTTTTATCTCACATTGCGATGTGTGTCAGAGAAGAGGGAAGATCAGTAAGCGACATGAGATGCCACAGAACTTCATCCTCGAAGTAGAAGTTTTTGATTGTTGGGGTATCGATTTTATGGGACCGTTCCCTCCATCGCGACAGAATAAGTATATCTTGGTCGCTGTCGATTACGTCTCCAAATGGGTGGAAGCGATTGCTAGTCCTACCAACGACTCTTCCGTAGTTCTGCACCAGTATCAATCGACACTCACCCAGTGTCGATCAATACTCTCACGAGATTCTGCAATCTCCCCGTGTTCAGAACTCGAGTGTCGATCGACACCCATACAGTGTCGGTCGACACCCGTTATCTGCCAATGTTGTTTCGGCTACAGACCACTCTTCTGCTAGGGAATCTCTAGCTGCTGTAACCACTTCTGCTGTAACCACTCCTGCTGAACCATGGTATGCTGACATAGCCAATTATCTTGCCGCGTAGTACGAACCAAAGCATCTCAAGAAGTATGCAAAGAAGAGGTTTATGCGGGATGTCAGACGGTTCTTTTGGGATGAACCTTACTTGTACAAGCACTGTTCTGACGGGATGTACAGAAGATGTATCGCTGAGACTGAGGTGCCCGAGGTTCTATATCACTGTCATGGATCTGAGTATGCTGGGCACTTTGCCACGTTCAAGACGGTCTCCAAAGTTCTTCAAGCTGGTTTCTGGTGGCCTACACTGTTCAAGGATGCTCACGCTTTTATCTCACATTGCGATGTCTGCCAGAGGAGAGGGAAAATCAGTAAACGACATGAGATGCCACAGAACTTCATCCTCGAGGTCGAAGTTTTTGACTGCTGGGGCATCGAAGTTTTTGATCCCACTCTTTGCTGCATCGTCCGCATACTGAGTAACACTCTCCTCTGCAAGATAGAGCCGAACAAGATGCGGATTTCTAAGCTGATTCTCCTCTACAAGGCCGTCGGCGACCTCATTCCCAAGGATCGATATGAGTGGCTCGAAGTGAACCTCACGGTCAACATGGGTGCCATCTTCGCGCACCACTTGGTCTCTCTGAAGACCAAACCATTCTTCGGACGCAACTACGCCACTCCACAAAAGACCGAGTCGGTCGGCAGCCTCCTCACTCCCATCTTCGAGCATTTTGGCATCTCCACCTCAGAGTGCTCGATTGTCACAGCTCGCTCTCTCATGGATGAGCAGCATCTGCAGCACATGCATTGGCTGAAGCCAACTTGGCATTGGTGTCTTCCCACGACGGACGGCGAGCTCTTTGTGCAGCTCCCCAACCGAGCTCTGACCACTATTGGCGGCGACGCCTCCTAGCTGCACTTCGATCTAGATCCCAGCTTCCTCTCGGTTCCTCCGGGTACACGTGTACGCGCTCCGCCACGCATCCGCTTGACTCCGGCAGATGCTGATGCCATACCCACTCCTTACTTTGCTGGAAGTCAGCCCCGCTGTTCACGACGCTGACCTACGCCTGCTCTTGCACCTTCATTTCCTCCACCTCCGGATCTGCCGATGGAGACTGCCACCTTTCAGAGGTACGTAGTGGAGAGCTTACAGAGCATTTGGGCCGCTGTCTCTCGTTGCAGCTGCAAGTCTTCTACAGACGCCCGTTCATCAACACTCGGCCCTTCCTCCTGATTCGACATCTCCGACGACGATGATTCAGATGATTAGACTCTCTGTTTCCTTGGTGTCACGTTATTTCTTTCCCTGTTCCTTTCCTTTTCTTTGTCTTTTCATTTGAACTCTTATGTCTCATTGTCAGTACTCTATTTATGTTGAACTTGTGGCTCTATTATGATCTTGTTGCTTCTAACTTGTGTTCTAGTGATCTAACAAGAATTCAATCTAACTTCTGTTTCTTTGGGCACGAATTTGGGCATCAATTTCACGACAAAAGGTGTTTGTATCGATCGATATATTATTGGTATCGGTCGATACTCAACAGTATCGGTCGATACCGGTTAGAATATCGATCGATACCCATTATCACACACGGGTAACCTTTGTGCATTCCTTCAGTCACTCTGTTCTTTTGCTTTCTTTTGCGATCTCTGGGCTAGATAACATTGGGGACAGTGTTGTTTAAGTCTGGGGGAGATAGTTATTGACATGGTGTTTGTTTTTTAGAGTCAGTCATTTTTGAGTCAAAATTGTTTTATTGAGTCAAAACATTTTGGAGATTATCAACTTTTGCTTGAATCCATTGCTCTGACTTTGCTTTTAAGTGCCCAGTGTTACAGAATCAGTTCTAGATCGACTAATGAAAAATCTAAAGACTGACCAATCAACTAGAAGCCTCCCACGTCTCCAGTAGATTTCTTCTAAACCCTGAGCCAAATCATTTGCACTTCATCTCTGTGGTTAGTGTTTATAGAGCTTGATTCATCATTCATATCTGACAAAAGAACCCATGTGTTTGAAAATAATAGTATACCTCTCCCTTGACACACGTTGGAACATAAAATGCATAAAAGATGAGATGATTTCCGCCGAGTAGAGGGCTAGGAACACTTCTTGTGATAAGGAATGATCACACAAAGGCGTGAAACGAGGGGTAGGAACATTTCCCAAGAGCCCATTATTTGTCTAAGGCCTTTGGTACATTGAGAGGGGAGAACCGGGGATTTGGTGGCAAACACCATCAATACTCGCGTCTCAAACCTTGATTTGTATATGCGAAGCTAAAAAAATACATAAAAATAAAGAACATAAAAAGAGATAAGTCTAGGGGAGAGGAAAATAATACCAAAGTATGTAATTTGGGTCGTTCTTTTGTCATGATATCATATGAGTAAGAGTCTAGAAGGTTCTTGAACATTGGTTGTAGTGATGAAACTTGCAATGAAGGGTTCCAGTATGTTGATGCTGTGAGATAATCTGTGGAATCTGGAAAGTTGCGAATGTCTACGGAGAAGTACATGGTGGTTAGATTTGGAACTGGTTAAGTGATATCTAGAAAGCTTGGGAAAAGGGTTATTGCAACGCTTCGAGAATAGGTGAGTCTCCGTGTTTCAAACCTCTTTCTCTGGTTTGGTTTTCTGTTTGCTTGAGGGCAAGCAAAGACTATTTCTGGGGAAGTTGATATATAATGGTTTTTACCCGTTTTTAACCATGATATAAGTCCTTTTATTAAGTCTTTTGAGTATTTTTAGAGTTTTTTAGAGTCTTTTCAGGAATTAGGCACGATTGGAGCTAAATTGGATTTATCGAAGTTTTTGAAGCATCTGGGAGCTGAAGCAGTTCGGGAACTGAAGCAGTTCGGGAACTGAAGCTCAGTATCGATCGACACCACAATGTATCGATCGACACCGACATTTGCAAGAAGAGACTGAAGATTTCCTTATTTGCAATTTAGCCCTAGACGTGTTTTTAGCTTTATAATTAGATTTTTCAGCCACCTTGAGGCAGACAACTGATACTCTATTTTACTTTATGAAATCTATATTTGTTTCATTCACCATGTTTGAGTAGATTCCTTGTTAGGTTTAGGGTTATTCAAAGGTATTTGATGGATTGTTAAATTTGATTGAATTGTTAGGAAAATCTATAGAGTTCTTTACCAAGACTTGAGATTACTTCTTATTCTAGCTTCGCGACCTAGAATCTGATATTAGGTTGATTAATTGGCACGAAAGTGTGATTAATTTCCTGAACTAGTGTTTGGTGAGAAAAAGACCTATCCGCAAAAAAATTTGGTTTAAGATTTTGTGAACAATTAAACCTGATCATTAATGCTTGTTTGAATTTATAGGATTTGCAAAGAAATTTGGAATTCTAGGTTTACACATAGATAAAATTCGCAGCGACGGTTGGTTGATTTTATATCTATGTTTCAAGTTCAATAACAGTGCTTATTTTATTCATGACATTTTATTTTATTTACAATTCTGATTTACCTGCGAATTTCTCTAGGCTTAGGCATTTTCCTCATTGATCTTACTACTAGTTTTTAATCGTTTTGCTATATTTAATTACATTTATTTTACTTAACTTAATTCATATTCTGAAATTTATTGAGTGATAATCTTGAGTTTTTGTGGTTCGACCCCTAATTTACTGCAACTACTGCTTAGGTACTTTTAGGGTATTATTTTTGAGCATATCAGTGGGTAAGAACAATATCATTCCGAATGTGACAAGATCGAGAAAAAGGAGCATCCAACTTCTGACATCCCCTCACAAACTAGGGATGCAAAAGTCAGCAGTTCGGTGAACACAAGTTTTCAACAGGGAGGTAAGTGTAACAACCGTGTCAGATGATTCTTTCTAGGTCATCGAGAATCCTCGAGGAACTAGGAGGATAGTCCAAAGATTAGTGTCGGATTGCAAAGAATAATTGAAGATAATGTTAATTGGTTGAAGGAAATCCGAATGTCCAAGGAAGATCAGTCCAGATGTTGATTTCCGATAATTCTGCTTTGAATGGTCGAGGGAACTAGTGTTCGGACAAGATATGTTCGGACAGAAATGGATAATGTTTGGACAGAAATGGAAATGATCGGACACGATCGGATAACGTTAGCACAAAGTGGATAATGTCAGAAGGAAATAAGAAATCTTCGGTAGAATAGGTTCGTATGGAATCGAATAACTAATTACGATCCACATTGGATAACGTTGGATCTGTGTTGGCGTTGAGGATTCATGGGCCAACGTTGATGATTCCTGCGCCAACGTCGAGGAACGATTAGCCAATCTCGAGGAATGATGGGCTAATGTCGAGGGATGTTGGATCAGTGTCCAGGATGGACCAACGTTCAGATTCGTCGACCAAGTGTAAGGATTGAGGCCCAAAGGTTCAGCCCAACAAAAGTTCGGTGAATAAGTGGATTATTAGGGTTTTATGTGAAACCCTAACGATATAAAAAGGGGATTCTTGCCAATAGTAAGGGACACACAAAAAACACATGCAAACACACGTAAAAACACAGAGGAACTCCGAACGAAACCCTAAAGTTTGATTTAAAGAAGTCTTTATTGTGGATTCTCGAGAAATTGTGTGGATCTACGAGGGATTGACGTTCTTTATCGAGAATCGCTGAGAGATTAACATTTGGGATCAAGGATCATTGAAGGACTGTCGAGAATTATGAGTTTCTGTCGAGGAAAGTCATAGATCTAGCGATGAAAAAGAAATTCTATCAAGGAAAAAGGAAGATCGTCAAGATCTCTCGACAAAAAAGAGAGATTGTTGAGATCTATCCTGAAAAAGTGAAGGATCGTCGAGATCTATGGAAGAAAAATGAAAGATTGTAGAGATCTATCAAGGAAAAGGAAGGATCGTTATGATTTACCAAGGAAAAAAGAAGAACGTCTAGATCTATCGCGGAAAAAAGAAGATCGTCAAGGTCTATCAAGGAAAAATGAAGGATCGTCGAGATCTGGCAAGGAAAAAGGGAGGATCGTCGAGGAAAACAGGGGATTTGTCGATGATGGTTCGCGGATCTGTTGTTTTGTGTTCGCGGATGGTGGATCAGTGGCAATAGAGGATTGATGGTAAAGGATAAGTGATGATCGAGCGGTAATCGAGTGGTGGAGTTCGGTAACCAGATCAAATGTCATGCTGTCCACGGTGAGACTTCAAGAGTGAAGAACGTTGTTGATGTTCGGCACGTTGTGAATTACATCTCTCTCTTTGTGCTTGGTTATGTGGTGTGGTTGGTCGAATAACTAAGTACGAAGGAGGATCTATGTTGGATTTAAGGTGGTAGCTGTCAAGAGAGGCTCGTGATTGAGAGCGGATCATGGATAGCTTACACGAATTCACGTCGTTCCATGTTCGGTGAGCGGACAGAATTCGTAGGTGGCTAAGGTTAGTTGTTTATTTAGTCGATTGTTAAGTTTATCATGATGCATGAATATTAAAGTATGAGGAATATTAAAAGAAACAAAAATATTGGTAAATCCGTGTAAATGTTACTCTTTGATTTAGCGTCCGAGAGTTGATCCGGTACATGGTAGCGGGTTAGGGTGTTTCAATTTGGTATCAGAGCGTGGTTGGTTATAGGACAGCACGTAACGCTCATGGAAAGGGAATTAGTGGTTCTAGAAAAAAGTCTTGAAAGAAAAAGACAAGTCTAATCGAATAGACCGTGAGAATTCCAAGGAAAAGGTTTACACACGGAAAAGTGCTACGAAAAAGCATTAGTATTGTGCTGACTATTAAGGAAAGGCATTGACAATGTGGAGGATTCTTAGGAAAAGCATCTGTTAAGAAGAAATTACTAAGAGAAATCAGTGTTAATGTGAAAATTGCTAAGGAAAAGCAATGGTAACGCAAACAATGCAAAGGTTAAGCATTCGCTAAGCAAGAAAGGCTATGGAAATCATTAGTGACTTGAAGATGTTAAGGACAACCATTAGTGGTCACATGTGATACTTGGTCCAAGAGTGATCGAGTACCAAGATTAACAGGTAAGGATGGAAGTTCGGGGCCATTGGAGAATTACTTAAGGAGAATTGTTGGTTTGCTAACTCAATCAATCATCGAAAGTGATTAATAAACGTCATTAGAAAATGACTAAGTGTAAATCATTGGTTTTCTTACATTGGTAAAGTCAGCATAAGCAAATGATCGAAGACATTGGATCATGGCTATGGATGGTGGACCTAGTCATTGTTCAGAATGGACAAACGATGACAAGTGAACTGCCGAGAAACTCATAGTTGTGAGCAGGGGTTGAGTATTGAGTCAATTCAATAAAAGACAAGCCAAAATTTCCGATTTGTGAAGGTAAATGTCTATGGCGTTGTTGAGATGTTTAGATGGATATCTAACATTCTAGTAAAAGGATTGACGAGTAGTTTGTGAATGAATTTAAAATTCCTTAAGGAAAATGGAAGGTACTCCGAAAATGTTGCATAAGTTTTCATAAGGTAATGGATTGTCGAAAAGGAGGTTTGTCATAAATTTTAGGAGCTTAAAGAAGTTGCTAAGGAATAAGGTGAACAAGAACCAAGTTGTTGTTCGTTGAACAGATCAAAAGAAAAGTATGTCTAGTGTTAAATCGAAAGGATAGACACGATAAATGTTTAATCACGCTAATTTTTGGAAAGACTATTGGCGGTGAACCTCGAAGGATGTTGTTAACGAATCCAAAGGAGTGAAGTTTGCAAAACTTCTAAAGGACAAGTTAATGTGAATGAGAAAGTTTAAGTAGCAAGTTGTCAAGAACTTAAGAAGTTACCGAAGAAATGGTTCAAAAAAGAATCAAAATGATTTTGGATGAGACCCTGTCCAAGGATTTATGTTAGTGATAAATATTGTCATTCAAGGAAGATTGTGGTGAGTAATCCACTAACATGGACGTTGGTGATGATCTAGATAAATTTATTTCCCAAGAAGTGACGTTGGAGAATACACTTCCTTGGAAGTGTTCTGATGCGAACAAGGAAAAATTCATAAAACTCAGATTCGGGTAGTGGGTCACTTAGAAGTGATCTAATGAAAAGTCTAGATAAAAATCTAGCATCCTTGGGATAAGGACAAGGAAGTCATGTAAGTGAGGCTTAGAGTTTCACAGAAGGAATTGGAAATTCCTTAAATGAATTGTTAAGGACAAGTAAGTAGTCGGAAAAGTGAAGTGAGGGAGACTTCAAAAGAACAAGAATTCGTCTACGTGAGAGTTGGCCACTCACATTCAGATGATGTTAAGGAAAAACAAATCCGTAAGTGTCGTGAGTCCCAAAAAAGACAATGGGAAAACTCCAAATATATATTTACATGATGAATAAGTGGAAAATGATTAAAGTTGATTGGGCTAAAGGAACAGCCAGAATTAAAGAATATGCGATTGTGATTAAGTCTAAGATGGCTTCTTACAATTGGTTCATTAAGTCTTTGATTGCTTCTATGATAATGTTTGAGTTATTGATCTACGGCTGATCGGACAATCACTGTGGATGGTTAATGTTTTCGCAATATTAGAATGTTGGTGATTGTTCTGTGTGAACAATTACTATGTGAATGTTAAGGAATGTTCATGACTTGCATTTAAATATGTGAATTAATTGTTTGACTGTGGATCTATGACTTAGTCTAGCGCCAATTGTTTGATTGTGGATCTATGACTAAGTATAGTGCCGGTCTTACATGAAATTCTATGTCTTTGACGTTGCGAATGTCTGCTTTGCATGGTGTGTAATTTTTATAGCGCATTATCTTGCTGATTGATCTATGGTGTTTGGACAATCATGCTTAATGGGAATGTAAAGAATGTTTGAGAAGTATCATTCACTAGTGAATTGGTTGTTGGATTGTGACTTATTCACTATGACTACAGGAACACAGTGAAATGAGGAGAAGTTAATCCGAAATAGTGAAGTAGATTTTAAGATTACTTGATGGTAAATGATAGAGGATGAACTAAGTGTTGGGATGTAAGCGGGATTGTTGGTGCGCTTTGGGAGTTTGAGACCATATGTGTGTAGTCCTTAGGAACTTGCGAGTTGCTAAGGTGGAATGTGAAGCTTGTGGAGTTTGTTGAGATGGTAATGTCGGGCCAACATGAACTTGCCAAGATTATAAACGCAATGCGCGAAAGTCCAATACTAGATGTTGTTGATAATGTAGTTGGGAACAAGATTAGTTTGCCAAGCATTGTCATGTATGTGTCATTTGAGAACTAATAAAAAGTTTTCAAGGCGCCACGGTGATAAGACCTTAATTATGGACTAAGGCAAAACCGAGAATGTAAGGATCGAGAGAGATCCAAGAATGTGTATAAGGATCTGAAGTGATCTTAGAAGGTATGTGAGGATCTTAAGGGATCTGAGAATATTTGTGAGGATCATGCGTAATCCAGAAATCTTTATGAGGATTGTAAAGCAAACAATTTTCCTGAATTCTCTAATGTATCCACGAACTAAAACAGCAAGAAATTAATTTTTATGATTTTTCTTCGATTTTATAAAACTAAAACAACAAAATAGACGAAAACTGAAACAACTTGCCACAAACTTCGAACTACGAATAGCAAATGAATTTTTGAATTAACGAACACAATTTTTATGGTTTTTAGATTGATTATACGAACTATAGCAGAAAGCAAATGATTTTTTTGATTTATTTTTGAGTTTATAAAATTGAAATAACAAAACAAACGAAAATTGATTTTTATGGGTTTTTTTGTAAGAAATCGAAAACTGAATTTAAAAACAAGAAAGGAACGAAATAACCTGTTAAAGATAGGAGCGTTTAAGCTCTGATACCAATGATGCAAACCTCGGATTCCACCTTGGTGTGACTCACGGATTTCAAAACTCGAAACGTTGGAGGAAGCGTTGAACGTGGTGGTGAAGGATAGTGATGTTGATTCCACAACACCGAGGGTTAGAGAATACAATCCAAGGGCTCTTCCTCGCGAGGATTGAAGAGTCTACACGAAAAACTAAGTATTTGATTCCACAAACTACCTAGAACTCGCAAAAACGTTGATTTGGTTCAAAGACTTTGAAGCAAAAACAAACTTGATTTCTTATTGATAAATTATTCGGTGATTATGAAATGAAACAAGGGGTGAGCTTATATAGGCTCGAGAATGAGAAGACCTCCAACGGTTAGAAAATGCAAGAAAGGAAACAAAATATTCGATAATCAAGGAGGACGCGTTTGAGAATTCTAGTCGTTGGGACGCGATTCTTCATTGATTTTCGAGGAAGGATCTCAAATATCTTGGGGGAATGGACGTCTAAGATCAATTCTTCGAAATGGAGGGCCTGGATCAAAGGATGGATGTGCGCTTCTAGAAATATCGTCGAAAAAGGAAAGTTTTCCCTTTGTCGTTTCCACGTGGAATTTGAGAGTGGCTGCTGTTTTGGGCACTTCAAAACGTGGTGAAGTCTTGGATTGATGTTCGAAAAATGGCAGGAAGTCTTCCGGTTTGTCAGGAGGATCTTCGGTTTGTCTTCGAGGGTGTTCATTGCCGGAACGGTCCGTCTCGAGGGTGCGTCGAGGATCTTTGAAATCTTGCCGTGGTTTGTGAAGTTTTGCTCGATGGAACCTCATATCTTGAGGTCTTGCAAGGTGAATCTTCAAGGATTTCTCCAAAGAACGGCTGGCTTCGTCGGTGGTCAGCTCCAGGTGGATTCTAGTGTCCGCGGGTGGATGCTCTTCGTTGGGTGGTTTGGATCGTTCTTCCTCCAAAGTATCTCGATGGATTGTCTGGAAATGGTCACTTTCTCGAGGATTCTTCAAGATTGCACGGAGAAAATCTTCTTCTGGTCGCTGGTTCTGAAGGTTGCCTCGTATGCTCGTGGCTGGTACGTGGATTCCTCGTGGATCTGCGTGGGGCAACGTGAGGACAGGAGTCGATCTTACATCAGTGGGGGAGAATTTTAACACCCGTGTCCGATGATTCTGTCGAAGATCATCGAGGATCCTCAAGGACCAAGGAGGATGGTCCGAGGATCAGCGTCGGATTGCAAAAAATGATTGAGGATAATGTTAATTGGTCGAAAGAAATCCGAACGTCCGAGGAAAATCAGTCCAGAAGTTGATTTCCGATAATTCTATGTTCAATGGTTGAGGGAACTAGTGTTCAAACAAGATATGTTTGGACAAAGATGGATAATGATCGGACATGATTGGATAATGTTCGGAAAAAGTGGATAATGTCATAAGGAAATAAGGAATCTTCGGTAGAATCATATAAACTTCGGATGGAATCGAATAATTGACGAGGATCCACGTTGGATCCGCGTTGGCGTCGAGGATTCATGGGCCAGCGTCGATGATTCCTAGGCCAACGTCGAGGAACGATGGGCCAATGTCGAGGAACGATGGGCCAATGTCGATGAATGATAGGACAATGTCGAGGAATGTTGGACTAGTGTCGACGATGGACCAACGTCCAGATTCGTGGACCAAGTGTAAGGTTTGAAGCCCAAAGGTTCGGCTAAAGTAAGATGTTTACTTAGTCGATTGTTAAGTTTATCATGATGCATGAATATTAAAGTATGAGGAATGTTAAAAAAAAAAACAAAAATATTGATAAATCAATGTGAATGTTACTCTCGAATTTAGCGTCCGAGAGTTGATCTGGTACATGGTACCAAGTTATGATGTTTCAGTAAACCTCTTCCGAATCATTTGAAGAATTGATGCGAGGTTTAAGCGGGAAGGGTCCAGGTTGTGTTTGTTTCTTAATAATAAGTAACTTGCGGGAATTAAAGAGGTTTATTATTCTGGGGTTCTTGTTTCTTTCCAAAACTGTGCAAGTTTTTCATTTTGTTCAAGTTGTATTCGTTCCTTTGAGGTTCAATAAAACAAGAATGGCTATTCCGTGTGACAATAAATGTGATATGGGATTATATTACAAGTATGGTTCTAAGGTATGTTTTTTTTTGTTTTTGTTGGACTATAATTTGGATTTGTGTAGTTAATAAATATATGACAAACATAACATCCGGTTTAATTTTTCCATAATTGGGAGGCGTGACTCTACCAGGAGTAAAACAAAAAATGGTATTTAAAAAAAAAAATTCAAGTGAGTGACGGACAGTCTGATCATCCAGGAAACGAAGGAAGTTTTGAACAATTTACAGTTTTATTTACTTTCAAATAATGAACCATACGTTGGTCAGTATGATCTTAGTTATTTATGTGTTTCTTGTTTCATCGTTGGTTTTGATAAACATGGCTTCATAAGCTTTCCAACAAGCGTTGTTAAAGAGATAACAATAATAAAAGGGTTGGAGTTTTCTTATGTTTTTGGTGTCGTGTTATATGTGATTGTGGGATTCTATAATTTTTTTTATTGATTGGCATCAGAATTATTTTCTACTTATTATTTGTCGGAGTAAGTGGGCTCAGAATTATTCCGAGAAAATTTGGTATTTGTTGTTTAGGAAATTCTATTTATTCCAATAACCTCCCGAACTTGGTTTTACCAGCAAAAACAAAGTGGTGTACTTGGCCAATGGGTAAGATTAGCCAAATTTCCAAAGTCATATGCTGATACATGAAAGTGTTGGAACGAAATTGTCAAAGATTAGGGAATAAAGCAACTATCAGATATTTTCAAGATTTGTGGAAACATCATTGGCCAGACTTTTTATTTTTATTTGAAACAAAACAATCTTTCTCCTTTTTGCAAAAATTTCAATGTCATTTAGGTTATGATAAACTAGTCACCATGGATCATGTTGGTTCTAGTGGTGGATTAGCTTTATTCTATAATAATGAATTTTAGGTTTCAGTCTTATATGAAAATAATTACTTGATTGATATTTAAGCTTTTGTTAAAGGAAAAAAAAATTTAACATATGTGTGAGGAGATCCGGTGCTTAAAATTTGGGATCAAGCGTGGGAGCGGTTAAAACGAATCGGGTTAACTCATAGTACTCCTTGGTTTTGATAGGTCATTTAAACAAACTTACTCCTAATCATAAAAAACGAGGTGGTGTCCTGATACATGGATCATCTTTTAACTCCTTCAACCTAATGATTAAAGATTGTGGTCTCTTTATTTCCCGTTTCGCGGAAATTGTCTATTTTCGCGAGGATGAAGAGATAAAAACCAATTAGGTGGCGGTAAGATAAGGCACTTGCAAAATAGGAATGTCATGATATGTTCTGTAAATCATTTACAGAATATAATCCAATGCTAGGCTCAGATCATATTCATATATTGGCAACAATAGCGGATATGCTTCCTTGAAGAAAATGGAGGTTTTAGGTTTGACAAACTGTGGATTAACAAAGAAGGACTAATGGAGACTATCTTTCAGTGATGGCGGAATCACCACAAAGATGTTGGGGGAATTGTGGACAAAATATTAAGTTTTCGACAAGCAATTTCACATTAGCGGAAAAACTTAATGCCGTATGGACGGCAAACAATCTTGGTTTTAAAAAATTTGGAGGATATTCAATGGGATGACTCTAGGTCTCCAGAAGAGATAACGCAACTAACAATCAAGCTAAAGGAGGCCTATCGTGATGAGAAACTTTACTGGCACCAAAAGAGTCGTAATACATGGTTAACTTTAGAGGATCATAATTCTAAATTCTTCCATGCACAAACAAAGCAGAGACGGGAAAGGAACCGAATAGTTGGGTTATATGATGTGAATGATGTATGGGTTCCAGAGGAAGAAAATATACAGAGAGTAGCACACAACAAACCCATGTGATTTTTAGGAATATTTGAAGGAAGTCAATAATTTGATCACATAACACGGTGATGATAAATTAATGGCGCCGGCTACCGAAACTTTATTAAAGCGGATTTATTAATGACACATCCGGAAAAATCATCAGAAACGGATGGAATGACAACCATATTTTATTAAAAATCGTGGCATACAATAAAGGAGGACCTTATAAGTCTGGTCAATTCGTTTCTACAGGAAGGGTTTTTATGGTAGAATAAATATGATAATATTTGTCTAATTCCTAAAGAACACCGGAGGCTATTGTTGAGTTGAAAACTTTGAGGCTAAAAGAAAAAAGGCTTAGAAGGTGCGTTCTAAATTCTCAATGTGTTTCACAGGCAGCTGATTAGAACGCAGGGAATTATTTGGCACTCTTAATTTTCCCGGTAGGGTGAATACATCTGAGGGAGTTGTTGTATTCTTCGAAATCCTATCAAAAGAGACTTAGAATGTGGGTGATCATTTATTTGTGTTTCACATACGAGTGAATAGAGCGAAGAGAGTTAGGCTTGAGGCTTGTTTTAGTAGGGTTCAATCCTATTGAGTGAGATAGGTTGAGTAAGGTCCGAGAGAAGTGAATCTTTTGTAATAAGGTTACTTTGTCGATAAAACAACTATATAAGCGTTGACTTGATGCGTTTCAAGTAAAATTAGTGTGTTGTTTATTTTGATCAGTGTGTTTTTTTACTCTCAGGACCTCTAAATCTGGTATCAGAGCAAACACCTACCTAAGGATTTGGTTTACCCTTCAAACAGATGAGATCTTGCGACAGGTATAGAGAACTCAACACAACAGTTGAATTTGGCACTGAAAAAATCTCAGAAGCTTTATGCAGAACACTTCGAGTATTAGAATGTACTAATCACACAGTTGATTTAGAGTACTGATATGAAGACTTGATTTGCTGTGAAAGATGGATGGAACGATTAACAATGCTGTTGGAGAGACGATGTTGAAGCCCAAAAACTCTTAGACTACGGAATAGAAAATAGAAGTCACGTACAACTCCAGAGCGTTGTCTGCTATCTTCAGCTCTTTGTCGATAAATCAGTTCACTCGGGTGTAAGGATGTACATCAGCAAAGAAAGCATTGTAAATATTTCAGGTTTCTTTTGATGGCATCAGCAACGTGAAACATACTCGGATTGATATGATGGCCTCTAATTTTGTAAATATCACTATGCAAGACCTGGCTCCATACATAATTTCAGCAGCAAGTTGAGCTTATTTGCACGGGAAACAATGGTATTGGGGAAGAAGTACAAGGACTAGAAACTTGTTAAGAAGTTTCTCGGCAGTCTGGCCGCTAAGTTCCAGTCAGACAAGTCTGCGATTAAGGTATCCTTAAATTCTCATGAGTTGAAGTTTTATCAAGTTGTAGTTATGATGCAGGCATATGAGGTACAACTGAAGAAGAATGGTTAGACATCAGGAAAAAGATTTACTTTGCTAGCTGATAACAATCAGGCAGATGTATCTGAAGACAAGGTTGGGCTAATTATCAGGAAGATGGAGAAAGATCAACACAAAGGATCATCAACCCAGTTCAGCCCTGAGATTGAAAAGGAAAATTAGATGTCTGAGAAATAGTGTGATATATATGAAGATTTTGGTAACTTCATGTCTGGTTTTGCAACATTCAAGAAACAGAGCTCAATGAAGTGCCTTGAATGCAAAGGCTATGGTCACACAAAGTCTGATTGTCTTGAGATTTCTAACACAAAAGATAAATCCTATGTGGCATGGAGTGAAAGTGATTTACAGGATGATGAAGGAGAAATTTGGAACAGCCTTGTGAATCATCTGGGCATTATCAAAGAAGATAATGAAGAAAGTGAAAGATCATAAACAAATGCTATGTAAAATATAAGGCTAAACTCTCAGATGTCCTAAACCGTTAAAATGTAATCCATTTTGCCCCCGTTATAAAAAAATATTTGTTTTTAATAATCTTTTAATCAAAAAGTAGGAAAAGACTTATAAACCATCAAAGTTTGAGTTAATTACTAATCCAAACATCTTTTTGTTTAATTTTTTTCTAATCTTCGTTTATTCATCTTCTTCGTTTCTTTTTCTTTTTCTTCAGCTCCAAAAATCATAAATTTAATTCCACGAATTTTAATCAAAGATCCATTAGAGATGAGAGTCAAAATGAGGGTTTAAGAGTAGGATAAAACCACAATCTCCAACCGATGTTTCCGGTTTTAGATTCGAGATTATCGTTTAACTTGTTTCTTTTATTAACCTCGGCGTGATCGTAAGCTCCGTCGACAACTCAATCAAAGATTCAATCTCTCTCTTGATTGGGTGATACCTAAGCGAAGGGTATGGTGGCCCCGAAGGATGAATCCGCTTAGACTCAATCTTCCTTTGTCATGGTGGCTCCTACACTACAAAAAAGAGCGATTTCCTACGGCCTAAATGGTAGGAAAATGGTAGGAAAAACAAGTTTCCTACCATTTTCCTACGAAATATGGTCGTAGGTAATCTTCCGTGGGAAATCAGAATTCGTAGGATTTTCGTAGGAAAAGTTCCTACGAAAACGGAGTGGTAGGAAAAATCGTAGGACATATTTCGTAGGAAATCGGTAGGAAAAAAACGAAGGAAAATCGTAGGATGCATATTACCTACGATATATTTTTGGTAGGAAAAGCATAGGTTTCAGTGGTAGGAGTGTCGTAGGAAATCTGTGATTTTTTCCGATGATATTTTCCGTAGGAATTATATTCCGTAGGAAAGTCGTAGGAAAGCGTATCCTTACAGTCGTAGGTAAGTGGTAGGAAATACATGAATTCTAGTTTTTTTAAAAATACCATATTTTCAGAAAATAGGGTATTAATAAAATCTGATTACAAATTATAGAATTCTGAAAATTTTAAAAGTAAATCGAATTCATTATAAAAATTATAGAATCTAATAATTTTTAAAGAATATTTTCACAATTCAGATTCTAACCATAAAAAAACATAAGAAATTATGACACAAATCTACTATGGTTGCGTCTCGTCTTCATCTACTGTCAGGTTTAGTGAGGACATTTGAGGTGGCCGGATATCTAGAAACTTCTCGAAGAGAAGCTTGTTGCATTCCATGAGATATTGGATTTGGACATCCTTCTCTTTTTCCCGTAGCTTCAACGTCTGAATCTCCTCTCGCAACAACGTCTCATGTTCTATGCTTCTTGAAGTGAAAGAAGAGGATGTGCAACTGTCATCGAGTAACTTGCCAAACCCGAACCGACGTCCTTTGACCTTGGGGATTGACTGATGACAAAAAAATCAACGTGTTAGAAATTCAAAGTAATGAATACCTACCACGAATTAAGAAACTGTAAATGCGTATACAAGTTCATATAACTTTATGTATGTATATGTAAATGTGTATGAAAGAACTTAGAAACCGTAAATGTGTAGCAGAGTAAATGTGTATCAAACTGTAAATGTGTATCAAAGTAAATGTGTAATAACTACCACAAATTAAGAAACTATAAATGTGTATCAAAGTATACTAACCTGCTGATTATGTAAAAACATGATTGCAAGTTAAACAAAGAACTTACTTCAAGCACTAAAGCGTTAATTTCCAAAGGAGATATGGTGTTTGATTGGACATCTCATTTATGCATGCGCTTTTCCTACCATTTTCCTACCGATTTTTCTTCCCTTTACCCGCGGTAGGATAATCGTAGGAAAATTTACTTCCGATTTCCTACCACTTTTATGCATGCGCTTTTCCTACCATTTTCTTACCGATTTTTTTTCACTTTTATGCGCTGTAGGATATTCGTAGGAAATATTACTACCAGTTTCCTACCAAAATTAATCCTTCTAATATCTTACCAATTACCTACGATATTTCCTATGACTTTTCGTTTTGTAGGAATTTCGAAGGAAATTTCCTACGAATTTCCTACGATTGTTTTTTCGTAGGTGTTTTCCTACGACTTTCCTACGACAAATTTTCTGGGGATAGTTCTCGTAGGTTTTTGGTAGGAAATTTCTCCTACCAAAACTTTTCGTAGGAAATTTCGTAGGTTATCCATGTGTTTTCTTGTAGTGCTACGCCTTCTTCTGTCTGGGATCATTATCTCACTAAGTGCGTCATTTTAAGCGTGCTTGAGCTGGAGAAATTTAAGGATGCGTGACCTCTCCGAAAGTGATTTCCGGAGAGGTCAAAACACGGGAAAAGATCATGTCGTGATTTTAAGGGTCGGTAACAGGTCTTAAAAGCCTCTTGGACGTAGCAGAACGATCATCGTACACGGCTGGACCCAACGGGCAGAGAGCAGATACAAGACCCACTAGAGGTGGTTGTCGGGGCGTCACAAGTGGTATCAGAGCTGAACCTTGATGAGTGTGGAGTCAGGATGGCTGACACCGTCGGGGGTAACGATCTAGTGTACAACAAGGAAGTTTGGTCTGTTAATGGGGGTGATTGTAGCATCCTGGTTTCAGGATTATGGTGGTGTATGCGGTGAGGTTCAATAGAATTTATTTGGCCACCTATTGCACTAAAGTGCAATTATCTTTTCGGTCAAACATATCTAGAGAACTTCTTAGGTAAGCTTGCTTGAGCTGGAGCAATTTCATGATGGGAGACCTTTCGGGAAGTAATTTTCGATACGGTGCGAGTGAGGACAAAATACAGAAAAAGATCATGTGGTAATTTGTAAGGTCGGTATCAAGTTTTTAAAGCCTCCCGGACGTAGGAGACCGACCATCGGACAAAGGTGGGCCAAATGGGCCGAGAGCGGACACAGGGCCCATTAGAAGTGGTGGTTGGATTGTTTCAAGAGGTATCATTGCCGAACCCAGATGAGTGTGGAGTCAGGAAGGCTCACATTGTCGGAGTAACGTTCTAGTGCGCAATCATGGCGTTTATATCTGTTAGTGGGGGTGATTGTAATATCTTGGTTTCAGGAATATGGTGGTGCATGAGGAGAAGTTTAAAAGAATTGATTTGGCCACCTATGTCACCAAAGTGCACTTATCTTTTCGGTCAAACATCCTGAGAGAACTCCAGAGTTAAGTGTGCTTGAGCTGGAGCAATTTCAGGATCGGTGAGCTCCCGGGAAGTGATTTCCGGTACCGTGCGAGTGAGGACAAAACATGGAAAAAGATCATGTGGTGATTTTTAGGATAGATAGCAAGTCTTTAAAGCCTCCCAGATGTAGCGGACCGACCGTCGGACAAAAGTTGGCCCTATAGGCTGAGAGCGGACATGGAACCCATTAGAGATGGTGGTCGGGGCGTTACAAGACTCTTGATCCTATTGAAAGGAATTTAATTAGAGATTGGGATGCTATTAAGGATCTATTGCGATATGTTGTTTACACTGGACTTTGATTAGAAGTAGAAAACGAAGAAGGCAATATACTTTTCACATATCTACTTTGTACTCCTAAGGTATGTACCTCAACATCTTCTTTTCTTCTTAATTATAAGGAGAAAAACTTAGAGTTCTTTCGAAGTCTCTTTTCAATTTCATAATCTTGTTCCATTGGATGATTAAGAGGTCAATTTTTGTTTAGTTTCCTACCACATTTTGGATTGCAATATGTCGTAATTTATTACTTAGAGTAGATAGAAGTTGATGAACTATACAAATAATGTATTTGCTAGATTTCTTGGTTGTATTTCAAATTGTTCCAATATCATTATCTGAAATCGATATTGATTTTGAAGTTGCGTGGTTTTGGTTAATTACAAAGGATATTGTCATTGACATAAAAATTACATTGAGTTGCTTTTGTGTCGTTATGCTGGCCTCCACTTGTTACTCTGCTACTAAAGGTAGTCAGGTAGATATGTACGTGGAATAGAATTATTCATTTGATTTCCTTTGTTAGTCTTTTATCACTGATTATTTATATATGAAGTTTGAAACACTCTAAGAAAATATTCGTTGATACGTTTCTGAAAACGGGTTGGTTTTTAAGACGCAGTGCTGAAACCTAGTAAGGTCTATTACTACCGATGTGGAGATCCTTCAAGACGGACCACGAGTAAGAGACACCAATTCAGGACAATGCCGGTTCCTAGGCCCTCAGAGTTATCCCGGTCGAATAGAGGTTCTGGGTGATCTTGGTGTCACTTATAACATAAAAAAAATACAATAAGTCACTTAATTCATAATTATCTCGATCTTATTTTATTTTTTGAGTGACTTGCTCTATAATTTTGTTTTATGCAACTGGGTTTTGTAGGTACAATTGGTACAATTTTTGTACAATTACGTTTATGAGTTATATATAAGAAACTATATATTTTTGGTACAACCGTTACATTTAGGTACAAATACATGTAGAAACTTACAAAAAAAAATACAAATTTGTATTTAAAAGAATTTAAAAAATATTAAAAGAAAAGAATTAAACATTTGTATTAAAATGTATAGTTGTATTATACACATGGCACCGTCATTATATCAAAAATTTTTACTTCATTTGACTAACTGGCGCCGTCATTTAAAAAAAAAAATTAAGTCATTGTAAATTTTACTAATAGTTGTCTAGTTGTACTTGGTTGTACCAAAATGAATATTCTTGTACTTTACTGGATTAGTGAGTATAATTAGTTGATTTTTTTTATTTGTCAACAAACTTTATATTAAAAGATCGGATCAAATGAGCCAATCAGAAGTAACATTATTAACATACATTACATATTACGGTTGTACATGAATAGTACGTATAAGCTTGTCTGCCTAAGTAGTATTAGCTTGTTAAGAAATAAATGAAAAGAAAAAATAATTGAAATCTCCTTAAGGCGCTCAATTTCCTCCGGATATGATGAAAAGGCTGGGCACTCTATTGAAAAGACGCAATCTTCACCAATCCTAAGAAAACTGTAACAATGGAAACCTCACTCTTTTGCGCAGCAATCAGACACCTATTCGTTTATACTAGTGTTTCCACTTCTGCATGCAATGGAGAAAGACTACATCGAAGATTACAGGCTCATATAGTTGGTGACTCTGTAGTACTAGTTGAACAAAACCAAAACATTCTAGTGAATTTGTCGCTCTCTTTCCATGAACCATCAATAAAACATTGATAGCCTGAAAAGTTTACACATCGGGTACCAATTATCTCAGGGGTATGAACCGCACCGGAAACCTCTTCCTAGGTTGCGGCCCGCGCATGAGCTTCATCGGTTGCCAGCTTCAGGACCTCGCATGGATCTTTATCCACATTTTCAAAAATATTTTCATTACGAGCCTTCTAGATATACCAAATTATCCATGGAAAACAAAATAGTGGAAGTATCGTTGGTAATCTCCAAAACAGAAAATCTATATTTGCGTAAAGCGAGAGGAACACAAATTCCCCTAAAGCGAAGAGATTTGTTACAAAGCCCAGGTTTGTAACGCTGGGAGACACTCGAAAAAACATGGTTTCTTTTTTCTTCCTCTGCACCACTTGTATCGTATCGTGTATCGCATTTTATACCTCGCTTTTTTATATTTGATATCACCAAAATAAGGAGTAATGAGTTGCCAAATAAAATGAGGCAACTTTAGGGGACATTATAACTTCCATACAAAAGATATTATAGAACTAATATTCAGTCTTGAAAATACACTCTGTTGTTCAAGCCGTGCCCTAACTATAATGAGTGGTATCCTGATTTAACCGAATAATTTCTGACATGGTGAAATGCCATTCCAGAGCATCAGGTCTAGTAGTCGTGCCTATAAGCATTGCTTGAATCACTGCAGCATTCTCCGTATCATTAATCCAATCCATATTCCATGAATTTGTATATGGGTCAATAAAATTATTGACAGATAAAGATGGGTCGGAAGCATAACTCTTAATGTTGGCCTCGGGTATTGAGCTGGAATCCAGGGATCATTTCATACAGAAATAGATGTACCATAACCAAAGGCCGAGCTGATGTGATACTTCTCCAGCCACAAGAAACTTAATAAGATTTAACAGGATACAAAGGGTCACATTTACGATAATATCTCCCTTTGAAAACCTTGGCAAGTAAAGAATCTGAGACCGTAATTAGATGTCATTGTTGTTTAGCCAGTAACGCTGTATTGATATCATCCATAATAGGAAATCTGATTCCGCCTTGGAATTTTCTACAGCATAGCTTCTCTTAAGACATCCTTTGTCCTGGCCCGAAGAACTCCACCAGAACTTGAAATCGCACTAGTGACTTAAGAGGTGACTGGTTTTGGAGCATGACATTACATATGTTGGTCACGCAGTACCTACTGCTTTTATCATTAACTCCTTACCACCTTTAGATAAAAATTTTGCCGACCATCCATTTATTTGGGATTGAAGTCGATCCAAAATGAAAGCAAAACTTTTTGTCTTTGAGCCGCCTAAGCTTTCAGGTAAACCCAGGTAAGAGCCCATTCCACCAATGTTGGTAATACCTAAAGTTTACATTAATTTAGTTTGTCTATTTCCATCCACTTTATGTCCAAACTGAACTGAAGATTTTATGAAGTTGATTTGTTGACCGGAGACTGCTTTGTATGAACTGAGAATCCCAAGTATGGCAATATATTGATCTTTGGCCGCCTTACAAATGAACAAACTATCATCCGCAAAAAGGAGATGGAAAACTGATGGACTTTCCCTTGCCACTTTTAACCTGGAGAGCAGTTTTTCATGTTCCACTTTTCGTGTATTTGCTATCAGGACCTCCGTGATAAACAAATAGGGTGACAAAAGATCACCATGTCGAAGGCCTCTCTCAGGGACTATGAGGCCTCTAGGCTGCCATTAGTGAGAGTTTTATACTGAACTGATGTGATACACCACATCAATCAAGATATCTATTTCTCGCTAAATCCAAGTTTCTTAAGTAAATTTTCAATCAAAGACCATTCCAACCGAACATAAGCTTTACTCGTATCCTTTTTGATAGTCGTGAAGTTTCCTTTACAAAACATATTCTTCGTCAGAGCATGGAACATTTCCTATGCAATAAAGATGTTATTTGAGATTAATCTACTTGCCACAAATGTCGATTTTGTTTCAAAAATAAGAATATGTAAGAATGTTTTTTTTTGTCTTTGACACAAAACCTTAGAAATGATTTTGTAGCGGTATAGAGAGTACACAACACGCTAATCGTAATAGAAAAACACATTAATTCTACTTGGAACGCGCCAAGTCAACACTTATATACTTTTTTATTGACAAAGTAACCTTATTACAAAAGACTTACTTCTCCCAGACCTTGCTCAAACTATCCCGCTCAATAAGATTGAACATAACTAAAACAACCCTCAAGTCTAACTCTCTTTATTCTGATCACCCGCCCGTGATACACCAAGAGAATCATCAGTTCTCTGCATTCCATTCACCCGTCTGTGAAACACACAAAGAACTGATCATCCACCTTCTAAGTCTCTTGTGATAAGACTTCGAAAAACACAATAACTACCTTATATGTATTCACGCTACCGTGAAACCCCAAGAGTGCCAAAAAAAGTCCCTCTATTCTAATCACCCGCCTGTGAAACACATAAGAGAATTGGGAACACACTTTCTAAGTCTTTTCTTTTGCCTTCGTTTTTCTCAACTCAACAATAGCCTCCGGTGTTTGAGTGGCTTATGGCCGACACCTAATTTATTTATACTACAGTGAAAACCCTACTCCTAAACATAATCACCATATGTTCGGATAACGCAGTTGCTTGCTCCTCAATCTTATCCTTTCCTTAATTTGTTCTGGAGAATATTTAGTGAATCTCTACAGCCTCATCTTATAGATCCATCTTCTAGAACTTCACCAAGTCAGCTACGACCTTCTTGACTCGTCACATCATTAACTCTAGCTTTGCCACGTCACCTAAAGCATCCATGTCAGCATACAAAGTCCTGTTCTGATGCAGGACCTTGATTCCGTTCAACGAGTTATCATGAAATAGCCTCTGTGAAACCCCAAGAGGGCCAAAAAATTCCCTCTGTTCTAATCACCCGCCCGTGAAACACATAGAAGATTGGGAACACACCTTCTAAGCCTTTTGTTTTAACTTCGAAGTTTTCAACTCAACAATAGCCACCGGTGTTCTTAAGTGGCTTGTGGCCAACACATAAACTATTTATAATACATTGAAAACCATACTCCTAAAGATATTCACCAAATGTTCGGATAAGGCAGTTGTTTGCTCCTCAATCTTATCCGTTCCTTAAGTTGTTGTAGATAATATTTGGTGAATCTCTACAACCTCATATTGTAGATCTATCTTCTAGAACCTCAACAAGTCAGCTATGACCTTCTTGACTCGTCACATCATTAACCCTAGCTTTGCCACGTCACTTACATATCCACGTCAGCATACAAAGTCATGTTCTAATGCAGACTCTTAATTCTGTTCAACGAGTTATCTTGAAATAGCCTTCTGATTGTAATATCGAGCTGTCTTCAGAAACTACATCTTTAATCTCCCTCTTTTTGACTTAGTTTGATACTCAATCACTCCGTTATTGTACAACCTGAAATCCAAACACAACAACAAAGGAATATCTAGAACAAAATAAAGCCTTAAGTACCAATATACATAGCTCTGTCCGAAATGACATGTCCACATTATTACAAACGCAAAGCCTTAGAAAGTTGATAAATCAAGTTCAAACCCAAAAAACAAGGGCTGTAATAATAGTGAGATTGTTTAACTAATAAACAAAGTTAAACCATAAAAACTAAGCTCCCCCACAATTCGTGGAATCTAACATATCTCCACCTGCTTGAGTGCATAAGAATGTTAAAAACACACTCAGGCGATTGCATATACATTCAGAGATATAAACCATAAGCTCTTACTTGAAATGAAGTCTCCCTCAAGGATCTTAATGGCCAGCTTCATTGTCCTGCGATGACCACACTTGTCTGACTTTAGTGCAGAGACTGCAACTTGCCTTGTTGTTAAGTGATGCTTCTTGGCCTTGATCATTGGCTTGTCATCAATTGATCAAGATGATGTGCCATCAGAAGCTCGCACATCAGACTGGAAAAATTTGAGTAGAACTTTGATCGTGGGTTCAAAGCCTGCTAGAGGATATCGTCAAACACAAACTTCCCAAGGTTGAAAGGGATCTTATGAGAAATCATAAAAATAATCTTAGCCCTTGCTTTTTGAGCATAAGCCCCATTTTTCCTTGACAACCAGTTGTTGTAACAGAGTTTTGAACAGAGTGTTGTTGTCATATGTGAAGTAAGTGTACTGAACATATTTCCAACTCTTCACTTTATCCTTCGTCATAAACAATGCCAGGTCACTCCATTACCCAGCCATCAACATCTTGTAGATCAGTTTGTCTAGATCCCTAAGATTTAAATTGCAGGTTGATCTTAGATGGTGAAAACTCTTACACTGAGTTCCAAGCACGCACCTCTACCTCGTCTGATTCAACCTTCCCAGTGGGCGGATTAGGACATAACCATCTCAAGCACAAACGGTTGAACTTCTATAGTCGTTCTCAACATGCCATCACCATCAATAAGATCTACGGTCTTATCCTCATCACCAAACACGACATTCTTTTCCTCTAGACAAGATATCATACCTTTGCTTAGCCACCAAAGAGTCGAAACAAATGCTGTCAAAATCCTGTACAAGAACCTCAGAAAGAAAATCCCCTTTTCCTTGTTTTTTGTCTGTTGACCTTCTCTCAACACCTAGTCATGATTATCTACAATTTATGAAATTTGGTGGCCTAGGGGTTGGATATCCTATTCATGGTTGTCAGAGAGAACACCATTAGCAGACAATTGCTGCTAAACATTGTGAGACTACGGATTTAAAGACGAGTCAAGAACCGACACCATTGTAGTTTTTGGATTTTCTATTACTTCAGGGGTTACAGATCCATCATCCATTTGATCCGGCTGAGGATTATTAGGATGTTGTGACACCAGGTGTGGGAAACCGCGTTCAACTTTGATATCAATGTAAGACCCTAGCTCTTCCCTCTATGAGAACTTTCTGTCTCTATGTCGGGCTTTAACACAGTGGGATTGGGCATGTTCATTCAAAAAATCTTGATTCTGACAACACTCTACAAACACATTAGTGCACACTTTCCAGCAAATCGGTGTTCCCAAATTAAACACCTGAGCTTTAATTTTATTCTCACATAACTTTCATTAATTCGATCACTTATGAGTACTACTATGTTAAATTTCCCTTTTGATATATTTTAAACGTTCTGTGCCAAACACTTGTTCAGAACTCGACCAAAAACTACCACAATCTTATGAATATTTGAAGAGTCAGTTATGAGTTTAGTGGATAGTCTTTGATACTGCCATGCCTTTAATCCAATTTAAGCAACGTGAAAGAGGCAACTAGAATTTCCTTTAGAAAGTGCACTATCATGAGTGTGTTAAGTCATCCTCATTCATTTTTTTCACTTCAATGGACACACCTCCTTGTAGCTGAGATTCACCACACATGTAATGTCATCTTATTAGTGTCTGACCTGGATAGACTTCTGTTGAATGTTCTGATTTGTATCAGCGGCTTCACTTGACTTCTCTACTTTTGATACTTGTGCATGCCCTCTGAGATGACATTTCATAGCCTTGTTGAAAAATGTGCACCAGACATATCCCTTGACTTCTTAATATATGATACTTTTATGATTGACAAGCATAGAAGTACCTCTCCTCAGCTCTTTGACCTCCTTTTTCACGACAACCTTTTAAGACTACAAGGACCGGCACGATAGGTAACTATTTTCACACACCTTTAGACTTTCAGATGGCTGATCTTCTATACATTATTTGGAATTTTCATGGTATGTTCTTGCTTTATCCCTGTCTTTGATCAACATAACTCACATAACAAATTATACCTTATAAACATCAATAGCTTTTCTAAGATTAACAAAACAGTTTAAGTCCAAATGCTTGGTATACAAATCAGCTAGTTGAAAATTACTACCCACATGATCTACCACTTTCATTTTCTCCTCAACTAATTCACAAACAAAGTGATGTCTAATATCGATATGTTCTGTTTGTGAATATTGTACATGATTTCTGGCTATATCAATAGCACTCTAATTATCACAATAACTTAAGAGAGGGTCACAACAAAATACCATAATTAGCAACCATCTATTTCATCCACATAAGTTTAGTGCAACAACTCTCAAGTGCAATGTATTAAGCTCATCCTGGCGGTAGCCCATTAATCGTCACTCAGCACCTCAGTGCGAGAATCTACATCCCTTAGGTAATTTATCCCATCAGCAAATCTGGTAACTGCCCCCCTTAATTTGTCCTACAACTTCTTGTGGATGTGATTCTCATATTTTCCAGACTGCAGATTTGTAACTCCAATATCTTGTTCTAGTTCGTTTGCTTATACTGTATAGCCAACATGACAAAAAAAAAATTTCTGCTTAACCCACACATGATCGAATCGTTTACTATCTCTGTAAAACTTCTTCTTTTACATGACTTGAATGACACAATTTAGAAACCTGTAGCGATGAGCTTTAATATGTCCATGCTTACCGTAATACCAACAACCAGTTACTCTTCCTCTTGATTGATTCTGAGTATACTTTTGTCTAGATGGATTTTGGTTGTTCTCAGACAACTTTTTGTATTTGACATATCTGCCTCCTAATGAAGTTGCACGATGCAATGCTTTTACGGTTTTCTATATTTTAGCAGAACCTTTGACCAACTGAGTTGCATTAGACATTTTTCCATATGTATTCCAATTGTTCCATACAACTTCGTGTAAGTTTTATTTCTGCAGCATGATGAAGTTATACCAAACTATGTCTTTGTAGTTTCCTGTGTTGATTCAGAACCTTTGATAAACTGAGTTGTAGTGCTAGAATTACGACCATTATAACCGAAGCCCCATTTTACATTGCATGTTCTGCCTGTTGTCAAAATCTTGTCCATATTCTCAATCCCTTTGCTCAGCATCTTGATATTTCATAACTAATCTTCCAATTGTTTCTCCAAACAAAACGAATTTGTCTTCTCATGATCCAAATCATGTTTTAGATTAGTAATCTAATTTCACAGATCTTGTTTCTCTGTAATAAGTATATGATTCTCTTTATTCCTTTGAATCATATCTGTAATCAGAATTGTGATTTGATCTTTCATCCGAAGGTCAATTTCTTCATCCTCTGTATTAGACTCTTGATGCTTATTAGACATAGCTTCGCAACATATGTGCAAGAAATAGGATTTTGCTATTGAACTGTGTAATTCAACAATATTATTAATATGATACAGGCCTTCTTTTATACACCAAAGACAGGAAAAGACTTGGAAACTATATATACAGAAGTTATTATATGAGAGATTGAAGTAAAGTAATTGAGGGAGAAATCGTAGAGATATGATTTATATCTAATACGCCCCCTCAAAACGGAACACCGGAGGTGAGGCCGATCTTGACACACAATTTCTAAAATAGAGCACAGGAGAGAGGTTTCGTTAGTGCATCAGCTAACTGATCCATGGAGGAGACATGAGTCACACGTATGTGGCCATTTACAAAGTGGTAATCTAAGGCAAGATGCTTCAGTCTTGAGTTAAATACCGGGTTGGCCCTGAGAAAAGTGGTGCCTTTGTTATCACAGTAGATGGCTGTTGTGTTGTTGAGCTTAATGTCGAGTTCTTTTATTACATAAGTAATCCAGCAAACTTCAGAGGCAGCTGAGACAACAGACCGATATTGAGCTTCGGTAGAGAAACGTGCAACTCCAGTTTGCTTCTTGGACGACAATGCGATAGGGTGTTGACCAAAGTAGACTATATAAGCACTGGTGAATGTGTAATTATCTTTATTTCCTACCCAATCTGCATCAGTAACGGCATGGAGAGATTGGATTATGTTCGCTTTGAGGAAGATTCTAGTGGTAGGTGTGCCACTAAGGTACGAAAGAATGTGCTTGGCTGCGAGCCAATGATTTGTTGTAGGTTGATGCATGAACTGGGAAAGCTTGTTAATAGCGTAAGAGACGTCTGGTCGCGTGAGGGACAAGTATTGTAAACTCCCGATGACAGCAGGAAATTCAGGAGCATTCGGGAAAGGGTCACCAGTTTGAAGCGTGAGAGTAGTTGTCGGGTACATTGGTGTTGGCATTGGTTTGGCATCAGTCATCTTGGTCCGATGAAGAAGATCTGCAATATAACGAGTTTGAGTTAGTAATAAGCAAAATGCATTACGATGGACCTCAATCCCAAGGAAGTAAGAGAGGTCTCTAAAATCTTTAAGAGAGAAACGAGTTGAAAGAGAGAGTATAAAGCGATCGAGGTGTAAGATGTTGTTTCCCGTGATGATGAAATCATCAACGCACACCAACATGTAAAGAAGAACGCCCTTGTGATTGTAGATGAATAATGAGGCATCAGCTAGGGAGATGATAAAGCCGGACTGGAGTACAAACTGTCGCAACTCATTGTACCAAGCTCGAGAAGCTTGTTTGAGGCTGTAAATCGCTTTGCGGAACTTGCAAATTTCTCTCGTGGTAGCAGGATCATGGAACCCTGGTGGTTATGTCATGTAAACATCATCTTCAAGCTTCCCTTGAAGAAAAGTGTTGTTGACGTCTCTAATGGGCCAAGCACGTGAGACAGACACACTAAGCACTAGCTAGATGGTGGCAGGTTTGACAACCAGACTAAATGTGTCCGGGAAGCCAATTTTGGGACGTTGGTGGAAGCCTTTAGCGATGAGTCTCGCCTTGAACATATCAACTGCACCATTAGAGAGACGTTTAATTGTGAGAATCCATCGACATCCAACAACATTAGAAGCTATTTTAGGTCAGATGAGATCATAAGTGTGATTGCGATTAATCGAGTCAATTTCATCTCGCATCGCCTTACGCCAGCGTGGATCTTTGAGAGCCTGGGCAACAGTGGTGGGGACTTGTTCTGATGGTGGGATAACAACTGCGCGTAGGTTGAACTTGTTGACCGGTAAATATATCATGGTTTTTACCCGTTTTTAACCATGATATAAGTCTTTTTATTGAGTCTTTTGAGTATTTTTAGAGTCTTTCAGAGTTTTTTCAGGAATTAGGTGCAATTGGAGCTAAATTAGATTTATCGAAGCTTCTGAAGCATCTCGGAGCTGAAGCATCTCGGAGCTGAACCAGTTCGGAAACTAAAGCTCAGTATCGATCGACACCCATGTAGTGTCGATCAACACCGTCATCCAGAAGAAACACAATTGAGAATTCTTGTATCGATCGATACCATTTATGGTGTCGGTCGATACCGATAGTCAGAACGCACATTCTTCAGAAAACCCGAAGAAGAAACAGAAGATTTCTTTATTTTGCAATGAACTCCAAAGCGTATATTAACTATAAAATTAGGTTTTTCAGCCTCTTGGAGGCAGACACTGATTCTTGGAGATAGAGTATTTTTACAATAGAGTTTTGGGAGAAGAACCTTGAACCCTCTTTGTATTCTTACTCTATTTTATTCATGATGTTTGTTTCATTCACCATGTCTGAGTAGATTCCTTGTTAGGTTTAGGGTTATTCGAATGTATATGACGAATTTTTAAAATTAGATTTAATTGTTAGGAAAATCTATAGAGTTCTTCACCTAGACTTGAGATTAATGCTTAATCTAGCCTCGCGAACTAGAATCTGATATTAGGTTGATTAATTGACACGAAAGTGTGATTAGTTTCCTGAACTAGTGTTTGGTGAGCAAAAGACATATTCGCAAAGAAATTTGGTTTAGGATTTTGTGAACAATTGAACTTGATCGTTAATGGGTTACTTGTTTGAATTCATAGAATTTGCAAAGAAATTTGGAATTCTAGGTTTAGACATAGATAGTCTTCGCAGCGACAGTTGGTTGATTTTACATCTGTGTTTCAAGTTCAAGAACAGTGCTTATTATATTCCTTACATTTTAAATGATTAACAATTCTGAGTTACCTGCGAATTCCCTAGGCCTAGCGTTTTCCTTACTGATCTTACTACTTGATTTTAATTGTTTTGTTATTTTTGATTACATTCATTTTGCTTAGCTTAATTCACATTCTGGAATTTATTGAGTGACAATCTTGAGTCTTTGTGGTTCGACCCATAGAATACTACAACTACTACTTAAATAATTTAAGGTATTATATTTGAGCATATCAAATTTTGGAGCCGTTACTTACGTACTTTAACTTTTGTGCTCGCTCGTGATAAAGCTGGGAAACGTCGCTGTCCCTGCACCAGTAGCCAATGAGATTATCCCACCAGCTGTGCGTGGGAATGTTGGGAATGCTCTGGTTAATCGCGCCAGAACGCTTGGGGAGTACAACAGACCCAATCAGTTCTATGCCAATCGGTCAGCGATTCGTATTCCCACTTTTCAGAGGAATGACTATGAGCTGAAGCCTGCATACTACACTCTCGTAGGCCAGCACCGTTTTCATGGTCTTTCTAACGAGCATCCCATGGATCACATCGAGAGGTTCGAAGATTTGGTCACCAGTATCAAGTACAATAGAGTGCCCAATGAGTTCCTCTTCTGTAAGCTCTTCCCATACTCTCTTGGTGGAGATGCAGCTTACTGGCTGAAGCAGTTGCCTCCTGGTTCTCTAACTACTTGGGAAGAGACTATGAATATGTTCCTGATCAATTTCTATAATGAGGCAAGATCCGAAGAGCTCAGGAACAAGATCTCCCAGTTTTCTTAGGGAGCAACTGAGGCATTCAAGGCTGCTTGGGTTCGATTAGGGATTGTCCTCATCATGGTTTCTCACAAGTTCAGTTGTTGGGTATCTTCTTCAGAGGGAGCGATTGGAGATATCAGATGGCCCTAGACGCTGCAAGCAATGTAAATTTCAACACGAGGTATCCTGAAGATGCATACATACTGATTGAGAGCTTGACATCTAGCAACAGCACCAAGAATGCCGACTACGAGCGAAAGAAGCAGAATGGGAATGCCGACGGACTGCAGATTGCTGAGGTACATGCTAAGCTAGATTCGGTTCACAATTTGTTGATGGGCAAGCAGCAGAAGGCAGTGCATTTTGCTGAAGAAGTCAAGAACATAGATGAAGGTTAAGCAGAGGATGTTAACTACATTGGTGGTAATGGATTTCAGGACTCGTCGTACAACCGCGGTTTCACCACACCAACAACTCTCAGAGAGGAGGATTCAAGTCTGACTTTAAGTCCACGAATTTCGGAGCAAGCACTTTTGCTCAGAAACCATTCAAGAACAGTGGGTACACTTGCACCTATGGTAATTCATCTTACCAGACACCACCCCCCCAAGACTCAGGAAAGCAAAGTTGAATCCATGCTTGAGCAGATTCTTGAGGGGCAGCAGAAAATGACTGTCGATTTAAATTAGAAGATGGATGCCTTGTACACCTGAATTAAAAAATCAAAGCTCTTAACATTCATCAGAAGAAGCTGGAAACTCAAGTTGCCCAGACTGCTGAAACAGTTAAGAGACAAGATGGTTTCTTTCCTGGAAAGACGTTGAATCCAAGGGAACACGTTCACGCTATTACCTTGAGAAGTGGAAGAGAGGTCAATCCAGGGGTGAAGAAAACCTATTCTGCAAAGCAGCTCGTCGATCTTGCTGGAGACGACGACGATGAGATTCCTGGAATTACTCCAGTATCGATCGACACTCACCTAGTGTCAGTCGATACCAACCTACATCGATTGGCACACGTTCAACAATCTGTGGAAGCAGTTGCACGACCACCAGTATCGATCGACACTTACCCAGTATCGATCGACACTTACCCAGTATCGGTCGATACAAGTCCAAACATCAAGGAGAAGCAACCTACGGGGAACACTAGGAGGGTTTACGTACCTAAGATACCTTTCCCTCGACCTTCTACCAAGACTAAGAGGGAAATAAAAGAGGCCAGATGCAAAGCAATGCTAGAAAATTTGGTTTTTGAACTCCCTTTCGTCGATGCTATCTTGACTTCACCAGCTTTCAGAAGGTATATCAAGCGGATGGTGTCAAGTAATGTGAATCTTGAGGAAGGAGTGTTGAGGATTACTCACGAGTGCAGTGCGATCCTACTCAACAAGATCCCAGAAAAGCTGCTAGACCCTGGAAGTTTCGTATTGGATTGCACAATCTTCAGTGAAAGGTTCGAACGCTCCCTTTGCGATCTCGGTTCCAGTGTCAACCTTATGCCATATTCAGTAGCTAAGAGAATGGGGATGACAGACTTCACACCCACTAGGATCTCCCTAATTCTTGCTGACCGCTCAGTCCAATTTCCCGAAGGATTACTCGAGGATGTTCGAATTATGATCGGAGACTGCTTAGTCCCGACTGATTTCATAGTCCTAGAGTACGACGCTGAACCAAGAGATCCACTGATTTTGAGCAGACCATTTCTAGCCACAGCAGACGCTATGATCGACTACAAGAATGGGAAAATATCCCTTAACATTAGTGATATAATCATAACATTCAACATAGAGAAAATGATGAAAAAGCCAACCATTGATGGGCAGACATTCTTCATCGATACCTTCAGTGATATATCGGACGAGTACTTCATGCGGTTACACCCTGAGAACCCGTTGGAGAGAGCACTGGTTTGTTCAGCTAAAACAGAGATGGATTCCAGTGAGGTTGCTACTGGCTATGCCACGATCCTTGACGGCAACACTGAAGAATCGATCGATACAACTGAGAGCATCGATCGACACTAACTATTTTTACCCGAGGAACTGGTTGTCACTCCTACACGATCTGATTCGTTCGGCGACTAGAGTGAGGAGAGAGCTCCTAAACTCGATTTTAAACCGCTTCTAGCCAATTTGAGGTATGTCTTTCTTGGCCCTAACTCCACATACCCTGTAATTGTTAATTCTTCTTTAAACAACGCAGAGGTTGCCCTACTGTGGAGCAAGCAGCGCAAGTATGGCAAAGCTCTCGGCTATTCTCTTGATGACATTTCAGGTATATCACCGGATCTGTGCATGCATCGGATTCATCAGGAGGACGAGTCGAAAGCTTCAATCGAACATCAGAGGAGGCTTAACCCGAATCTGAAAGAAGTTGTGAAGAATGAGATAATGAAACCTCAGGAAGCAGGGATCATCTACGCTATCTTTGACAGCAGTTGGGTCAGCCTGGTTCATGTTGTACCTAAAAAAGGAGGATTCACTGTTGTAAAGAATGAGAAAGATGAGCTGATCCCGACAAGAACGATCTCTGGGCACCGCATGTGTATAGATTACAGGAAGTTGAATGCTTCTACAAGGAAAGACCATTTCCCATTGCCATTCATCAATCAAATGCTGGAGAGGTTGGCAAGTCACCCGTACTACTGCTTCCTGGATGGATACTTAGGCTTTTTCCAGATCCCGATACATCCAGACGATCAGGAGAAGATGACGTTTACATGTCCCTACGGCACATTCGCTTACAGTAGAATGTCATTTGGGTTATGTAACGCCCCTCCCACCTTTCAGAGATGTATGATGTCGATTTTCTCAGATATGATTGAGGAGTTCATGGAGGTGTTTATGGATGACTTTTCAGTTTACGGATATTCGTTTAAAGGCTGCCTAGACAACTTATGCAAGGTACTTCAGCGATGTGAAGAGAAACATCTAGTTCTGAACTGGAAAAAGTGTCACTTTATGGTTCAAGAAGGCATTGTTCTGGGACACAAGGTTTCTAAGGAGGGGATCGAAGCTGATATGGCTAAGATTCAGGTTATGACAAGCCTCCTACCACCAACATCTGTGAAGGACATTCAGAGTTTCCTTGGTCACGCCGGGATCTATCGTAGATTCATTCAAGATTTCTCCAAGTTAGCTCGCCTAGTTACTGCTCTTCTCTGTAAGGATGTCACCTTCGATTTTACACCGGAATGCCTTGTCGCATTCGAACAGATCAAGAAGGCGTTGGTTACTGCTCCTATTGTTCAACCACCAAATTGGAACCTCCCCTTTGAGATGATGTGCGATGCGAGTGATTTCACAGTTGGGTCAGTTGTGGGTCAGAGGAAGGACAAGAAGCTCCATGTCATTTACTAAGCCAACAGGACGTTGGATGATGCTCAAAAGAACTACAGCACTACAGAGAAAGAGGTACTAGCCGTTGTGTTCTCCTTTGAGAAATTTCATTCTTATCTAATAGGGAGTAAGGTAACCGTTCATACCGACCATGATGCTCTCAAGTATCTGCTGCAGAACAAGAATCCAAAGCCTCGCCTCTGCCATTGGGTTCTACTGCTCCAAGGTTTTGACATCGAGATTAAGGATAAGAAAGGGGTAGAGAGTGGAGTTGCAGACCATCTCTCACGAATGAGGATCGATGAAACCGTGCCTATTGATGATTCTTTACCTGAGGAGAATATCTATTTCATCAAAACTGGGATTCGACACTACTCTGTTGCGCCTCTGCCAGTGCAAAACGCAAGCATCGATCAACACTCTCCTAGTATCGATCGACACCATCACGAGATTTTGCAATCTCTTCGTGTCTAAAATTTCAGCATCGATCGACACTCACCCAGTGTCGGTCGATACCAGTTTCCGCCAGTGTTGTTTGGTTGCAGACCACTTTTCTGCTGAGGAATCTTTGGCTGTCACCACACCTGTTGAACCTTGGTATGCTGACATAGCTAATTATCTTGCTGAAGAGTACGAACAAAAGCATCTCAAGAAGTATGCGAAGAAGAAGTTTATGCGAGATGTCAGATGATTCTTTTGGGATGAACCATACTTGTACAAGCACTGTTCAGACGAGATTTACAGAAGATGTATCGCTGAGACTGAGGTGCCGGAAGTTCTATATCACTGCCATGGATCTGAGTATGATGGGCACTTCGCCACATTCAAGACAGTTACCAAGCTTCTGCAAGCTGGTTTCTGGTGGCCTACATTGTTCAAGGATGCTCATGCTTTTATCTCACATTGCGATGTGTGTCAGGGAAGAGGGAAGATCAGTAAGCAACATGAGTTGCCACAGAACTTCATCCTCGAAGTAGAAGTTTTTGATTGCTGTGGTATCGATTTTATGGGACCGTTCCCTCCATCGCGACAGAATAAGTACATCTTGGTCGCTGTCGATTACGTCTCCAAATAGGTGAAAGCGATTGCTAGTCCTACCAACGACTCTTCTGTAGTTCTGAAACTGTTCAAGACCAATATCTTCCCTCGATTTGGAGTACCTCGAGTTGTTATAAGTGATGGTGGCACTCACTTTATCAACAAGATCTTCGAAAAGCTGTTGAGGAAGTATGGCGTGCATTACCGCGTCGCCACACCTTATCATCCTCAGACAAGCGAACAGGTTGAGGTCTCCAACAGACAGATCAAAGAGATTCTGGAGAAAACAGATGGGCAACGAAGCTCGACGATGCACTTGGTGTTACCAGACCGCTTTCAAGACACCACTTGGCACTACACCATTCCGTTTGTTGTATGGGAAAGCGTGTCATCTTCTAGTTGAGATCGAACACAAAGCAGCATGGGCAACCAAATTGATGAAATTCGACATCAAGACTGCTGCTCAAAGGCGATTGGTTCAACAAAATGAGCTAGATGAGATCAGACACCTCGCCTATGAAAACTCCAAGCTGTACAAGGAAAGGACTAAGGCATATCACGACAAGAAGATCCTTTCTCGCCACTTTGAACCGAATGACCAGGTACTTCTGTATAACTCTCGTTTACAGTTATTTCCTGGGAAATTGCATTCTCGTTGGTCAGGTCCCTTCACAATCAAGGAAGTCCGCCCACATGGTGCAGTCGTGTTGATGAACGCTAAGGGAAAGGAGTTCTCTATCAATGGACAGTGGGTGAAACACTATTGGGCGAAAGCCACTATTCCAGATGGCCACATAATACCTCTGGCTGAACCACCAGCTGCCTAAAAGATCCCAATGTCGAGCTAATGACATTAAACAAGCGCTTGGTGGGAGGCAACCCACTGGTGAGTCTGTAAATAAGTCTTTCCCTTCTTTTTCATTTTTGTTTTTGTCTTGTGTCTTCACCTGAATCAGGTTCAGATGGGCAGTATCGATCAACACCCATCGGTATCGATAGATACCAAGACCAGGGAAGAGTTGTGTTATCATGACGTGAGTATCGATTGATACCAGTTACGGTATCGGTCGATACCCTTCGCCCATGTAAGTTTCTCTATAAAACCCTCAGGTTTCTTCTTCATTTCTTCACTCCTCCATCGATCGACGCCGCCGCTTACTCTGATTGTCTCTCACCATTTCTTCATTTCCTACCATTCACTCTCTCGATCTGCAAGATGGCTCCCTGCAAGAAGGCACGACACTCAGAAGCCTCTGGCTCCAACCCACCACGCCACGAGTACAGTCTACAGGACTCCGTGGAGGCTTTCAACGGATCGTTCTAGCATGCCGGCGTCGTGACAGCTTGCCTCACCAGAGATTGTTACAAGGTTCTGAAGGGAGGTTTCACCAATGACACTAGTCCACGTCAGCGACCTGAGAGCTGCGCCACACCGCACCCGCTGTGGCTGCTAGGCCTCCCTAGCCTAAGTTGGAAGGGAAGAGGATCATCCCGAGGCGCGATTGGGCAGGTTTAACTAAGGAGGAGACCGAGAGCGAGGCCTGTATCTATAGGCCTATCGCCAAAGAGTGGGATGATTATGACACGTTGTTCTACAACGAGTGGTTGCGTGTTGCTGTGGTCCCTACGCGCTTCATCGACCCTCACACAATGCGTCGTCTGGGTATCGACGTGGAGCTCTCTGCCATGCTTGATAAGATCGGTTTAGGGACATTGTACTCATGGCAGTACGACCTCTATCCCGACCTTGTCCGCCAGTTCCTTGCGACCGCACACTTCTACTATAGAGATGCGGTCCACCGCAACGCTTTGGAGGGCACGCGGACCTTCCTAATTTGGGGCATCCATTACAGGCTGCCAATCCCTGACTTCTGCGAAATCTACGGATTCGATCGCGACCTCAGGCAGGTAGCTCTGCCTACTCAGTTTCATGATGCCCAGGTTTTCTAGCGACACATCGGTCTTGGAGCCTACCACTCCAAGACTACCACGCAGATGGACGTTCGCCACCCCACTCTTCATTGCATCGTCCGCATTCTGAGCATCACTCTCCTCATCAAGATGGAGCCGAAGAAGTTGCGGATTTATGAGCTGATCCTCCTCTACAAGGCTGTCAGCGACCTCATTCCTAAGGATAGATATGAGTGGCCAGAGTTGAACCTCACGGTCAACATGGGCGCCATCTTTGTGCACCACCTGGTCTCTCTGAAGACCAAGCCCTTCTCTGGATGCAACTACGCCACTGCACGGAAGACTGAGTCGGATGGCAGCCTCCTCACTCCTATCTTTGAGCATTTTGGTATATCCACTTCAGAGAGCTCGATTGTCACAGCTCACTCTCTCATGGATGAGCAGCATATGCAGCACATGCGTTGGCTGAAGCCAACTCGACGTCGGTGTCTTGCCACGACTGACGGCGAGCTCTTTGTGTACCTCCCCAACCGAGCTTTGATCACCATTGACGGCGATGCTTCTAAGCTGCGATTCGATCCAAACCCCTACATGCTTTTGGTTTCTCTGTCCACACGTGTACGCGCTCTGCCACGCATCCCCTCAACTCCGATTGATGCTGATGCCTAACCCGCAGCTGACTTTGCTGGAAGTCAGCCTTGCCGTTCACAGCGCCACCAGACACCTGCTCCTACACCTTCCTTCCCTCCACATCTGGACTTGCCGATGGAGACTGCCAACTTTCAAAGGTACGTCGTGGAGAGCTTACAGAGCATTTGGGCCGCTGTCTCTCGTTGCCGCTGCATGTCCTCTACGGATGCCCATTCTTCCATACCCGGCCCTTCCTCCCGATACGCACTCTCTGACACTGATGATTCAGATGATTAGACTCTCTGTTTCCTTGGTTTCACGTTATCTCTTTCCCTGTTCTTTTTCTTTTCTTTGTCTTTCAAATTGAACTCTTAGGTCTCATTGTCAGTACACTATTTGTGTTGAACTTGTGGCTATCTTATGACTTTGTTGCTTCTAACTTGTGTTCCAGTGATCTAACAGTGCTTCATCTAACATTTTGGCTCTCTGGACACGATTTTGGGCATCAGTTTCACGAAGAAAGGTCTTAGTATCGATCGAGACACTACTGGTATCGGTCAATACTCAACAAGCATCAGTCGATACCGGTTAAAACATCGATCGATACCCAATATTACACACGGGTGACCTTTGTGCAATCCTTCAGCCACTCTGTTCTTTTGCTTTCTTTTTCTTTCTCTAGGCTAGATAACACTAAAGACAGTGTTGTTTAAGTCTGGGGGAGGTAGTTACTGACTTTGCTTGAATCCATTGCTCTGACTTTGCTTTTAGGTAACCAATGTTATAGAATTAGTTCTAGATCGACTAATGAAAAATCCAAAGGCTGACCAGTTGACTAGAAGACACCCATGTTTCTAGCAGATTTCTTCGAAATCCTGAGCCAAATTACTTGTACTTCATTTCTGAGGTTGATTTTTACAGAACTTGATTCATCATTCATATCTGACAAAGGAACCCATGTGTTTGAAAATTACGGTATACCTCTCCCTTGACACACGTTGATACATAAAATGCATGAAAGATGAGATGATTTCTGCCGAGTAGAGGGCTAAGAACACTTCATGTGGTCCTATTGTTCTACTTGGATAAGGAATGATCACACAAAGGTCTGAAGCGAGGGGTAGGAACATTTTCTGAGACCCCGTTATTCGTCTAAGACCTTTGATACTTTGAGAGGGGAGAACCAGGGATTCGGTGGCAATTACCATCGATACTCGCGTCTCAAACCTTGATTTGTATATGCGAAGTTTAATCCAAAATCAAGAGCATAAAAAGAGATAAGTCTGGGGGAGAGAAAACAAAACCAAAGTATGAAACTTGGGTGGTTCCTTGGTCTTGATATCGCATGAGGAAGAGTCTAGAAGGTTCTTGAACATCAGCAACAGTGATGAAACGGAGATGAAACGGCGATGAAGGATTCAGTATGTTGATGCTGTGAGATAATGTGTGGAATCTGGAAAAGTTGCGAATGTCTACGGAGAAGTACATGGTGGTTAGATCGGAAACTGATTAGGTGACACTTGGAAAGCTTGGAAAAGGGGTCATTACAATGCTTCAAGAACAGGTGAGTCTCCGTGTTTTCAAACCTCTTTCTCCGGTTTGGTTTTCTATTTGCTTGAGGGCAAGCAAAGACTAAGTGTGGGAGAGTTGATATATCATGGTTTTTACCCGTTTTTAACCATGATATAAGTCCTTTTATTGAGTATTTTGAGTATTTTTAGAGTCTTTCAGAGTATTTTCAGGAATTAGGCGCAATTGGAGCTAAATTGGATTTATCGAAGCTTCTGAAGCATCTCGGAGCTGAAGCAGTTCGGAAACTGAAGCTCAGTATCTATCGATCGACACCGTCATCTGGAAGAAACACAACTGAGAATTCTTGTATCGATCGATACCATTTATGGTGTCGGTCGATACCAATAGTCAGAACGCACATTCTTCAGAAAACCCGAAGAAGAAACAGAAGATTTACTTATTTTGCAATGAACTCCAAAGCGTGTATTAACTATAAAATTATGTTTTTCAGCCTCTTGGAGGCAGACACTGATTCATGGAGATAGAGTATTTTTGCAATAGAGTTTTGGGAGAAAAACCTTGATACTCTATTTGACTTTATGATAGCTATTTTATTCATGATGTTTGTTTCATTCACCATGTCTGAGTAGATTCCTTGTTAGGTTTAGGGTTATTCGAAGGTATTCGAAGAATTATTAAAATTAGATTTAATTGTTAGGAAAATCTATAGATTTCTTCACCTAGACTTGCGATTAATGCTTATTCTAGCCTCACGAACTAGAATCTGATATAAGGTTGATTAATTGACACGAAAGTGAGATTAGTTTCCTGAACTAGTGTTTGGTGAGCAAAAGATCTATTCGCAAAGAAATTTGGTTTAGGATTTTGTGAACAACTGAACTTGATCTTAATGCTTGTTTGAATTCATAGAATTTGCAAAGAAATTTGGAATTCTAGGTTTAGACATAGATAGTCTTCGCAGCGACAGTTGGTTGATTTTACATCTGTGTTTCATGTTTAAGAACGGTGCTTATTATATTCTTGACATTTTAATTGATTGACAATTCTGAGTTACCTGCGAATTTCCCTAGGTCTAGCGTTTTCCTTACTGATCTTACTACTTGATTTTAATTGTTTTGTTATTTTTGATTACATTCATTTTTCTTAGCTTAATTCACATTTTGGAATATATTGAGTGACAATCTTGAGTCTTTGTGGTTCGACCCCTAGAATAATACATCTACTGCTTATATACTTTAAGGTATTATATTTGAGCATATCACCAGTTTACGTTCTCGGCTGCTTGTACCTCGTGGTACCGGTTGTGGTGTAGAAGCTTGTGTTGGTGAAGTGTATTTTACTTCAGCCAATGGTGGAGGAGATAGATCCGGATTAGCGGTAGTTGGGCTCGATCTAGCAGCTTGTTGTGGTGCTGGCGATGTTTCCATTGGCACTTCAATTGAGTTTTGACAAGTCTCAGGTGATGGTTGGGTGTTTGATGGTGTAGGCAATGATGTAGTCACTAGGGGCTGAAGAAAACCAACCGTAGTAGGCGTTGAGTGTGGCTCCACGTCTGATTCTTCAAGTGATGCAGGAGTGGTAGTGATTGAACCTGAAACCCTAAATGGAAAGATAGATTCGTGAAAGACAACATGACGCGAAGTATAAATTCGAGTAGTTTCTCGATCTTGACAAAAATATACCCTTTGTGTAGTAGAATATCCTAGAAAACAAATGGTGATGAACGAGAATCAAGTTTGTGAGATGCATAAGGTCTAAGCCATGGAAAACAAAGACAACCGAAGACACGTAATTTTTGAAAATTTGGATCACTACCAAAAATTTTATGAAATGGTGATTTAAGAGAAAGAGTTGGTGTGGGCATACGGTTGATTAAGTACACAGCGGTTGTGAATGCATATGTCGAATATGATCGGGGCATTGAAGCATGTGACAAAAGAGAAAGACTTGTTTCGACTATATGACGATGATGACGCTCAACAAACCCATTGTGCTCGGGTGTCTACAGTGGAGTGGTGAAGTGAGATATGCCTTGACTCGCAAGAAACTGTTTAAGAGCAATATACTCACCACCATTATTTGAATATAAAGTTTTGAGTTTGTATTGAAAGTGGTTTTCAACCAATGGTCTTAACTTTGTAAGAACATCAAAAACTTGTGATTTTTTGTTTTAAGGGATACAACCAAGTGTATCTAGTAAATGATCAACAAAAAGTACATAATACTTAAAATCATCGATTGAAATTAAGGGAAATGTCCACACATCAGAAAATACTATATCAAGAGGATGTTTTGATTGAATTGAAGATAAATTAAAAGATAATTTATGCATTTTATTGATAGAACAATCATTACAAGGCTTATCTAATAAAACTTTCGAAGAAAGAGGTAAATCAAATTTTGAAATTATTGTTTTTAAAATCGAAAAAGTTGGATGTCCTAATCTAGAATGCGAATCAGACATTGTTGCCATTGTTGAAGAAGAAAATGCAAGTGATGGACGAGTAGAAGAACTAGTGGTTGGCCATTCAGATGTGCCATCCTTAGGTTTGCCTTCCAGACGAAAGGTTCCCGTTTGTAAATTTCTCACCTGGAAGTACGTAGGAGTGAAGGTAACAGAAACACCATTAGTTGTGCATAACAGGTAAACTAGTATAAAATTCTTAGCAAGAGATGGCACACACAAGACATTAATTAAGAAAAAGGGATGAGTATAAGAGGGTATCGATAAAGAACCGGTGTGTGAAATCTGTAGTCCCGAGCCATCTCCGAGCGTTACATCATCGCCACCTTGATATGGGTTGTGAAGAGCAAGGTTGTTGAGGTCTGATGTCATGAGCTGGGAGGCACCAGTGTCAACGAGCTAGGTAGAAGAATCAGACATCATTGCCGGATTTACTCGCCGCTGCCATGGTTGTTGTTGTTGCGTAGGTTGCCACGACTGAGGAGACTGAGAAGACTACCAAGGTTGAGTAGATGTAGGACCACGAACAATGCAAAATTTGGGATTATACTTGGCACTCTGTCCTTGGACACCACATGCTTGACATCGACCCAAGTATTGTTTTGGACCATTGCGATTTTGAGGTTGGTTTCTGCGATAATTCTGATTAGATGAGTTGCGGTTGTTGTAGTTCTGGTTCGGACTCCATGTCTGGCGGTTCCGTGATTAAGAGGCGTTGGAAACAATAGGCAGAACACGGATAGATTCAGTGCAGCGAATCATTGCTTCGTGATTTAGTAGGCGTTCGTGTAGCTTCGCCTACGAAATAGGTGCATCATGGCCATTGACGGAATCGATCTCTGGTTTGTAATCCTCGCTGAGACCAGCAAGGATCTGCTCAGTTAGTTCTTCTTGGTCCATGGGTTTACCAAGGAGTGCCAACTCGTCCGCCTTAGCTTTGATGATCCGAAGATATTTAGTAATCGATTTGGTGCCTTTCACACATGATTTAATCTAGAAGCGTAAATGATGGAGGTGACCACGAGTTGGATTGCCAAAGTTGGAGGCAAGGATGTTCCATATTGTAACACCCGACAATTACTTCCACAACATGTCAAGTCAAATAACTTAAAATCCAAATAATTCCATTATTAAACCAGAAATAACCAACAACTACGCTTAAACCAACTTAAACGTCTTTAATTCCTTTAAAAGGAACGTATAGGTAGTCAAAATAATTCAAAACGGTCTGAAGAACAAAACGAAAATTCTGGAACCGGTACCCACTGACATCTCCAGAACTAGTCCTCAAGATTACCTGCAAAGGGGAAAGAAGGGTGAGTAATCTTGCAATCAAAGATTACTCAGCGAGGGTAAGCCTTAGCGCTCACGAATTCTTCATGCATAAACACATCAAGACAATCACAAAGTCTAAACCTAAGACAAACAGGCAAGCACGTGTCAACGACACACAATCATCACAAAAATGGGACCACGTCCCATAACCGCCCTAACACAGCCCGGATTTCACGTGTCAACACACTCTATCCCTTGTGCATAACAGATCCCTCGTTCCTTAGTACTTCATCCTGCACCACACTCATGCGTAACAGATCCCTCATGCCAAAGCACTTCTTCCCGCACTTTTCACACGCCGGCTCGTCAGCCATCATGACCTATCAGAATCCACGTCCATAGGCCACCACACAACTACAAGAATTTCTCCTTGCAGGCATCTATGCGGCTCACCCGCATTATCTCACACAACCATTATTTTATCACTCAATAACATGCGTCACAGAACCACGCAACACGCAGAAAACGATTCGTTTTTTTTATATCTATCTCCATTATATTTTTCATTTATTTCCCTACGTTCATTCGAAGAATATTTATATATTTATATGAAAATAATATTATTTATAAATATATATATACATATACACTCAACAAACAAAATATTTGGCTTAACCTTAAACTAAGTAATTATCTAAAAATATTTATATATAAAGAAAAAACCAGCTTGTCCTCACCTTAGAAAATGGTTCTGAATTCACGGGTAAACTAGCAAAAGCGAAAATCAGATTCGATCTCAAATCTCAATCTGCAATAGTTTAGGTTAACCGATCAAAGATTAAATTATAATTATTATTATAATTTAATCTAATAAACCTAACCAACAAACTAGGTGAATTAATTTGGCGTTCTTTGATTAAATCGATTAGAATTGGTTTAATAATTGAATCAAACCAATATAATAACTTAGTTTTAAACACCCATTCACCCTTAATTCACGTGGCCACAATATACCAAACCAAGCCCAAATCTCCTCCATAATTAACCAACACTTTAGTCCACGTCCAATTGCTCACTCGGCCCAACCATAATTTTTTTTGTTTAATAACCAACTCAATTAAACGGAGCATCAATGGGTTTTAACTGGTTTAGCTTTTCGGTTTAATCACTAAAACATCAACACGAAACAGCAACACACAACACGTCGAGAGAGCAGAGTCGTTGTACCTTTCCCAGTGCTCTTCCACGATGGTTTTGCACGACGGTTCGAACGGCGGAGTTGACGACTTGGAGAGGTGGATCTACAACAGCCCAAGCTCACGGTGGTTAGATCCAATAATCAAAGTGAAATCAAAACTCAAAAGGTTCACCATTACCTCTCCGGTGAAGACGACAGCAAGGGCTGGGCTGGCGGAGGACCTCCAGTGGCTTGGACGGTGCTGCAATAGTTCACAACCAGTGGCTTAGAGCGATGGCAACAAACTAGAGAACTTGAGTAAGAAATCATGGCTTACCGTAAGTCACAAACGTTCGAAGCCGGTGAGTTAGCGTGATCGGCAACGGTGGTGGCTCTAGTTGATCGACGGCTAGGGTTTTCTGTGGTTGGCCTCGACAACTGTGCCCTTCTCTTATATACGTGGGGGAAAAAAAAGGGTTCACGCGGGCTTGAGTTGCTAACGGGCTCGGTTTGGGCCTCGCGATTTAAATCCGAAACCGGGTCGTTACAATTCTCCCCCACAACAAAAAAATCCGTCCCGAATTCGGCCCATCACCTTGATTATCACTTTGGTCCTTAAAGAGATTAGGATAGTCCGTTCGCATTTGTTCTTCTGATTCCCAGGTCTCTTCTCTGACTCCGTCTCTCTCCCAGCATATTTTGACAGACGTAATTACTTTTCCATGTATTTCCGCTTCCTTACGGTCCAAGATTTCTACAGGAGTACTCAATACAGTCAAGTTCCGATACAGATCCGTTGGCGGGCTTGACAAAACCAACTCCGGTTCTCTGACCACTTTCCGCAAAACTGACACGTGGTAAACATCGTGGAAGTGAGATAACTCCTGAGGTAAGGCTAAACGATAAGCTACAGCACCGATCTTCTCTGTGATGATATATGGTCCTATATATCTAGGCTTAAGCTTTTTCAACTTCCGGGTTTTATCAGCTCCTCTGAAATTCCTCATTTTTAGGTATACTGCATCACCAACAGCAAATTCCAAATACTTCCGATGTTTGTCTGCATAAATCTTCTGTCTATCATGAGCTTCCTTTAGCCTTTCCCGAAGCAATTCCACTTGCTCTATAGTCTCCTCGACCATTTTTGGCTCCAAGTCCTTACACTCCCCTACTTCGGTCCAACAGAGCGGGGTGCGACATGGCCTACTGTACAGAGCCTCATACGGCGGCATCCCTATGCTAGAGTGATAACTGTTGTTATACGCAAATTCTACCAATGGGAGATACTTAAGCCAGATTCCTTCCCAGTCAAGTACACATGCCCTCAACATGTCCTCTAGCGTCTGAATAGTCCTCTCAGACTGTCCGTCTATCTGGGGAAGATACGCTGTGCTAAGACGTACCTTTATTCCCAAAGCCTTCTGAAAGGCCTGCCAGAATATAGATGTAAACTTTGAATCTCGATCAGAAACAATGCTTACTGGCACTCCATGCTTCTTGACAATCTCGTCTAGATATAATTGCGCTAAGACATCTGCACTATCTGTTTTCTTGATGGGTAAGAAATGAGCAGTCTTGGTGAGTCGGTCCACGATCACCCAAAAAGCATTCTTACCGCCAGTGGTCATTGGCAGCCCGGTGACAAAGTCCATTGTTATCATATCCCATTTCCACTCTGGTAAAGGCAAACTCTGAAGTAAACCACTCGGAATTGTGTGCTCTGCTTTTACTTGCTGGCATGTCTTACACTTCGATACCCAAGCAACCACATCACGCTTCATATAATCCCAATTGTAATAACGTTTCAAGTCATGGTACATCTTGGTGGTTCCCGGGTGAACTGAAAAACGCGTATTATGAGCCTGTGCTAAGATCTCGTCCTTTAGACCCTTATCATCTGGCACCCTAATTCGGTTCTTATACATGCACGTACCATTCTCCGCAGTGTGAAATCCCTCCACATTGTTATCAAACTTTTTCTTCAAGTCAGCATCATGTTTAAGTGCTTCGCAGATTCTCCAAAGTAAGTCCGCCTGATTCACGGCTTCTAATCCGACAACATCCTCTCCAGCAGAAGTTGCACATATACTTAGACTACACAAGATACCTTCTAGCTCTCGCATCTCCTTATCTCTTGAGACATCAATTCTACGCATGCTCAAGGCGTCAGCTACCAAATTAGCCTTCCCTGGATGGTAGGCAATGTCCAAATCATAATCCGCTAACAACTCCACCCATCTCCTCTGTCTTAGATTAAGGTCTAACTGAGTGAATATGTATTTCAAGCTCTTATGGTCTGTAAATACTTGAACCTTCTCTCCATACAAATATGCCCGCCAGATCTTTAAAGCGAATACAACGACTGCTAACTCCAAGTCATGAGTAGGAAAGTTAATCTCATGAGGTCTAAGTTGTCTCAAAGCATAAGCAATGACCTTTTCATCTTGCATCAACACACACCCTAGTCCAGATCCTGATGCGTCTGTACACACCACATATGGTACTGATCCCTGCAACTGATCCAATAACTGATCCAGAATGCTGTACACTTTGCTGAAGAGGTCGAGAATATAGATGAGGGTGAAGCAGAACACGTTAACTACATTGGTGGAAATTGTTTTTAGAATCAATCGTATCAGTTCAACAACAACCGAGGTTTCACCAACAATTCTCAGCGAGGAGGATTGAAGTCTGATTTCAAGCCCTCCTGTTTTGGAGCAAACTCCTTTGTTCAAAAACTGGTTCAGAACAGCGGATACACTCGCACTTACGCGAATTCATCTTACCAAACTCCGCCACCCAAGACTCAGGAGAGCAAGGTTGAATCCATGCTTGAACAAATTCTTGAGGGGCAGCAGAAGATGAATGTTGTCTTCAACAGGAAGATGGACGCCCTGTACACCGGTCTGAATGGAAAGATTGAAGCCCTTAACATTTATTAGAAGAAGCTGGAGACTCAATTTTCTCTGACCGTTGAAGCAGTTAAGAGACAAGACGGTTTTCTTCTAGGGAAGACAGTGAATCCGAGGGAACATGTTCATGCTATCACCTTGAGGAGTGGAAAAGAAGTCAGTCCAGGAGTGAAGAAAGCTTATACTGTAAAACAGCTCATCGACCTTGCTGCATATAACGAGGATGAAACTCCTGAAATCACACCAGTATCGATCGATACACACCAGTATCAATCGATACACACCAGTATCGACCGATACCAAACAACATCGATCGATACCTATCCAAGGATATGCCGAAGACGTTTCAAAGCCACCTGCATCGATCGACACTAGCCCAGAAGTCAAGAAGACACAGACCACAGTGAATACTGTAAGAATCTACGTGCCCAAGATACCTTTCCCTCGACCTCCTACAAAGACTAAGAAGGAAGTGGAAGAAGCCAAATGTAGGGCAATGATAGAGAAGTTGATTGTTAAACTTCTTTTTGTCGATGCTATCATGACTTCACCAGCTTTCAGGAGATATATCAAGCGGATGGTGTCAAGCAATGTGAACCTTGAGGAGGGAGTGATGAGAATTACTCATGAGTGCAGTGCGATCTTGCTCAACAAGATTCTAGAGAAGCTGCCAAACCCATGAAGTTTTGTATTGGACTGTACAAACTTTACATAAAGGTTCGAGCGGTCTCTGTGCGATCTTGGCTCCATTGTTAACCTTATGCCATACTCTGTGGCTAAGCGAATGGGAATGACAGATTTCAAACCTACCAGAATCTCTCTGATTCTAGCTGATCACTCAGTTCGATTTCCCGAAGGATTGCTCGAAGATGTTCCAATAACGATCGATCGGAGACTGCTTAGTCCCAACTGATTTCATTGTCCTGGAGTACGACGCAGAGCCAAAAGATCCACTCATTCTTGGAAGGCCCTTTCTAGCCACAGCCGGAGCGCTAATCGATTGTAAGAATGGGAGGATCATGACTTTCAACTTGGAGAAGATGATGAAAAAACCGACCATTGATGGGCAAACATTCTTCGTCGACACTTTCAGCAACATATCTGACGAGTACTTCATGAAGTTACATCTTGAGAACCCGCTAGAGAGAGCACTGGTCTGTTCAGCTGATTCAGAGGTATACTCAAGTGATGTTGTTGCTGGATACGCCAAGATGCTTGACAACAGCCAAGGAGCATCAATTGACACCACTGAGAGTATCGATCGTCACCGCCCACCTCTTCCTGAGGAATTGGTCGTCACATCTACACAACCCGATTCATTTGGTGACTGGATTGAGGAGAGAGCTCCTAAGATCGAACTTAAACCACTCTGAGCCAATCTAAGGTATGTCTTTCTTGGTCCTAATTCCACATATCCTATAATTGTCAATTTTTCTTTGAACAACGCAAAGGTCGCCTTACTGCTGCGCAAGTATCGAAAAGCTCTCGGCTATTCTCTTGATGACATTTCAGGTATATCACCGGATATGTGCATGCGGTGAATCGAAAGATTCGATCGGCTATTCTCTTGATCAGGTAATTCACCTGGAAGACGAATCGAAAGATTCGATCGAGCATCAGAGGAGGCCTAACCCGAATCTGAAAGAAGTGGTCAAAAAAAGATTATGAAACTTCTGGAAGCAGGGATCATCTACACCATCTCAGACAGTTCTTGGGTCAGTCCAGTTCATGTGGTACCTAAGAAAGTAGGGATCACTGTGGTTAAAAACGAGAAGGATGAGCTGATCCCAACAAGAACGATTACTAGACACCGGATATGTATCGACTACAGGAAGCTGAATGCTGCTACAAGGAAGGATCACTTCCCACTGCCATTCATCGATCAGATGTTGGAGAGGCTCGCAAGTCACCCATACTACTGCTTTCTCAATGGGTACTTAGGTTTCTTATAGATCCAGATACATCCGGATGATCAGGAGAAGACGACATTTACATGTTTTTATGGCATATTCGCTTACAGAAGAATGCCATTTGGATTATGTAAGGCTCCAGCCATTTTCCAGAGGTGTATGATGTCAATCTTCTCAGACATGATTGAGGAGTTTATGGAGGTGTTCATGGATGATTTTTCAGTTTACAGATCTTCATTTAAGGGCTGTCTAGATAACTTGTGCAAGGTATTACAGAGGTGTGTGGAGAAGCATCTGGTCCTTAACTTGGAGAAGTGTCATTTTATGGTTCAGGAGGGCATTGTTCTGGGGCATAAAGTTTCTAAGGCTGGGATCGAGGTTGACAAGGCTAAGATTCAAGTCATAGTGAGCCTTCAGCCACCACAATCTGTGAAGGATATTCGAAGCTTTCTTAGTCATGCTGGGTTTTATCGACGATTCATCAAGGACTTCTCCAAACTATCACGCCCACTAACCGCCCTTCTATGTAAGGATATCACTTTCGATTTCACACCTGAGTGTCTTGTCGCATTCGAGCAGATTAAGAAGGTATTGGTTAGTGCTCATGTTGTTCATCCACCAGATTGGAACCTCCCTTTTGAGATCATGTGTGATGCGAGCGACTTTGCAGTTGGGTCAGTTCTGGGTCAAAAGAAAGACAAGAAAATCCATGTCATTTACTATGCCAGCAAAACGTTGGATGATGCTCAGAAGAACTACAACACTACAGAGAAGTAGTTACTCGCAGTCGTTTTCTCTTTTGAGAAATTTTGCTCTTATCTAATTGGGGATAAGGTGACCGTTCACACTGATCATGCTACTCTAAAATATCTGCTGCGGAACAAAGATCTCAAGCCTCGCCTATGTCGTTGGGTTCTTTTGCTCCAAGGTTTCGACATTGAAGTTAAAGACAAAAAGGCTGTCGAGAATGGAGTTGCAGACCATCTCTCGAGGATGAGGATTGATGAAGCCGTACCTATTGATGATTCCCTACCTGAGGAGAAGATTTACTTCATTGAGACTGGATTAAAGGCATTCTTGCCGAGAATCTACAAGTAAAAACCCTCACTATCGATCGATACTCACCTAGTAACGGTTGATACCCTCAGGAGATTCTGGAATTTCCCCGAGTTCAGAGCCTTGGTATCGATCGACACGCATTGAGTGTCGGTCGATACCCGTTACCTATAGAAGCTGTGTCGACTACAGGTGACTCTTATGCTAAGGAATTTCTAGCTGTTGTGACTACTCTTGCTCGACCATGGTATGTTGATATAGCCAAGTACCTTGCTGCAATAGACGAGCCAAAGCACCTCAAGAAGTATGATAGGAAGAAATTTATACGCGACGTAAGGAAATTCTTCTGGGATGAACCTTACCTATACAAGCACTATTTTGATGGGATGTACATGAGATGTATCGCAGAGTCTGAGGTACAGGAGGTGATGCATCATTGTGATGGGTCTGAATATGCTGGCCACTTCGCTACTTTCAAGACGGTCCCCAAGGTTCTTCATGCATGTTTTTGGTGGCCTACGATGGTCAAGGACGCTCATGCCTTTATCTCGCACTGCGATGTCTGCCAGAGGAGAGGGAAGATCAGTAAGCAAAATGAGATGCCATAGAACTTCATCCTAAAGGTCGAAGTTTTTGACTGTTGGGGCATCGATTTTATGGGTCATTTTCCTCCGCCACGGCAGAATAAGTACATCTTGGTTGCTGTGGACTATGTCTCCAAGTGGGCAGAGGCAATTGCTAGTCCAACCAATGATTCTTCGATGGTCCTGAAGCTGTTCAAGACCATTATTTTCCCTCGATTTGGAGTACCTCGGATTGTCATAAGTGATGGTGTCACTCACTTTATCAACAAGGTTTTCGATAAATTGCTGCAGAAATATGGTGTGCATCATCACGTGGCTACTCTTTATCATCCTCAGACTAGCGGGCAAGTTGAAGTCTCAAACAGACAAATCAAAGAGATTCTGGAGAAAACAGTTGGCACCACACGGAAGGATTGGGCTGCAAATTAGACGATGCACTTTAGGCTTACAGGACCGCTTTCAAGACTCCACTTGGTACTACACTGTTTCACTTGCTGTACGGGAAAGCGTGTCACCTTCCAGTTGAGATCACGCACAAGGCAGCTTGGGCTACTAAACTGATGAACTTTGACATCAAGTCTGCTGCACAGAGGCGATTAGTTCAACTGAATGAGCTGGATGAGATTAACACCTCGCCTATGAAAACTCGAAGCTGTACAAGGAAAGGACAAAGGCATATCACGACAAGAAGATCCTCTCTCGCCACTTTGAACCCAATGACCAGGTACTTCTGTATAACTCTCGTTTGCAATTGTTTCGTAGAAAATTGCGTTTTCATTGGTCAGGTCCCTTCACAATCAAGGATATCCACCCACACGGTGCAATCGCGCTGATCTATGCTGAAGGCAAGGAATTCACTGTCAATGGACAGCGGGTGAAACACTATTGGGTGAAGGCTGCTATCCCCGATGGTCACATACTTCCTCTGGCTAAACCACCCAATGCCTGAACAATTGCCATGTCAAGCTAATGACATTAAACAAGCGCTTGGTGCGAGGCAACCCATTGGTGAGTCTGTACATAAGTCTTCATCTTCAACTTTTATTTTTGATTTTGTGTCTTGTGTCTTCACGTGAACTAGGTTCAGCTGAGCAGTATCGATCGACACCAGTCTGTATCGATCGATACCACATCCACGGAGAAGGAGCATTCACTTACCACGAGTATCGATCGATACCACTTATGGTATCGGTCGATACCCGCTGCCCAGGTAAGTTACTTTATATACCATCAGGTTTTTCCTCTTCTTCTTCATTCTTCTCCATCGCTCGATACCGATTACACTCTCAAAATCTTTCACAACTTCTTCGTTTCTTCACCCTTTTTCAATCCGACACTAGGTTTGTGGAACTCGATTTTTGCCTCTTGTACCTTCACTTCTTGAATGTTTCTCACTTCCTGAGTAGTCTTAGAGGAATTTTGACACTCCCCATAGGATTGAATGTGCTTAATTTGCAAGTTAAAGTTTTGAGATTTTCCATTCCTGACATTGTGAAGAACGGTTTGTGATTTTGATTTGGTATTCGAATTGGACGTACTATTGTTGATTGCTGCTGGTGTATCACGTATTTTCATGGTGCAGGACATAGAAATTTCGGTGTGACTTGTTATTGCTTTGTCTTTGACTGCAGATGGCACCCCAAAAGAAGCCGAAACACTCAGACGCTTCTAGCTCTAACCCGCCACACCATGAATACAATCTGCAGGATCCAGCTGAAGCCTTCGATGGTTCGTTTTGGCACGCAGAAGTTGTGACGGCTTGCCTCACCAACGACCGCTACAAGGTCTACACCAACGAAACTAGTCCTCACAGTTTTCTAATAGTCTCTTCTAGCGACGTGCGAGCCGCACCACACACCGCGCCACCTCCCTTAGCACCAGCCGCTATATCTAGGCCTCCCTGGCCTAAGCTAGAGGGGAAGAAGATCATCCCGAGATGAGCTTGGGCGGGCACGCCTAAAGAGGAGACGGAGAGCGATGCATGCATCTACAGGCCTATCGCTGAAGAGTGGGACGAGTACGACACGTTGATCTACAATGAATGGCAGCGTGTTGCGGTGGTACCTACGCGCTTTATTGACTCCCATACGATGTGCCGTTTGGGCATCGACATGGAGCTCTTTGACATGCTCGACAAGATTGGCCTGGGGATAGTTCACATGGGACAATACGATCTCTACCGCGATCTAATCCGCCAATTTCTTGTGATTGCACGTGTCTATTATAGAGACGAGGTTCACCCAGACGCGCTAGAGGGCACTCTAACCATTCTGATCTGGGGAGTACGCTACAGGCTGCCGATCCCTGACCTCTGCGACATCTATTACTCCAAGATAAACACGCAGATGGACGTTCGCCACCCCACTCTCCGCTGCATCGTCCGCATATTGAGCAACACTCTCCTTTGCAAGAGGGAGTCGAACAAGATGCAGATCTCTGAGCTGCTTCTCCTCTACAAGGTCATCGGCGACCTTATTCCGGAGGATCAATATGAGTGGCCTGAGTTGGACCTCGCAGTCAACATGGGAGCCATCTTCGCACATCACTTGGTCTCTCTAAAGACCAAGCCTTTCTCGGGATGCAACTACACCACTGCACAGAAGACCGAGTAGGTGGGCAGCCTTCTCACTCCCATCTTCGAGCACTTTCACATCTCCACTTCAGGGTATTCGATTGTCACAGCCCGCTCCCTCATGGATGAGCAGCATTTGCAGCACATGTGTTGGCTTAAGCCACTTTTAAAGGGAGACTTAGTTTTTGATCATTTATTCTGAATACTTTGAGAGAGATTGGTTCCGGGTTTTGTGGGAGACAATTCTGAACCCTTGTTTACTCTTGATTTATATTTAGGGTTTTCAACCACTTTTAGAGGGAGACTTAGTTTTTGATCATTTATTCTGAATACTTTGAGAGAGATTGGTTCCGGGTTTTATGGGAGACAATTCTGAACCCTTGTTTACTCTTGATTTATTTTATGCAATCTATTTTATTCATGATGTTTGCTTCATTGATCATGTCTGAGTAGATCTCTCTTATGTTTAGGGTTTTCTCATAAAGGATTTCATGGCTTGTTAGATAAGTTGATCTATTAGGATTCATAATCTGAATTAGTTCTTCACCATAGGTTGTTCTCAAAGCTAGTTCTAGGTTGATGAATCTGGAATTTAGATCTTAGGTTGATCAATTAGACACGAGAGTGTGATTGGAAACCCGAAAACCCTAGGGTGAGCAAAATAACTATCCGCAAAGAAATTTGGTTTAGTTGTTTTGTGAACATATCAAACCTGAACTTTAAAGCTGGTTTAGGTCTTTAGAATTTGCAAAGAAATTTGGGATTCAAGGATTTAGATTTAGATAATTCTCGCAACGACAATTGGTTAATTATAGCTTAGTGTTTTGAGTTCAAGAACCGTGCTAAATCTGAATCCTGATTGATTGATTTGCCTGCATTCCTTGATTTCCTGAGAAATACCCTGAGCCTATTTTCCCTCCATTGATTTTACAACTGCTTTTGATCGTTTGCTGCTTTCAATTACATTGATTTTGCCTAGCTTAATTCATATTCTATAATCTATTGAGTGATTTCTTGAGTCTTTGTGGTTCGACCCCTAGAATACTACAGCTACTGCTTAGATACTTTAGGGTATTAGATTTGAGCATATCACTCTTCCTCCGGAGTTGCCGATGGAGGCCGCTACTTTTCAGAGGTATGTCGTGGAGAGCTTGCAGAGTATTTGGGCCGTTGTTTCTCGCTGCAGCTGCAAGTCTTCTATGGATGCTCATTCACCATCAGCACTCTGACCCTCTCGCAAAGATCTTTCCGATGATGCCTCCTCAGATGATTAGGATCTCTGCTTCCTATGGTTTCACGTTTCTTTTTCTTTTTCCCTTTTATTTTTCTTTTCTTTTGAACTATTTTTGTCTCCTGTCAGCATCCTATTTATCTTGAACTTGTGGCTTTATATGATCTTGTTGCTTCTAACTTGTGTGCAAGTGATCTAACAGTGCTCACTCTAACTTTTGGACCACTTAGCACGAATTTTTGGCATCAGTATCACGAAAAAGAAGTAGACATACACTCGATGTGTATGTGCACATAAAACAGGAAGAGCATGAAATGAAATAAGTCTGGGGGAGAGGAACTAAATACCAGAAAAGAAGAGAGTGAATTTTGGGTGATTCTTTTCTTATGATATTGTATGGGAAAGAATCTAGAAGATTCTTGAACATTGATCGCAGCAATGAAACTGGCATTGATAGTTTTTATGGATAATGTTGTGAAATAGTGTGTGACGTCTAGGGAGCTGTGAATGTCTACGGAGAAGTACATGGTGGTTAGATTTGGAACTGGTTAAGTAATGAGAAGACATTAGGAAGAAGGGTCATTGCAGTGTTTCAAGAACATGTGAGTCTCCGTGTTTTCAAACCACGTCCTTTGGTTTGGTTTTCTGTTTGCTCGAGGGCAAGCAAAGGCTAAGTCTGGGGGCGTTGACATATCATGGTTTTTACCCGCTTTTAACCATGATATAAGTCCTTTTTATTGAGTCTTTCTAGTATTTTTGGAGTCTTTTAGATTCTTTTCATGATTTAGGTACGTTTGGAGCTGAATTGGACTTATTGAAGCTTTCTGGAGCATTTTGGAAGCTGAACATGGATCAAGCAGTTGAAAGCCGATATGAAGCCTCAGTATCGACCGACACCACCTAGTGTCGATCGACACTGACACTTGGAAGGAACATGACTCACTGCTTCTCTATCGATCGATACCACTTATGGTATCGGTCGATACCGACATCTAAGGAAGAGAACGCGATTTTCTACGACTTTGAAGAATGTGCTCTTTAGCCCAGAAGACTTTCTTATTTGCAATTAAGCCCAAAATGTTTTCTTAGGATATAATTAGGTTTTTCAACCACTTTGGAGATATATACAACTCATACCCGGAGATAGAGATTTTGGTAGCAGAGTTTGGGAGAAAATTTGGAACCTTTTTTGTACTCTTTACTCTATTCCTTTAATGCAATCTATTTTATTTATCATGTTTGCTTCATTCACCATGTCTGAGTAGATTCCTTGTTAGGATTAGGGTTATTCAAAGGTATTTGATGAATTGTCAGGTTCAACTGAATTGTTAGGAAAAATATATTGAGTCTTTCATCTAGACTTGTGTTTATTGCTTATTCTAGCTTCGCGACCTAGAATCTGATATTAGGTTGATTAATTAGCACGAAAGTGGGATTGATTTCCTGAACTAGTGTTGGGTGAGCAAAAGATTTATTAGCAAAGAAATTTGGTTTAGCATTTTGTGAACAATTGAACCTAATCATTAATGATCGTTTGAATTCATAGGGTTTGCAAAGAAATTTGGAATTCTAGGTTTAGACATAGAAAATCTTAGCAGCGAAAGTTGGTTGGTTTTATATTCGTGTTTCAAGTTCAAGAACGGTGCTTAATATATTCTTGACAATCTGTTTGATCTGCAATTCTGATTTACCGGCAAATTTTCCTAGGCTTAACGAATTTTCCTAGGCTTAGAATTTTTCTCCATTGATCTTACAAACCGTTTTTAATAGTTTGCTATTTTAATTAATTACGTTGATTTTACATAGCTTAATTCATATTCTGAAATCTATTGAGTGATATCTTGAGTCTTTGTGGTTCGATCCCTAACATACTGCAGCTACTGCTTTAGTACTTTTAGGGTATTATATTTGAGCATATCATATAGAAAGGAGCATCGAATTTGTTTGTAAAAGCTTTAGTAATTGTCCGTCCGAACCAGTTTGGACTTGTGTTGCGAGTAAATCTGTAAACACATTAAAGCCAATAGTGAAAGCTCCAGCAAAGCCACACCATTACAATCAAACAAGTAAAAAGTTAATCTTCACAGGCTACAAACAATACAGATCCCAACTTGCTCAAATAAAGTCTCAAAACCAATCAAAGTTCTCAGAACCAATCAAAAATCCACAAACACAAGAAACATAAAGATAACAATTCCAGTCTTTATGAACTAACTACAATGTGAGGCTAGGACCAAATAGGCTACAACACTAAGAAAGAAAGAAGGAGATAATCCTAACAGTCTACAACACTTAAAAAAGAAAGAAGTAGATAATTCAAAGCCAATCAGAAGCAAGTATCAACACTCAAACATTAAAACTCAACCCAATACTAAACATCTAAGATAAGAACTGAACATAAGATTAAACACAAATTCTTAATTCTCCACAACTATGAAATTGTTGGATTCGAAGACAAGAACTCAACCAAAGATTAATACATGTCTAACACACCAAACACTTATCTCTGTGTAATCGCATTACTGTGATTGAACAATCTCAATGTTTATTTGTCTAATAATAATAACATTCTAAGCAAGAATAATAACATTCTAACTCTAAACATTCATGATCAAGAATCATACCAGGAGTAATAACATTTTTAGCAACAATATGGATAATTAATAAACAATGCAAATCCCAACAAGCTCAAATCAAATCTCAAAACCAATCAAAGTTAATCTCAATACAAACAATATCAATGCAACTCAACTGTTGGAATCTAAGAATAGAACTCAAAGTAAGAATAAACTATGTCTCACAGACCAAACACTACAATGTTAATCTCAACAAGCTCAAATCTCTCTAAACAATCAAAACCAATCAAAGTTATTCTCAACACAGACAATCTCAATGCAACTCAACTGTTGGGTTCTAAGCAACAATACATAGAGTCGGATAAACATTACAGATAACAGCAAGCTCAAGACCAATCCCAACAAGCTCAATACAGATCCTTACAAGTTTAAACATTCTCATAACCAATCAAACCATCTCAGAACTGTCAAAACCAAGCAAGTCTTTAAACCAGTCAAAGTACTCAGAACCAATCAAAGCAATCAAAGTTCTCAGACAAGATTAAACACAGTCGATACAAATCCAAGTTAATCTCAATACAGACATTCACAATGTAACTCATCTGTTGGATTCTAAGCAACAATACATAATCATATTGATCACAGAAAAAACCAATCACAATTAATGTAAACAGTCGATATAAATCCAAGTTAATCTAAACTGTCAAAACCAATCACAGAACTAGTCAAATTTCAAAGTTCTCAGAACAATTCCAAGTTGTGTTTGGCACCGGTGTGGGAGAGAGGATGGAGGTAAATTATCCCGGTTTGTCACCATAAGAAGAGCAATCAGAGCCCACAGTGTGTCATCTGGAGATCCGGCAACACTGGAGTTTCGTCTTCGAAGTTGTGGCCATGAGAGGAAGGGTGACTCTTATCCTAGGAGTTGTGAGGTGGAGAATCTGGAGGGTCCAGCAATGGAGCCAAAATAGAAGTTGGATTGTTATTGAATTTTTGTGATGAAGGAGTGGTAAGTGGTTCTTCTACACGGCGTTGAGGGAGGGATTTCTGGAAAAGTTGTATTGGTGGTGGATAGCTCCGGACATTTGGTGCTGACGTAGATGGTTGATCAAAAACAGGGACTTAAGGTGGTGACGACTGACTTGGAAGAACTTGGGCCACTGGCGTGAATACAACATCATCATTTGGTGGATAGCTTCGGACATTTGGTGCTGACGTAGATGGTTGATCGAAAACAGGGACTTGAGGTGGTGACGACTGACTTGGAGGAACTTGGGCCACCGGCGTGAATACAGCATCATCATTTGTATTCATCAATACAGCATTATCGTTTATTGGGTTTATTCCCTGTACAAAATTGTCGAGTACGAGATCTTCAATTGTAGTCATCAATACATCATCATCATTTTGGGTTTGTAAAAGAGTCGGTTCTTTTTTTGTATTCCCCTGAAATGTTTTCCCTTGGATTTACTTTTAGAGCATTGAGCCACAATTGCTTCGGTTTCTTCATAATGCAGAGGCTGCAAAATCACATTAACAACAAGCAAAAAGATTCAAATGACCAAATCAAGATGGAAGACTCGTTCACCCAATTCAATAAAGACTATTACCTGGTAAGAAGAGAAGATTTTCTCCATGTATTCTTTATGCCTCATAATCTGAAAATGAGATATAAATTCAAGCTCAAATTACAGAAATAGAAGCTCAAAACTATCAAAAATTGGTAAAAGGAGGAAACTTTACCCGAACTCGCTCAATGTCAGGGGAGTATCGGAGAAGAAAATGTAACACCCGACGTATACTTCTACAACACGTCAAGTCAATAAACTTAAAATTTAAGTAATTCCATTATTAAACCAGAAATAACTAACAACTACGATTGAACCAACTTAAACGTCTTTAATTCCTTTCAAAGAAACGTATAAGTAAATCAAATAATTCAAACGATCTGAAGAACAACACCAAAACTCTGGAACCGGTACCCACTGACATCTCCAGAACTAGTCCTAAAGATTACTTACAAAGGGAAAAAGGGGTGAGTAATCTTGCAATCAAAGATTACTCAGTGAGGATAAGCTTTAGGGCTCACGAATTCTCCATACATAAACATATCTAGACAATCACAAAGTCTAAACCTAAGACAAGTTGGCAAGCACGTGTCAACGACACACAAACAACACACAAAAGGGACCACGTCCCATAACCGCCCTAACGGCCCAAAATTCACGTGTCAATACACGCTATCCCTCGTGCATAACAGATCCCTTGTGCCTTAGCACTTCATCCTGCACCACACCCGTGCGTAACAGATCCCTCGTGCCGAAGCACTTCTTCCCACACTTTTCACATGACGGCTCGTTAGCCATCATGACCTATCCGAATCCACGTCCATAGGCCACCACACAACTACAAGAATTTCTCCTTGCAGGCATCTTCGCGGCTCATCCTCATTTTCTCACACAACCATTATTTTATCACTCAATAACATGCTTCACGGAACCACGCAACACGCAGAAAACAATTCATTTTTAATGTCTATATCCATTATATTTATCATTCATTCAAAAAATATTTATATAAAAATAATATTATTTATTTATATGAATATATACACTCATCAAACAAAATACTTGTCTTAACCTTAAACTAAATAATAATCTAAATATATTTATATATAAAGAAAACACCATCTTGTCCTCACCTTAGCAAATCGGTTCTGAAATCACAGGTAGACTAGCAAAAGCGAAAATCCCGTCCAAACTCAATTCTCAATCTTCTCCGGCAAATCTCCTCGACGGTTTTGAACGACGACTCAAACGGCGGAGTTGACGACTTGGTAAGGTGGATCTACAACAGCCCAAGCTCACGGTGGTTAGATCCAATAATCAAAGTGAAAGCAAAACTCAAACGGTTCACCATTACCTCTCCGGTGAAGACGACGACAAGGGCTGGGCTGGCGGAGGACCTCCAGTGGCTTGGACGGTGCTGCAATAGTTCACAACCAGCGGCTTTGAGCGATGGCAACAAACCAGAGAACTTGAGTGAGGAATCGTGGCTTACCGAGAGTCACAAACGTTCGAAGCCGACAACAGTGGCAGCTTCAGCTAGTCGATGGCTAGGGTTTTCTGTGGTTGGCCTCGACAACTGTGTTCTTGTCTTATATATGTGAGAGAAAAAGAAGGGTTCACGCGGGCTTGAGTTGCTAACGGGCTCGGTTTGGGCCTCGCAATTTAAATCCGAAACCGGATCGTTACAATTCTCCCCCACTACAAAAGAATTTGTCCCCGAATTCGGCCCATCACCTTGATTATCACTTTGGTCCAGAGAGAGATTAGGATAGTCCGTTTGCATATGTTCTTCTGATTCCTAGGTCTCTTCTCTGATTTCGTCTCTCTCCCAGCATATTTTGATAGACGTAATTACTTTTCCCTATATTTTCGTTTCCTTACGGTCCAAGACTTCAACAGGAGTACTCAATACAGTCAAATTCTGATACGGATCCGTTGGCGGGCTTGATAAACCAACTCCGGTTCTCTGACCACTTTTCGCAAAACAGGCACGTGGAAAACATCATGGAAGTGAGATAGCTCCTGAGGTAAAGCTAAACGATAAGCTACATCACAAATCCTCTCTGTGATGATATATGGTCCTATATATCTCGGCTTAAGCTTTTTCAACTTCTGGCTTTTATCCGCTCCTCTGAAATTCCTCATTTTTAAGTATACTGCATCACCAACAGCAAATTCCAAATACTTTCGGTGTTTGTCTGCATAACTCTTCTATCTATCATGGGCTTTCTTTAGCCTTTCTCGAAGCAATTCCACTTGCTCTATAGTCTCCTCGACCATTTTTGGCTATAAGTCCTTACGCTCCCCTACTTCAGTCCAACAGAGCAGGGTGCGACATGGCCTACCGTACATAGCCTCATACGGCGGCATCCCTATGTTGGAGTGATAACTGTTGTTATACGCAAATTCTACCAATGGGAGATACTTAAGCCAGTCTCCTTCCCAGTCAAGTACACATGCCCTCAACATGTCCTCTAGCGTCTGAATAGTCCTCTCAGACTGTCTGTCTGTTTGGGGATGATACGCTGTGCTAAGACATACCTTTGTTCCCAAGGCCTTCTGAAAGGCCTCCCTAAATATAGATGTAAACTTTGTATCTCGATCAGAAACAATGCTTACTGGCACGCCCTACTTCGTGACAATCTCGTCTAGATATAATTGCGCTAAGACATCTGCACTTTCTGTTTTCTTGATGGGTAAGAAATGAGCAGTCTTAGTGAGTCGGTCCACGATCACCCAAATAGCATTCTTATCGCCAGTGGTCATTGGCAGCCCGGTGACAAAGTCTATTGTTATCATATCCCATTTCCATTCTGGTAAAGCCAAACTCTGAAGTAAACCACTCGGGACTGTGTGCTCTGCTTTTACTTGCTGGCATGTCTGACACTTCGATACCCAAGCAACCACATCACGCTTCATATAATCCCAATTGTAATAGCATTTTCAAGTCATGGTACATATTGGTGGTTCCCGGATGAACTGAAAAACGTGAATTATGAGCCTGTGCTAAGATCTTGTCCTTTAGACCCTTATCATCTGGCACTCTAATTCGGTTCTTATACATGCACGTACCATTCTCCGCAGTGTGAAATCCCTCCACATTGTTATCAAAATTTTTCTTCAAGTCGGCATCATGTTTCTGTGCTTCGCGGATTCTCCAAAGTAAGTCCGCCTGATTCACGGTTTCTAATCCGACAACATCCTCTCCAGCAGAAGTTGCACAGATACTCAGACTACACAAGATACCTTCCAGCTCTCGCATCTCCTTAACTCTTGAGACATCAATTCTATGCCTGCTCAAGGCGTCAGCTACCAAGTTAGTGTTCCCTGGATGGTAGGCAATGTCCAAATCATAATCCGCTAACAACTCCACCCATCTGCTCTGCCTGAGGTTAAGGTCTGACTGAGTAAATATGTATTTCAAGCTCTTATGGTCTGTAAATACTTTAACCTTCTCTCCTTACAAATATGCCCGCCAAATCTTTAAAGCGAATACAACGGTTGCTAATATGCTCAAATATAATACCCTAAAAGTACTAAATCAGTAATTGTAGTATGTTAGGAGCCGAACCACAAAGACTCAAGAATTCACTCAATAGATATTAAGACTCGAATTAAGCTAAGCGAACAAAGTAATGCAGGAAATAAGCAGCATAATTTAAAAGTTGTGAAATTCAATGGGTGGAAAATAGCTAAGCCTAGAGAAATTTTTCTGGTAAATCAGAATTGCAGATCAAATAGAATGTCAGGAAGATATTAAGCACTGTTCTTGAACTTGAAACACAAATGTAAAATCAACCAACCGTCGCTGCGAAGATTATCTATGTCTAAACTTAGAATTCCAAATTTTTTTGCAAATCCTATGAATTCAAACAAGGATTAATGATCAGGTTCAATTAATCACAAAATCCTACACCAAATTTCTTTGCGACTAGGTATTTTGCTCATCTAACACTAGTTCAGGCAATCAATCACACTTTCGTGCCAATCAAACAACCTAAGATCAGATTCTAGGTCATGAAGCTAGAATAAGCAGTAATCACAAGTCTAGATGAAGAACTCTATTGAATTTCTCTTATCAATTCAGATCAACCTAACAATACATCAAACACCTTTGAATAACCCTAAACCTAACAAGGAATCTACTCAGACATGGTGAATGAAGCAAACATCATGAATAAAATAGATTGCATAAAAGAGTAGAGTAAAGAGTAACAAGGGTTCAAAATCTTCTCTCTCAGGATCAGAGTTTCTGACTTCTCTCCCTCTCTCAAAACCCGAATAATCCATAAAATCAAGTCTCCCCTAAGTATTCAGAATAATGATAAAAGCTCCCTCTCAAAGATGCTGAAAAACCTAATTATAATGCTAAAACACGTTCTGGGCTTAATTGTAAATAATAGGATCTTCTAGGCCAAGTTGCAGAATCTTCAAACTTGTAAAATCGCGTGTTTTCTTTTCCTGCAGTCGGTGTCGATCGATACTGGGTGGGTGTCGGTCGACACCAGAACTCTGTGCTTGCCAGACTGGACTGTCTTCACAAAAACTGGCATAACTTTTGATCGCACCGTTAGAATGGCCTCAAACCACTTCCAAATGAAAGCTAATCCATTGATCTAGATTAATTGGAGCCTCTTCCTCGAGCCTAGTACTGAAAAGACACTCCTCACTCTAATCCTTAAGTACATCATTCATTTCAGAGCTCTCAACCAAATCTTCTTGAACAACCAGCTTGCATATTTGATCAGTAGGATCGAACACCTTGACATACCCAACAGTAATGTTTTCTGAATGCTCTGTGGTTGGGTCCTCATCCATGGAAATCTCTACAGAAAAGGTCTGTCCATCAATGGTAGATCTCCTCCTCAGCTTGTCCATGTTAAAGCTCATGACTTCATCACCCAAATCAAGCTCTATATGTCCCTTTCTCACATCAATGATGGCACCGGCTGTTGCCAAAAATGATCTTCCCAAGATAAGAGGGTCCTGAGGTTCTCCAACATATTCCAAAACCACAAAGTCTGTGAGAATCATACATCCTTCGATCATCAGTGGAACATCTTCTAAGACACCTTCTGGAATCCTTTTGGATCTATCAGCTAAGATGAGAGAGAACTTTGTTGGAACGAAATCGGTCATCCCAAGGCTTTCAGCAACAGAGAGAGGCATCAAGTTAATGCTAGAGCCAAGATCACAGAGAGAATGAGGGAACCTTTTAGTTGAGATGGAACATTCTAGTACAAAGCTTCCTGGATCAGGTAGCTTCCTGGATCAGGTAGCTTCACTAGAATCCTACTCTGAATCATAGCACTGACATGTTCAGAGATTTTCACCTTCTTCTCTTTCCTTGAGACTGTTTTTTTCAGGAAGATTTCACTGATGTCCTTTGTGAGCAGTGTTGCTTCCTTAGGACTCACACCATTGGTAACAATCTTTTTAGCATACCTCCAGAGTGGAGGTGAGAACTTGACTCCATCAATCAGAGGGATTTTAATCAGGAATTTGTCTATTATTGCCATACATCTGGCTTCTTCTATTTCCTGCTTAGACTTTCTAGGAGGTCGAGGGAAAGGTATCTTGAGCACATAGCCCCTTTCCTCGACAATCATGGGTGTTTTCACAGTTTCTGGCTTAGTCTGAGAGGAGTGTTGACCGATACCAGATTGGTGTCGACCGATACCAGATTGGTGTCGATCGACACAGGTTGATACGATCCTCCCAAGGAACTCACTCTACGGTTTGGGTATGGTTTTGGATAGGATTTGCAAGCAACGAATTGCTTCAAAGGTTGTGGATCGAACGGTCTCACAAGGGTTGTGGAAGGCCCTTGATATTCCTAAATCGATTCTCAAGGATATTACTCACCAAAAGAATCGAAAGTTTTGTTGAATATTACTCATCAACAAGATCTAGAGATTCAGAAAAGGTTTTTGATTAAAAGTCTAGATACTCGATCATAAGATCATACATGAGTTTATAAAGAGAGAAATGTGTAAAACAAGGCAGTCTCGAAAATAACAACTTAGACTAGGAATTAAAACAAGTTTGAATGTCTCTTAGGCTTCTTTTACTTTGAAAATGACCCCTTGAAGTGCCTTGGTCGAAATTTCTTGTGTTGGGCTTCATGGGCTTGTATGGTTGATCAACAAATGGACAAATGGGGAAGTGTTGCATAAGCCTCATTAAAAACCAATCCATGAAAAACCCATTGGGATAAAAACCTGGACAGGGAAAAAGAGTACCCATACAAACACTTATCCATTTTGTTGAATACTCTTGGATTGTGTCACGCCAATGCCTTCTTTGATCCTTTGAAACTTAGCTTCTCTTGGTTGCCAAAAAATCCTCCATTGGCTTCATGTTTCTTGTCCAGGTTTCAAGGCCTCTCCTTCCCTTGTTGTTAGCTTAGGATCATATCATCCTTCCCCAGTTGGAAAAGGATTTGAACTTCAAATCAAAAGTTCTACAAGGAAATGAAAAACTAAGTTTAGATATTGAAGTTTTTAAAATCAGAATGTACTGTACCTTGTGAGCTGGGCTCGAAGATGTTGGAGTTGGTATGTGCTGATAATTGGGAGTGGTGGCAAGTTTCTGCTAGAGTTCACAAAGGCAAGAACGACCTAGCTATCATCTTCTACCATTTCTTTCGTGGACGTTTTGGTTTTTCCTCGGATCCGGTTCCAATGTTAGTGAGCAAACCTGTTAATCTGTGTGTGTTCAAACAACCAAAACACCACGTTTGTTGTCCTTAAAATATGTAATTTAGTCCTAGAGAACTTTACCTGACTATCAGTGATTTGATCAATGTTTTTTGGTCGTGTCTTTTTTCAGCATGCTTCTTCTCCGGGATAAGGTGTAAGTTGTCAAAAGGCAGTTGAGACTTGTGTGGTGGCTAAACTGATTTTTGTCTTGATCAATCTCTTCTAAAGGTCCATTGGTCGGTGAAAATGATTAGACCTGGAGATAAACTGTTTGGTCGCAACTCCTCTTCTCAATCGAACCAAGTTAAGTTCACGATGCTTATAAGAGGATTGATCACAATTTGGTTGAGAATCGATTGGTTAAATTCTTTCTTGCCGGACCAGAAAGTTGTGAATCGATCTAGCTTTGGCTGAGGTTACTTTTGGTCCTTCTCCTTTGAATTCCAAGCATAGATATCTGGCAAAGAAAAAAGTTTCGTACTCGGATTTGAAAAAGCGTCCAGTGCATGGTTAGTTGAACTCGCAGGAGTTTTGTTTTAAATTAGGAGTTATACTTACAGCTTGTTTTACCTTTGTGCTTGAGGAGAAGTTGATCTTGATAAATTTTGTGTAGGTGACATTGGTATCAAGGTGATCTTCCTTCCGTCGTAAGTTAAACGAATAACGATTGTTGAATCCGTCATGAAGAACTCTTCGATCAAATTGCCACGGTCTTCCTAAAAGAAATATGACTTGCTTCCATAGGTAGAACGTCACACAACACTTTGTCTTGATACTTTCCAAATGGTTATACGGAACCGAAACTTGGCTTTTCACCTTCATCTCCTCATTGTTTAGCATTGAAGACTATAAGGCTTCGGATGCTCCTTCACTGTCATATCAAGCTTCTTGACCATTGTTTCACTTGCCACGTTTGGTGCAACTTCTCTCCGTCTATGATAAGACTACAACACCTTTCCTTGGACTTGCATCGAGAGTGAAACAAGTTCTTCTTTTGTCTCATGCTCGTCGGTTTTGAATATTCATGTTTAAAGCTCTTTGAATTACTAGGAGCTCTCCTATCTCAGCAACTTCCTCATGCTCCAGGTAGGCTTCGTCATAGATGGCTTCTTCCCTCTCTTGAATATCTCCATTGTCCATTAAAACCATAATCCTTTGGTTCGGACATTCCTTCGCATAGTGTCCTTTGCCTTGACACTTGAAACATCTCACATCACGAGCGTAGACGTTGAAGCTTCGTTTTTAACCTTTGTAACTTTGAATAGGTGTTGAACTGTTTAGGCTCGGTCGTGGGCTTGAAAATCTGCTTCTCATCACCTTGGTAGCTCGGTTTAGGAACTGATCCAGCACCGTGAGAAGGCCGAGAAGAGACACTTCTTCTTTTAATTTGTTTTTCCACCATAATGCCGCCTTATGTAACATCTCCTCTATGGTGGATATGATTGCATCTCCATACGGTCTTGTAGCTCGCGGTTCATACCAGCTAGAAACCTTGCCATGGTGGCGTCACTTGTCTCGTCTACGTTTCCCTTCAGCATTAGTTTTTCCATTTCTTGGAAGTAGTCTTCCACTCCTCTATTCCTTTGAGATAGTCCTCTCAAACGTTGGTGACGCTCTCGGTTGTAGTGAGATGGAACAAATCGTCTTCGCATTAGTAGGTCATTTTTCTTCCACGTCTCAACGGGATTCTCTTCGGTTGCGCCTCCGATTTGTCACAAGCTGATCCCACCAATCAATGGCATAGTCACAAAATTCAGTAGCAGCCAATCTCATTTTCCTTTGTGTGGAGAAGTTTTGGCAATCGAATACCAATTCTACTTTCTTTTCCATTCGAGGAAGGCGTCCGGGTCATTCTTTCTGTAGAACGGCGGAATTCGTAGCTTCAATCCTCCTAATCATTATCATTTATTCTCCTGGCCGGTGGGTGTCTTGGTTGATGTTTATCCGGATGAGCTTCCCACGGTCGTAAAACGGATTGTCGTTTGCAATTGTATAGCCTTGGCCGATTCATTGATTTCTTGCCGGTTGCGTGGTAACTTCTTTGACCAACGCTCTGATCAGACCTAATCCCATCGACCGTATTGATTTCTTGTTGTCTCTCTTGTCTTCTAGGTGTGCGTACTTCAAGAGCAGTCATACGGTCACGCATCTCATGTAGAAGTTGAGTGATGTCCGTCGACTTTTTGGTTCATAGTGGACTCACGTTCACGTCTAGACCGGGAATTCTCAGCTTCACCTTTTCTTCGTCTGACATATTGTACCTCACAAAGATCAAACAACTAGTAAATGTATGCAAGTTTGAAGGGCAAGTCAAAAGAATCAACTAAAACCCTAATCGACAGCTTTGTTTGATCGGACAGAATAAAATACCAAATCACGTTCAAAAATTCTGAAATCAATTTTAACAAATACTAGACTCTTCCTAGTTTCCAAAACAGTTGATTTCACAATTTTATCTATCACCAATTAATTATGAAAATTCGAGCAAGTGAACAGACAGATTTGATTTTTCTAGACCCTTGAAATACCGGTTTGAAAATTAAAGAAACTAGCAACCTAAAACACTTTTGGAAACGATTTTGCTTGGATTTCCTAGTTCTAACAGATCTTAAGAACAGGTTTGATTTAGGTTATATGCTCAAAATATTCAAATAACTCGTGAAGAACTCAGCAAGATAAACAGACACATAAAAGAAAGAAATGAAATAAGAACAAGTGAAAGATGGAACGATATTACCCAGATTGTGGAGTGGTGCTCTGATACCACCTGATACGATCCTCCCAAGGAATTCACTCTACGGTTTGGGTATGGTTTTGGATAGGCTTTGCAAGCAACGGATTGCTTCAAAGGTTGTGGATCGAACGGTCTCACAAGGGTTGCAGAAGGCCCTTGATATTCCTCAATCGATTCTCAAGGATATTACTCACCAAAAAAATCGAAAGTTTTGTTGAATATTACTCATCAACAAGATCTAGAGATTCAGAAAAGGTTTTTGATTAAAAGTCTAGATACTTGATCATAGGATCATACATGAGTTTATAAAGAGAGAAATGTGTAAAACAAGGCAGTCTCGAAAATAACAACTTAGACTAGGAATTAAAACAAGTTTGAATGTCTCTTAGGCTTCTTTTACTTTGAAAATGACCCCTTGAAGTGCATTGGTCGAAATTTCTTGTGTTGGGCTTCATGGGCTGGATGGTTGATCAACAAATGGACAATGGGGAAGTGTTGCATAAGCCTCATTAAAAACCTATCCATGAAAAACCCATTGGGATAAAAACATGGACATGGAAAAAGAGTACCCATACAACACTTAATCCATTTGTTGATACTCTTGGATTGTGTCCCGCCAATGCCTTCTTTGATCCTTTGAAACTTAGCTCTCTTGGTTGCCAAAAATCCTCCATTGGCTTCATGTTTCTTGTCAGGTTCAAGCTCTCCTTCCTTGTTGTTGCTCAGGATCATATCACAGGTAGTGGTATCGCTTGATACATGGGGTCTTAAGATACTCCGTGAAAGTATCTGCACTGGTGTCGGTCGACACTGAGTTGGTGTCGGTCGACTCTGGGTTGGTGTCGGTCGACACTGGGATTGTGTCAGTCGACACTGGGTTGGTGTCGGTCGATACTGACGTATCAGGTTCAAAATCACCTATTATGGTGATTGCATTGATGTGTTCATTGTGCACATGAACCATCTTCCCCTTGACAGCTACTGAAGTCTAAGTTATTTGAGTTTCCAGCATCTTCTGATGAATGTTGAGAGCCTCGATTTTCCCATTCAGATCTGTGTACATGGCATCCATCTTCCCAATAAAATCCACTGTCATCTTCTGCTGTCCCTCAAGAATCTGTTCAAGCATGGATTCAACGGATGCCAAAAAGCTCCAGAATACTCCAAAAGCTCCAATTAAGCTCCAAACGTGCTAAAACCTGAAAAGACTCAAAGAGACTACAAAAACACTAGAAAGACTCTGAAAACAAGACATATATCATGGCTAAAACAGGGTGAAAACAATGATATATCAGTTAATTTCACGCGGTCTCAGTTGTCTCGATGCATAAGAAATGACCTTTTCATCTTGCATCAACACACACCCTAGTCCTGATCCTGATGTGTGTGTATACACCACATATGGTACTCCTGTCCTTGGTAGTACTAATACTGGAGTTTCCATCAAATGTCTTTTCAGAGCTTGGAAACTATCCTCACACTTCTTTGTCCATTCAAACTTCACATCTTTCCCTGTGAGTCGTGTCATCAGATTAGCTATACTAGCAAATCCTTCGACAAATTTCCGATAGTAGCCTACCAATCCAAGAAAACTACAGACCTCAGTAGAGCTCTTAGGTGTTGGCCAACTGGTTATCGAATCTATCTTCTCTGGATCCACTACACCCTAGTCCAGATCCTGATGTGTCTGTATACACCACATATGGTACTCTTGTCCTTGGTAGTACTAATATTGGAGTTTCCGTCAAATGTCTTTTCAGAGCTTGGAAACTATCCTCACAATTCTCTGTCCATTCAAACTTCACATCTTTCCCTGTGAGTCGTGTCATCGGTTTAGCTATACTAGCAAATTCTTCGACAAATTTCCGATAGTAGCCTGCCAATCGAAGAAAACTACGAACCTCAAGAGCGCTCTTAGGTGTTGGCCAACTGGTTATCGAATCTATCTTCTCTGGATCCACTGATACTCCCGCTTCGGAGATAATATGACCAAGAAATCCAATCTTTTTCTGCCAAAAACTGCACTTACTCAACTTGGCATATAACTTTTGTTCTCGCAATTTATCCAACACCATCCGTAGGTGTTTCTCATGTTCTTCCCCACTCTTTGAGTATACCAGAATGTCATCGATGAATACTATCACACACTTATCCAAGTACGCTCAAAAAATATTATTCATCAGTTTCATGAAAGCAGTTGGTTAATCTGAAAGGCATTACTACGAATTCGTAGTGTCCATACCTAGTCCGAAAAGTGGTTTTCCGTATATCCCCCTCTGCAATAGAGATCTGGTGGTACCCTGATGCCAAATCAATCTTTGAAAACCACAAAGCTCCCTGCAACTGATCTAATAACTCATCAATACGTGGCAGCGGATACTTATTTTTGATGGTCACCTTATTTAATCCTCGATAGTCGATACAAAGTCTGAAACTCCCGTCCTTCTTTTTCACAAATAAGATTGGTGCTCCCCACGGCGAACTACTCGGCCTGATAATCCCCATGTTTGAAAGATCCTTTAATTGACTCTTTAATTATGCCATTTCTACAGGCGCCAAACGGTAAGGTGCTCGTGCAACTAGTGTCGTCTATGGCTCCAACTCTCTAGTGAAAGCGTCCCCTCTACTCGGTGGCGGTTCTTTTAAAGACACAAACATGTCTGCATTATTAGCCACTATAGGAATATCTTCAACTCCAAGTTCCATTTCATCCTCCACAACAGAAAAAGTGGCGAGGAACGCATCATTACCCTTCTCTATAAGCTCCTCTGCCTGCAACATGGATATGATCAAAAATCCTTCACCCTTTTTTACACCCTGAAATACTAACTTCCTTTCTGGCGTTGCAAAATGTACACGAGCCCGATGACAATCCAGAACAGCTCGATGTTTGTTTAACCAGTTCATTCCAAGTATCACGTCATAATGATTAACCTCCATTTATGTAAGGTTGCCCAGTAATACTTCTCTGTTTATCATGATAAGCACACCTACGTGGACTCCAGTGGATCCCATTCGTTCCTTTCCAACTGTCTCAGTCTTCTTAGCTTTCAGAACAAATTCGCCATCAATAGTCCAATTCTTTATCACTTTAGGACTTACACAGCTAACTGTAGCACCGGTGTCAAACATTGTGTAAGCTGTCCACCCTCCCCTTAAAACCGATCCTACACGGTTATATTATTTCTAAGCAAACAATACATACATGCAAGGAAATGTCTAGGATTCAGATAAATACAAAAATTCTTGATTAATTGAACATTTATGTACCAACAATCGGCTCCTCTTCCTCAGGCTCTCCAACCATCATCACATGAGGTCCAACGTTTTGACATTTCGGAGGTGCGGCATAGGCTCTTTGGGATGATCTCCGGCTTGCTGCCTTCCAGCATGCTGCTTCCCCGTCTTCTGTGTGCAAAACCTCGCAATGTGTTCAGGTTTTCCACACTCGTAACAATTCGCAATGTTCATAAATCGGGGACAATCCCTCGAAATATGACCTAGCTGATTGCACTTGTAACAAGTTGGCAGAGTCCTCTTGTGAGAGCTCGTCTCCTTTGAAGCTTTTGCAAGTGCTACCTTGTTCTGACTCATCTCCTGTTCCAGTCCAATCTCTAACGCAGCAGCTTTTTCCACCAACACAGTAATGCTGTGGTAATCGTACATCTCGCACCGATTCTTAAGTTCAATTCTTAAACCCTTCAGGTACCATTGAATCAGCTCATCCTCATCCATGAATCTTCTGGCGAACCTGCTCAAACCATCTTAGTTAACGCGTTTCCTTCGCGACATGGGTCCAAATATTTCTAGTTAGAAATTCACCGACTATCATGAAAAGAAATAGACCATCATATAACCTGCTCAAACGGACGAACTCTTCCTCGTACTCCCTCACAGTCTTATTTCCTTGGCAGAGATCTAGGAATTCATTCTCCATCCGATCCATAGCTTCTCTAGGAAAGTACTTCCTGGAGAATTGTGCCTTAAAGTCCTCCCAAGTCAACTCATACCGCCCCTGCACCTGTCCTACCACTTTCTCCCACCAAACCAATGCTTCATCTTTCAAATATTGAACCGCCAAGTCCTTGCGGTATTCTTCTCGGCACCTGGTATTCTCCAACCTTTTCCTCCAATTATCAGCAGCGATCGGGTTGGATTTGCCACCAAAGGACTCCATACCCATGTCCTTCAAGGTCCTCATAGCTTCCCAGTATGAGGGTCTCTGCACGTGGATCTGCATAGGTGGTGGTGGAGGCAATGGCAGAGGCGGTGGCGGTGGCGGATGTTTAGGTTGGGATTGGCTCATCCGCGCATCTTGCTGTGGTGTAATCACTTCTGGTGCCTCTCTTGCAGCTGCTTCCCTCCGCATGTATTCTCGGAACCTCCAAAACTCCTCAAACATGGCCACCTCAGCTGCAGCGATATTGACTGGTGCTCCTCCTGCCTGAGCCAAGTTAGGTCCCACATGCCCCATGTGCTCACCTCGCACACTTTAACTAGAGGCCGATGTGCTCTCCGCCCTCGCTCTTAGCTGTGCAGCAGCTCCTACACATCCTTCACGTCTTGCTTTCGGCGGCATCTGAACACAAAACGAGATAATCAGTTTCCCTCCGCAGGACTGATATGCTCAAAATTAATACCCTAAAGTATCTAAGCAGTCGCTGTAATATTGTAGGGGTCGAACCACAAAGACACTTAGAGAATCACACAATAGATTTCAAGAATCAAATTACGCTAAGCCAAATCAATCAAGCGAGAATATAAATATGCAGAATTAAAAGATGTAAAATCAATGGAGAGGATATAGGACTAGGGTATTTCTCAGGAAATCAAGGAATGCAGACAAATCAATCAATAGGGTTCAAGTTAAGCATTGTTCTTGAACTCAAATCACCAAGATATAATTAACCAACTGTCGTTGCGAAAACTATCTAAGTCTAAATCCTAGAATTCCAAATTCCTTTGCAAATCCTAAAGATCTAAACCAGCTTTAATGTCCAAGTTTGATATGTTCACAAAATAATTAAACCAAATTCTTTTGCAGATAATTATTTTGCTCACCCTAGGTTCTGTCAGGTTATCAATCTCACTTCCGTGAATAATCAACAATCCTAAAATCTAGATTCCAGATTCGTCAACCTAGAACTAGCTTTGAGAACAACCTATGGTGAAGAACTCAATTGATTATGAACCCTAACAGATCAATCTATCTAACAAGCCATGAAATCCTTAATGAGAAAACCCTAAACCTAAAAGGGATCTACTCAGACATGCAGAATGAAGCAAACAACATGATTGAATAGATCATCAAAGTAGAAATATCAAAAGGGTTTGAAATCTTCTTTCCCGAAAAAGGTTCAGACTTGTCTCCCTAAAGAACCAAAGTAAGAATAAAGTAAAATCAAGCATAGCCAAAACAGTGGCTGAAAATCCTATTTATAAGTCTAAAACACGTTCTGGGCTTTCTTGTAAATAATAAAGTCTTCTGGGCCAAAAAGCAGATTCTTCTAAGTCGTAGAAAGTCGCGTTTTCCTTTCCTGCAGTCGGCATCGATCGATACCAGCTGGTATCGGTCGATACCAGGACATTTCTGGTGTTTGCCAGACTGGACTGTCTTCACGAAAACTAGCATAACTTTTGATCGCACCGTTGGAATGGCTTCAAACCACTTCCAAATGAAAGCTAATCCATTGATCTATCTCGTGTCCAAATTTGAGCTCAATCCATCGGTGGAAACGTCTTCAACGAATGCCACTAAGCTCCAGAATGCTTTAAAAACTCCAATTAAGCTCCAAACATGCTAAAACCTGAAAAGACTCTAAAAGACTACGGAAACAATAGAAAGACTCGATAAAAGGACTTATATCATGGTCTTAAATGGGTAAAAACCATGATATATCAAGGACTGTCTCCCGGGTCAGAACCGGTTTGACATAACCTAGGCTCTGATACCAAATTGTAACACCCGACATATACTTCCAAAACACGTCAAGTCAATAAACATAAAATCCAAGTAATTCCATTATTAAACTAAAAATAACCAACAACTACGATTAAACCAACTTAAACGTCTTTAATTAAATTAAAAGAAACGTATAAATAAAAAAAATAATTCAAACGATCTGAAGAACAAAACCAAAATTCTGGAACCGGTACCCACTGACATCTCCAGAACTAGTCCTCAAGATTACCTGCAAGGGGAAAGAGGGGTGAGTAATCTTGCAATCAAAGATTACTCAGTGAGGATAAGCTCTAGGGCTCACGAATTCTCCATACATAAACACATCTAGATAATCACAAAGTCTAAACCTAAGACAAGCAGGCAAGCACGTGTCAACGACACACAGACATCACACAAATGGGACCACGTCCCATAACCGCCCTAACACAGCCCGGATTTCACGTGTCAACACACGTTATCCCTCGTGCCTTAGTACTTTATCCTGCACCACACCCGTGCGTAACAGATCCCTCGTGCCGAAGCACTTCTTCCTGCACTTTTCACACGCCGGCTCGTCAGCCATCCTGACCTATCCGAATCCACGTCCATAGGCCACCACACAACTACAAGAATTTCTCCTTACAGGCATCTCCGCAGCTCATCCGCATTTGCTCATACAACCATTATTTTATCACTCAATAACATGCTTCACAGAACCACGCAACACGCATAAAACAATTCTTTTTTTTAATGTCTATATCCATTATATTTATCATTCATTTCTCTACATTCATTCAAAGATTATTTATATAAAATAATATTATTTATTTATTTGAATATATACACTCATCAAACAAAATACTTGGCTTAACTTTAAACTAAATAATTATCTAAATATATTTATATATAAAGAAAACACCATCTTGTCCTCACCTTAGCAAATCGGTTCTGAAATCACAAGTAGACTAGCAAAAGTGGAAATCCCGTTCAAACTCAATTCTTAATCTTCTCCGGCAAATCTCCTCGGCGGTTTTGGACGACGACTCGAACGGCGGAGTTGACGACTTGATCAGGTGGATCTACAACAGCCCAAGCTCACAGTGGTTAGATACAGTAATCAAACTGAAAGCAAAACTTGAACGGTTCACCATTACCTCTCCGGTGAAGATGACGGCAAGGGCTGGGCTGGCGGAGGACCTCTGGTGGCCTGGACGGTGCTACAATAGTTCACAACAAGTGGTTTAGAGCGATGACAACAAACTAGAGAACTTGAGTGAGGAATTGTGGCTTACCGAGAGTCACAAACATTGGAAGCCGGTGAGCTTGCGTGAACGACAACTGTGGCAGCTTTAGCTAGTCGACGGCTAGGGTTTTCTGTGGCTGGCCTCGACAACTGTGTCCTTCTCTTATATACATGAGGGAAATTAAAGGGTTCACACGGGCTTGAGTTGCTAATAGGATCGGTTTGGGCCTCGCGATTTAAATCTGAAACCGGGTCATTACAATTCACCCCTACTACAAAAGAATTCGTCTTCGAATTCGGCCCATCACCTTGATTATCACTTTGGTCCTTAAAGAGATTAGGATAGTTCGTTTGCATATGTTCTTCTGATTCCCAGGTCTCTTCTCTGATTCTGTCTCTCTCCCAGCATATTTTGACAGACGAAATTACTTTTCCCTGTATTTCTGCTTCCTTACGGTCCAAGACTTCTAAGGGAGTACTCAATACAGTCAAATTCCGATACAAATCCATTGGCGGGCGTAACAAAACCAACTCCGGTTCTCTGACCACTTTTTGCAAAACTGACACGTGGAAAACATCATGGAAGTGAGAGAGCTCATGAGGTAAAGCTAAACGATAAGCTACAACACCAATCCTCTCTGTGATGATATATGGTCCTATATATCTAGGCTTAAGCTTTTTTAACTTCCGGCTTTTGGTTTCCGGCTTAGTGAAATAACGGAATAGCATTAATTTAATGTTGTAATAGAGTAGCCTATCCCAGCACACCCTCCACAACAGCACTTAGCAAAATCGTGCTATCTTCGAGTGCTATCAATACTCATATTTCTTGTAGTGTAATGAAGGATACTAATAACCGATAAAAGAGAAAAAAACCATGAATATGGTATACAAGAAAGTCTTTCAAAACACTTAGATTGTCTTTGTTTCTTTTATGTTTGGTGTTTGTATTTATTCATCTGGTCACGAACTAGCTATATTATTTTCATGAATTAGAAATCGCTTCAACGCTGAATTGGCAAGTACATCTGCATCGCGAATATTGGAGGGAGGAATAAACGAAAAAACAATTGAAGAAAAATCTCGAATATCTTCAAGTAGTCCATAGATGTCGTTATGAGATTCGAAGAATTAAATACCTCAATAATTTGGAGGGATTCCAGAAATAGTTGAACGTCATCGAATCCGTGAGTCTTATGCATCCTGTATGGCCCAGGCTTTAGCAGCTAATGCCAAAGAAACATGAGAACGAGAATTAGTCATAGCCGATGAGAAAGCTCCGTCTTTTGACCGGATGAGCCAATCAAGGCCACTTTTCTGGGTTGCACCATTCCAAGCCACATCTACAAAGCACGAGTATTGGATTTGTCTGTCCACCACAGTTGTCGATGGCGTCTTGTTTTTCTCCATAGGAAGCTTCACTTAAGCAGATTCTTAAACTTTGGCTCTGTAATTGTTTTGTCTACCACTTCTACTGATGTAAATACCCTTCCCGAAAACACTAGATTGTTCCTTGCTTTCCATATTCCCTAGCAAATTCATGGGAATAAAGATAGAGTTATGCCCGTAGGAAGGAGATTGGTAATACTTCTTGATGTCGAGATAGAATATTGCGTTGTAGATATATATCCCATTGGTAGTCCTCTCACCGTAACATAAATCTAAGTTTTTGTTGCAAAGGCACAAGTTTTAAAAACATGCATAAATTTTTCTGGTTCCCCACACCGAGGGCAAGCATCCCTATGAACAATATTTTTTAGTCAAATTTTTGCCTACAGGTAACAAATTTTTTGATACTTTCCATAATAAGTTACGAATTTTTGGAACGGTTTATGCTTTCCATATCAGTCTCTGCCAATTGAAATCTTTCTCTACTTAATCTAGGACTAAAGTAGATCGCAGCCTGATCTTGTAGTATAATCCCCTTTCTTGATTGCAAGCCATGCTAGCGAGTCCTTCATCCGTGTTGAACTGATCGCTAATGCTCGAATCTGCTTCTCCTGATGAGGAATAACTCTCTTGATTTCCTCCCAATTCCAACCATTTGAATTAGGTAACTTTATGTCAGCAACACTTAAGTCATTTAAATGCAATGGGAGTGGACCAATAGCACAAGTTGGCGCTGAGATTAACAACCAAGGGTCCTTCCAAACCTAAACATTTGAACCATCTCCAACTCTCCATTATAAACCAAGTATAAGATTTCTCGACCAGCGAGAATACTTCTCCAACTGTGAGAGGGTTTAGAAGAGCAACTCACCTCCATAAAGGGGGATTCATGCAAGTATTTTCCAAGAAGAACCTTGGCAAAGAGTGAGTATGGTGCTTGTAAAACTCTCCATCTCAGCTTAGCAAGTAGGGATTCGTTAAAAGTTTTAAAGTCCTTAAATCCAAGGCCACCAACATTCTTTGGTATAGTTATCCTATCCTAGGAAATCAAGCTCATCTTTTAACATCCTTTTTATCGTCCCACCAAAATCGAGTGAGAGGAGATTGAAGTTGCTAACAAATGGAGATTGGCAACTAAAAGCACGTCATAGAATGAGTCGGCATAGAAGAGAAGATAGCTTTTAGCAGAACCTGTTTTCCAGCCGGAGATAAAAAATCTTGACGTCCATGAATGCGCTCTCTGATGAACCTTGTCAACAATGGAAGCAAAGATATCTCGCTTCCTACGCCCGAGCTTTTCTGGTAGACCTAAGTACGTTCCAGCCCCTCCTTCTGTATTAATGCCTAAGGTTTGAATCACTCTTAATCTATGTGGTGTTTGTATTTTTGAGGAAAATGTTATTGAGGACTTCTGGAGATTAATACATTGGCCTGATACCTTCTAATATTGACTGAGAATCGAATTCAAACCTACACAATTAGCTTAATTCGTCTTACAGAAAAACATAATATCATCCGCGAAGAGCAGATGATTTACCTTAGGGCTGTGCAGGGATACTCTTATCCCTGTCAGAGATCCATCAACCTGAGCTTTACGATATAGTCTCGATAGAACTTCCATACAAAGAATAAACAGATAAGGAGGAAGAGAGTTTCCTTGCCTTAGTCCTCTCGATAGGAGAACTCTTCCCTGGGTAATACCATTGATAAAAAAATGAGTAAGATACATTAGTAACACACTTCATAATCCAATTAATCCATACTTGGTGGATGCCTAATCTCACAAGAACCACCTTTAAAAACTCTCATTCTATTCAATCAAATGTCGTACTCATGTATGTTTTCACCGTTATGGATCCATGCACATGAGCTTTAGATATTTTGAGATAGTAAAATGTTTCATGAGTAATGCATAAGTTATCAGCTATTGTCCGACCTAGAACAAAAGCTGCTTAATTCTTCGAAATAAGACATGAAATAATAGGGTGAAGTCTCTTTGTTAGGATTTTGCAATGATCTTGTAGTAGACGTTGCAAAGAGAAATTTAAACATATATCCAACAAAAGAAAACTTTTTAAACATATAACATATGTGATATGATCATGGGAAGCATCAAGACATGTGTTCACTGTTTGAAGCGTATCTGTTAAACCACAAAGATTCAACGCCTCAAACCACTTGGAGAAGATGGTCAGCTCAATTACAAAACTCCTCAAAGAAGAATCATATCAAACGGAGTTCAAACGAAGAAGTTATGCAATTTACAAATCATGTGATCTCCAGTTCACCGGATTCGGACATGCGCGCGTTGAAAGAAGAACTACGACTAGACCAGAATGAGTTAAGCCACAAACCGAGTTATTCTAAAATCTTGGTCCATAAGAGAAGCCCAGAAAAGTGGATTTAGTCCAAAAATCATTGATATATCATGGTTTTTACCCGTTTTTAGCCATGATATAAGTCCTTTTTGTCGAGTCTTTTCTCTAGTTTTAGAGTCTTTCAGGTTCTTTTCAAGATATAGGCGCTATGGAGCTAATTGGAGAATTTGAGAAGCTTTTGAGGAATTCCGGAGTTGAAGCCGTTCGGGAACAAGCTCAGCATCGATCGATACTGCGAAGCATCGATCGACACCCTTCGTTTGAGAGTTCCACGACCAGAAGACCAAGCATCGATCGATACCACTTATGGCATCGGTCGATGCCCGTGACCAAGACGCGAGACAAACCCGAGATTCATTCAGAATCTTTCCTTATTTTTCGAGATAGATTCCAAAACGTTTTAGAACATTATAATTAGGTTTTGAGAGCCTCATTAGAGGACACCTTGTGATTTCTGGAGAGAGAGTTCTTCTGCAACAGAGTTTGAAAGAAGAATTCTTGAACCTCTTTGTATTTCTACTCTATTTGATTTTTATATTATGATATCTATTCTATTCATTGTGTTTGTTGCATTCACCATGTCTGAGTAGATCCCCTGTTAGGATTAGGGTTACTTAAGGGTATTTGATGAATTGTTAGATCTGAATTGATTGTTAGGGAATATTCTATAGAGCTTTTCACCTAAGACTTGAGTTTAATGCTGATTTTAGCCTCGCGAACTAAAATCTGACTTTAGGTTGTTAATTAGCACGAAGTGTGATTGATTTGCCTGATCTAGTGTTTGGTGAGCAAAAGCCCTATTCGCAAAGGAATTTGGTTTAGGGATTTTGTGAACAATTGAACTTGAACTTTAATGCTTGTTTAAATTCTATGAATTTGCAAAGGAATTTGGAATTCTAGGTTTAGACATAGATAGTTTTCGCAACGATAGTTGGTTTACTTTACATCTGTGTTTCGAGTTTGAAAGGGCGAGCTTAATCTATTCGTGACAATTGATTGATTTGATAATCCTGATTTAGCTGCAAGTTTCCCTAAGCCTAGCTTTTCCTCCATTGATTTTATATCCTTGATTTACTTGCTTTTTTGTTATTTCTTAATTCCATCTTCTGCTTAGCTTAGTTCTTATTTCTGAATCTTATGTTCTGTGCCTGTTGAGTCTTTGTGGTTCGACCCCTAAAATACTATAGCGACTGCTTAGATACTTTTAGGGTATTAGTTTTGAGCACATCAAAATTTGGCGCCGTTGCCGGGACTCTAATTTCACCATTAGTTACGATTTAGAATTTTGTTAAGTGCTGAGCATCGATCGATACCCCTCAGTATCAATCGATACTCGTCGTTTATTTTCGTCACTTACGCGTTTTTCCTTTGTCATTCAGGTGATGCAGCATCGAGAGACCAGAGGAAGCAAGAACAAGCAGTTGATCAACCTGTCTAACGAAGAACTAGCTGATTTAGAGCGTACAATCAGAAAGCAAAAGAAACAAGCTGAGATGAATCATCCAATTGTGCTTGCTCGTGATGAAGCTGGGGTTTTGAGAGATCAGGAGGGTCACTTGTGTGACGCGCAGGGACAGAGACTTGATGCAGAAGGTAATGTTATTGCCCCTGCACCGGTTGCTAATTTGGTTATCCCACCAGCTGTGCGTGGGAATGTTGGGAATGCTCAGGGTAATCGTGCCAGAACGCTTGGGGAGTACAACAGACGGATCAGTTCTATGCCAACGGATCTGCTATTCGTATTCCTACCTTCTAGAGGAATGACTTCAAGCTGAAGCCTGCCTACTACACACTTGTAGGTCAGCATCCGTTCCATGGTCTTTCTCATGAGCATCCCATGGATCACATCGAGAGGTTCGAGGACTTGGTCACCAGTATCAAATACAATGGAGTGTCCAATGACTTCCTCTTCTGTAAGCTCTTCCCCTACTCTCTAGTGGAGATGCAGCTTACTGGCTGAAGCAGTTGCCTCCAGGTTTCTTGACCACTTGGGAGGAAACCAAGACTGCTTTCCTGAATAACTTCTATGATGATGCGAGGTCAGAGGAACTCAGGAACAAGATCTCCCATTTTCTCAGGGAGCGACTGAGGCATTCAAGGCCGCCTGGGCTCGATTTCGTTCTTATCAGAGGGACTGCCCTCACCACGGATTCTCGCAGGTTCAGTTGTTGGGTATCTTCTTCAGAGGGATCGATTGGAGAATCAGATGGCTTTGGACGCTGCAGCAATAGAAATTTCAACACAGGTATCCAGAGGACGCTTATGTGCTGATTGTATATCTGGCTTCTAGCAACAGTACTAAGAATGCTGATTTTGAGGGGAAGAAGCAGAATGGTAGTGTTGATGGGTTACAGATAGCTGAGGTACAAGCTAAGTTGGATTCAGTTCACAATCTGCTATTGGGTAAGCAGCAGAAGGCAGTTCACTTTGCTGAAGAAGTTGAGAACATCATGGAAGAAGGTGAAGCTGAAGATGTTAATACATAGGTGGTAGTGGGTATCAGAATTCATACAACCGCGGCTTCACCAACAATTCTCAGAGAGGTGGATTCAAATCTGACTTCAAGCCTGCGAATTTCGGATCTCAGAAGCCGTTTCAGAGCAGTGGGTACACCAGAACTTATGAAAATTCGTCCTATCAGGCGCCACCTCCAAAGACTCCAGAAAGCAAAGTCGAGACTATGCTTGAGCAGATTCTTGAGGGGCAGCAGAAGATGACCGTTGACTTCAATGGGAAGATGACGCCCTATACACTGATCTGAATGGCAAGATTGAGGCTCTAAACATCCACAGCAAGAAGCTGGAAACCCAGATTGCTCAGACGGCAGAAACTGTGAAGAGACAGGATGGTTTCTTACCTGGTAAGACAGTGAATCAAGGAAGATAAATTTTGTGTCCTTGCAAAAACTGCATTTAATAATGTCGATTTCTCTCTCTACATGCACTTTAGAGTTTGAATTTCATCTCCCTAGATGCGCTGCATGTTAAGCAATTATTATGGACGAAATTATTGTATTCCTCTATATAATAGAGGCTGAGATCATAAATAAAAAAGAAGTCTTTGATTAATATTTTTGGAACCTTTGAGAGTGATTCTCATTTTTCTTGTCAATGGTGTGTAATATCCATTGATCGATCATGGTGTGTAATATCCATTGATCAACCGGTATATCAAGAGCCTTCCGCATTCCTTGTGCGACCATTCATTCCACGGTATATCAAGAGCCTTCCGCATCTCTTGTGCGACCATTCATTCCACATCCTTTGAACTTTAAGACTTAAAGGTTTTTTAGTTGCAAAGCTTATCCTCTTACCGATCTTAGAGTGCCGAATCCTTGGGAGGTTCATATCAATATGAGGTAATGAATTTTCAGTTTCTCACCCTTAGATTCTCTATTTCCTAGCATCATAGGTAAAAATTGTTATGGGTTATGTGACACACCCACGTCCGATGATTCCGTCGAGGATCATCGAGGATCTTTAAGGACCAACAAGGATGGTCTGAGGATCAGTGTTAGATTGCAAAGAATGATCAAGGATAAGGTTAAATGGTCTAAAGAAATCCGAATGTCCGAGGAAAAATTAGTCCGGAAGCTCATTTCTGATAATTCCACGTTGGATGGTCGAGGGAACTAGTGTTCAGAGAGGATATTTTGGACAGAGATGGATAATGTTTGGACAGAAAAGGATATGACGATTGGACTGGATCAGATAACGTTTGGACAAAGCAGATAATGTCTGAAGAAGATAAAGAATCTTCGGATGGAATCAAATAATTGTCAAGGATCCACATTGGATAACATTGGATTTGAGTTGGCGTCGAGGATTCATGGACCATCGTCGAGGATTCCTGGGCCGACGTCGAGGATTCATGGGCCAACTTCGAGGAACATTGGATCAATGTTAACGATTAATAAACTAAGTGTTAGGATTGAGGCACGATGGACCGGCCCAACCTAGGTTAGGTGATTAAGTGAATTATTAGGGTTTTATGCGAAACCCTAAATAGGGGATTGTCGCCTCTAGTGAGGGACACATGCAAAAACGCGATAAATAACCCTAGTCGCACACGAAGAAACTCGAAAGAAAAACTCTAAGTTAACATTGTCGAGTTTACGACATCGCTTGTCGAGAAAGATCAGGAGATCATCGATAATCGTCAAAGATAATCAAGGAACTGTCAACGTTTATCGAGAAAGGGCAACGCATGTCAAGTATCATCGAAGATTCATGTTCGATAATCGAGTATCGGAAGGATCCACGAGGGATTAATTCTCGTGATGGTGAATCCGCGAGAGGCTAACATGGGGATCGAGGGTTCTTGAAGGATCATCGAGAAATTATGTCGAGGAAAACTATAGATCTATCGAGGAAAGAGATGATCTATTGCAACGGTCAAGGAAAAGAATAGATTTCCCGATAATCATCGAATATCTGTCCCAGCGGTTCGAAAAAAATGTAGATCAATCGATAATTATCAAAAATTTGTCGCAACGGTTCGAGAAAAATGTAGATCTGTCGAGGAATTGTCAAGATCTGTTGCAGCGGTTCAAGGAAAGTGTAGATCTGTCAAGGAATCATCGAGCTCTGTTGAGGAAAAGGTGAGGATCGTCGAAGTAAACAAGGGATCTCTCAATAATGGTTCGCATATCCATGGAGTGGTGTTCACGGACGGTGAACAAGTGATGCTCAAGTGAGGATCAAGTGGTGTGCTTGATGGTGTTCGGTAATCGGATCGAGATGAAGGTGTCCACAATGATCCTTCAAGAGTGAAGAAAGTGGTTGATGTTCGGCGCGTGCCAAATCCGAACATCTCTTTCTTTTTGCTTGGTTATGTGGGATGGTTGGTTGAATAACTAAGTACGAAGGGGGATTTGTGGAATAGTGATGGTTGCTGTCGTGGGAAGCTCGCGGATAAAGGATTATTCGTGTAAGGCTGGGAAAGATTCAAGTGGATGCACGTGGACGAGTGATTAGAATCCTACGAGTGGCTAAGGTATGACAAAGGTAAGTCTTAAACTTGGTCAATTCCAATGGTTGAATGTTTACTTGATAAGAAATGTTATAAAAAAAAGTATTGGTATTTCCGTGTTAATGTTACTCTCGGATTTTATGGCCGAAAGTTGACCTAGTACATGGTACCGGGTCGAGATGTTTCAATTTGGTATCAGAGCGGAGTTGGTTCTAAAACAGAACGTGAATAACTCAAGGGAAGAGCGTTAATGGTTCTAGGACAAAGCCTTCAAACAAAAAAGACAAGTCTAATAGGTTTGACAAGAAGAATGCTTAGGGAACAACATTAGATCCTTGTTCTAAAAATCTCCGCCTAGACCCGATTACTCCCCGCGTAATCGCTAGGCCCACCCTAGCTGCCTCGATTAATGACTAATCCCTTTAAAAAATCAGTCATCCGATTATTCTCCGCATAACCGATTAATCTCCGCCTAACTTGATTAATCTCCGCCTAATCTTACATGTTTTTATTATTTTTGGATTGCAAATATAAAACAAATATTTCATAATGTTAAATAATAACTTATGTTCATAATTTCAATGAAAATCATAAAACTCTTAGGCTAAAAATACATTTTTATGTGTTTAGTATAGTTTTAAAATAATATTATTTAAAATATTAAATATAATAGATTAACATGTTTGTAAAAAATAAATTAGTCTTAAAACTAGTCCCCGATAAATCTCTGTTTAGTCTCCGATTTTCTTGCTAGGCGCTAAGCCCACCTCGAGCGCTCGACTAGCGAATAGCGATTAATTGAGCATGGCATTAGACCGTGAATAGTTCCAAAGAAAAATATTAGATACGGGAAGATGCTAAGGAGAAAAGCATAGGCAACGTGTAGAATGCTAAGGAAAAGCATTCGGGAAGTGAACATTGCTAAGGAAAAATCATTGTTAATGTGGAACTTGCTAACATGTTCATAATAAAAGAAAGACATTGGAAACGTGGAGGATGATAAGGAAAAGCATTCGGTAAGCGAAAATTGCTAAGTAAAATCAGTGGTAATGTGGAAATTGCTATGGAAAAGCAATGGTGATGCGAAAACACTAAGGACGAGCATTGGTGAACGTATTCATAGTACTGGATCCGAGAAGGAACACGTTAAAATTTATTGGGTATGGAAACCCGAGAGCAAAGAAAATCCCATGTTGGATGGAAGTTTGGTTTTCAGAATTAGAAGAGAGAAACATTTCGAGGATATTTACCCAACTAGATCATATCATCGTAAATGATTGATCAAAGTCATTGGAGAATGACTTTAGGAGAATTGTTGGTTTTCTATCTCAATCAATCATCGAGAGTGATTGATAAACGTCATTGGGAATGGCTAAGGGAAAAACGTTTGTTTTTGCTCCCTTGATCAAAGTCGTTGGAAACGACAAGGAAATCATAGGGTTATGGCACTAAGGAAGGTGAACTAGTCAAGGATCATAATGGATGAATGATGACTAGTGAACGGATGAAAAACTCAAAGTGGAGTAATGGTAAAGTATAGAAACGATTTGGCTAAAGACAAGCCGAATAGTGAATTTTTAAAAGTGAATGTTAACGGCAATGGAACGCTTAAGTAAAGATGAACTTTTGAGAATGTTTAGATGGGTATCTAACATTTTTAAAGAAGGAAAGGAAGAGTAGCAAAGCGTTGTAAATTCCATAAGGAAAATGGAAGATACCTCGAAAAAAATTTTGCAAAAGTTTTTCTAAGGAAATGGATTGCCGAGAGAGAGGTTATTCATAAAATTTTGGAAGTTGCCAAGAAGTATGGTGAAATAGAACCAAGTTCTTGTTCATTGAACGGATCAAAGGAAAAGTTCATCTAGTGTTGAATCGAATGGTAAGATTCGATAAGTGTTGAATCACGCTGAGTTTTGGAAAGACTGTTGGCTTTGAACCACTAAGGTTGTTAACAAATCCGAAGGAGTTAAGTTGGAAAACTTCTAAGGGACAAGTTAATGTGAATGTAAAGTTTAAGTAACAAGTTATTGAGAAATGGTTCATGAAAGAATCAATCGATCTTCGATAAGACCGTGTCCAAGGATTTGTGCTAGTGATGGATATTGCTGGTCAAGGAAGGCCGTGATGTAGGCTTAACCAACATGGACTTTGGTAATGTTTTGGAGGGGATGTGTCTCCGAGAAGGTATGTAGGAAAACATACTTCCGTTGAAGTAATCTGTGGCGGACAAGAAAATTCGTAAAAATCAGTTTTAAGGTGATGGATTATTTCGGAAGTGATGTAGTGGAATATCTAGATGAAAATCTAGAATTCTCAAAGAGTACAAGGACAAGGAAGTCCTTAAAGTGAGACTCGTAGTTTTTACGAAAGGAATTAGAGATTCCTACGACAAACTATTAAAGACAAATAAGTTGTCAGAAAAGTGAAGTGAGGGAGACTTCACAAGAACGAGAATTCGTCGATGTGAGAGTTAGCCACTCAGGTTGGAAGAATGACGATTGTTAAGGAAAAACAAATCTGTGAAGTTCTATTAAGAAAGATAGACAAAAACTCGTGAGTATCATGAAGGACGATGAAAACTCCAAAGTTGTGTTCTAGGATGAATAAGTAGAAATGAGTAAAGTTGATTGGGCTAAAAGAACGGCCGGAAGTAAAAAATATGTGATTGTGATTAAGTCTAAGATGGTTCCTTACAATTGGTTCATTAAGTTTTTGGTTGTTTCTCATGGTAATGTTGAAATATTTGAGTGATTGATCTACAGCTGAAACGGACAATCACTTTAGATGGTTAGTGTTTGCGCTATATTAGAATGTTGGTGATTGTTCTGTGTGAACAATTGCTATGTGAATGTTAAGGAATGTTCATGACTTGCATTTAGACTATGTGGATTGATTGTTTTATTGTGGATATCTGACTTAGTCTAGCACCGGTATGGTTTGACTGTGGATCTATGGCTAAATCTTAGCGCCGGTTTTACAAGAAATCTTATGTCTTTGATGTTGTAAATGTGATATGATCCTCCCAAGAATTCGGCACTCTAAGATCGGTAAGAGGATAAGCTTTGCAACCAAGAAACCGTTAAGTCTCAAAGTTCAAAGGATGTGGAACGAATGGTCTCACAAGGGTTGCGGAAGGCCCTTCATATTCCGTGGATCGAGTGGTCGCACAAGAGATGCGGAAGGCTCTTGATATACCGTGGAATGAATGGTCGCACAAGAGATGCGGAAGGCTCTGGATATACCGGTTGATCAATGGATATTACACACCATGATCGATCAATGGATATTACACACCATTGACAAGAAAAATGAGAATCACTCTCAAAGGTTCCAAAAATATTAATCAAAGACTTCTTTTTTATTTATGATCTCAGCCTCATTATATAGAGGAAATACAACAATTTCGTCCATAATAATTGCTTAACATGCTGCGCATCTAGGGAGATGAAATTCAAACTCTAAAGTGCATGTAAGAGAGAGAAATCGACATTATAAAATGCAGTTTTTGCTAAGGACACAAATTTATCTTCTTTGATGGTTTTTGGACTAAATCCACTTTTCTGGGCTTCTCTTATGGACCAAGATTTTAAACCTGTGGGGTAAAATGGACCTAATTCAGTGAAAGCTCCTCCACCAACTGAAGAACAACCTGGACCTGCAATATAAACCTCAAATATGAAATTTAATTCACACATTGTTTTAAATCTAAATGCTTAAACGTATGAGTGAATAATGCAGAAACAGAGAAACAAAACAGAGACCTCCATTAAGCCAAAGGGTTAAGGGCTTGGTGTTGGGTTCTTTTACCGCCTCGACATAGAAGTAAAAAAGACTACGACCATTTTCAAAGTCCACATTAACATATCCTGCAAATTGTCTGAACCCGACCTTCGGTTGACCAGGTAGCCTCACCACCATATCTTCTTCCGGATAACCTTCTGCAAAACTACAAGTATATCGCAACCACTGCACTGTGACTAATACCACAACCATCGCCACCACAACGGTCTGGCATGATACCATGATCTGAAAAATGTCAAAATAGGAAATAACAAGAAGTTTCAATCTCATTGAATCTTATACACACACAAATCAACAGCAAGTTATAAGTTTGTTTTAGACATCTACTTTTAAAACCATATAATAATGTCGAGATGGCTAAGGATGCATGACAGATTAACAGGTGTTCGATAATATGATACTGGGTGGAAAAAGGAAAAGGCCAAAGAGGAAGAAGTTTACCCAACCTAAGAGATCCAAGTACAAATGATACGATCCTCCCAAGGAACTCACTCTACGGTTTGGGTATTGTTTTGGATAGGCTTTGCAAGCAACGGATTGCTTCAAAGGTTGTGGATCGAACGGTCTCACAAGGGTTGCGGAAGGCCCTTGATATTCCTCAATCGATTCTAAAGGATATTACTCACCAAAAGAGTCAAAAGTTTTGTTGAATATTACTCATCAACAAGATCTAGAGATTCAGAAAAGGTTTTTGATTAAAAAAGTCTAGATGCTTGATCATAAGATCATACATGAGTTTATAAAGAGAGAAATGTGTAAAAACAAAGCAGTCTAGAAAATAACAACTTAGACTAGAAATTAAAACAAGTTTGAATGTCTCTTAGGCTTCTTTTACTTTAAAAATGACCCCTTGAAGTGCCTTGGTCGAAATTTCTTGTGTTGGGCTTCATGGGCTGGATGGTTGATCAACAAATGGACAATGGGGAAGTGTTGCATAAGCCTCATTAAAAAACTATCCATGAAAAACCCATTGGGATAAAAAAATGGACAGGGAAAAAGAGTACCCATACAACACTTAATCCATTTGTTGATACTCTTGGATTGTGTCACGCCAAAGCCTTCTTTGATCCTTTGAAACTTAGCTCTCTTGGTTGCCAAAAATCCTCCATTGGCTTCATGTTTCTTGTCAAGTTCAAGTTCTCCTTCCTTGTTGTTGCTCAGGATCATATCATATTTTAGAATAACTCGGTTTGTGGCTTAACTCATTCTGGTCTAGTCGTAATTCTTCTTTCAACGCGCGCATGTCCGAATCCGGTGAACTGGAGATCACATGATTTGTAAATTGCATAACTCCTTTGTTTGAACTCTGTTTGATATGATTCTTCTCTGAGGAGTTTTGTAATTGAGCTGACGACCTTCTCCAAGTAGTTTGAAGCGTTGAATCTTTGTGGTTGACCAGATACGCTTCAAAGAGTGAACACATGTCTTGATGCTTCCCATGATCATATCAACAAATGTGGTAAACAAAATTCTAGTGGGAGTGTAGTGAGAAGAAGCAAGGTACTGGAAACCGCCAAAGAAGCTTCAAAAAGCCTTACAAAAACGCAAACCAACTGTTCTTAATAGAGCTGTTATGGGAAGATACTATACCAGTTAGTAATAAGAGGTTACCAACGCAGAGCAAACACAAGCACCTGAAAAAAATCAAAAGAAGATTTTCTGGTAATCAGATTGTCTTTCAGTGGAGTCCTAGGTCTGAGCTCAAGTATTATGGAAAATATCTCAAGGAATGCTATAAGAAAAAGCAAGGATATTATTGGTTGTCTTTCAAGAAGGTAAAGTGTCCTCCTTTCTAATTATATTATATCCATTGCTCTATTATTTATGTAAAAATAAATAAAATTTATCATAACTATGTGAATATAGTACATCTTCCTAATTATAATGAATATTATATTATTTAATTCTATCTTTTTATTGCTGATAACGATAATGTATATATTTTTTTTTAACTGGGGATCGATAAATCCCAACTTATAACCAACTATATAAATATATAGTATATTTTTGCACATATTTAAGTTCAGAAGAGTTTTCAATTCAAAAATTGTGACTTTAATTAAAACAAAACTAGGTAAATAGTTGTGGTATGCTGCCCATGATTTATTTTGTATTTACTGATTTAATATATTTTTAATAAAAATATATCCTTTTAATACAAAAAACAAAAATAAATACAACATAAATTATTATTTTTGTAATCAAAACGCCTATGATATTAATCTCTCTAGTAGTAGCTCTCTTAAATCATTTTTCAATGCGTTTACCTCTTTTGATTATCTCTCCCTCTCTCTCTCTCTACTCATTTTTTCTAGAAATTTATTCGTTTCAAAACTCAATATAATCTTTTGTTTTCTTGAGCATAAGTCATTTTAAAATTTGGAATTTCTTCCTTAAGTACTGAAATCATATTTGCATGACTCTCATTTAAAATAACTTCATTGAAAATTTACCAAAATAATATTTTCTTAAGAGCAAGAAACTCTGAAACCTTGTTCTTTCTTACAAATTACAACAACATCGACAGTTCAATCTACAGTTAAATATTTTTTTTTAGTTCCTACAATTTTTGGTTGTAGTAATAATATCTTCAGATATATCTTAACTATCTCATCAAAAGCTTAAATCTTCTTTACAGTTATTTTGATCGGCAGATTCCAAAATCTTTCTATGAAATAAAATTCTAACAAAATTTGGATTCACATAATCGACTCACATATTGGGTCCCAGTTTAGCACATAGATGTTTAATAGTTATTACAAAATCTTCCACTTTCTTACAACAATCTAAATGATATGATCTCTGAGTCGATGACTTATTCATCTTTATTATAAAGTTTTGGCCTTTCCAAAAAACATCTATAGTCTGTTCTCGAAGAGGATCCTATGGAGTTTTGAATTTCTTAAAATCTAAACAAATATTTTAGAGTAGATAAAAATACGCTTTATGATGCTTATATTTTCGAAAATTTTTAAAAATTTAAATATGACTTAGTTTGGAATTATAGTAAAAATAATCAGATAATTCAATTCAGTACACTCTATTTTTTAAAAAAAAAACATCAAATAAACTTCAGATCTAGCTAAATAAAATTCATCATCTATATGAATTTATATATGACTTAATTTAAATTATAGTAAAATTAATTAGCTCATTTTAATTAAATACACTATATTACTATTTTTAAAATATCAAATTAACCTCATATCTAGCTATCTTAAAGAGATGAGATTTTAGGAGAGCTACAAAAGCTGATGTGACAAATTTGAGTATTATGTATATTAATAATTATGTTTTTATTGGTTTCATGTTTAATTGAGGTGTTAGTTTATGGAGGTAGAAAAACTAATATGACAAATTGGAGTATGATGTGTATTAATTGTTATGTTTTTATTGGTTACATATTTTAAATGAAGTGTCTACTTTTGCTAACATAAAAAGCTGATGTGTCACCTTCTATAGAGTCCTTGCCTCTATTAGTGTATTGATTTTGTTGACTTAGTTTCATAGTTGTTGAATTAGTTGAATAACCTAAAAGCATAATAAAATCTTATTATATAAAGTTTGGTTTTCAAAATTAGTCATTAATATAATCGTGACATGTGTCATTTGTATCCATCATATGTCCCCACGTGTTAAGTCTAAAATTGTTAATGTAACTAAAGAAAAAAGTGTAAAAGTTCCTAAACCTATCATAAAAAATATGATTTGGATTGTATAAAAAACATAAAAATATATCTATATAATATCAATATATGTTTCTATAGTAGGAAAAATACCTTAAAACTATTATATTACAATAAAGATAAATAAAGTTACAAATAATTTATAATATAACGGTATTATAAATAGAGACCTTCCAAATATGATGTTTCAAATATTTTGTTGAATTTCTTCTTCAATTCTTTTTCTCATTTTCTAAAATAATTCTAGATTTATAGATACCATATTTAATGTAATATGTTTTTCATTCAATATATTTTAAACTAGTTAGATATCCGCACCATGTGTGGAAAAATGTGAATGATTTTTTTTTATTTATCACAGAATATGTTTAGTCAAATTTGAATAGGCAAAGCAATATACAAACAAATACATAGAAAAATATGAACATATAAATAAAAGAAACGAAGACAATCTAATGAGAAAAAGACGCTTAAATATGTAGTAGAACATGATGACTAACGTTTATCTTATATACTAAAAGAAAAGTCAAAAGTGCTCTCATTCATCCTCATAATGGTTGATTACCCATGTGCCTTTAATGAATCTACTTAATTAAAAAATTCGTCGTTTAACTTTTATGAAAATCTAAAATATATAAATTCGTATCTTTTGATGTTTTTCCTTAGACATTGATTTGGCTATTCACATATGTCTAAACATACTCAATAATTTATTATACTCCATAATTAAATTGATTTCATTCATTTTTTCTACATGTGCGGATAGCTACCTAGTATATAGTTAATAGAACCTTAAATAGAGAAGGCGGTTAGAGAAACAATTATTATACACACTGAATCTTATACACACAAATCAACACCAAGTCATGTACAAATCTCACTGAATCTTATTACCCACAAATGAAAGAGAAAGAAGTTGGATCAATTGCTGAGATATTACTCACTGAACAAAAATTTGCTACTATACGTCTCATTGAAAAATTTCTTTTAGAACTATTTTTAATTGAAAAACGTGTAAATTACCTAAAACCCAGTCTTTTTACACAAAATAACATACCCTACCACCTAATATCTACCCATTATGCAATCCATTCAGATACATCCGAGTCGAAATCTGATAACAAAAAACCGGACCTCAGAACCAGAAAATCTCGTCGTTTTATGTCTACTCGGAATCCTTAGCCCCGATTTTCCCCTTTTCTCATCCTTAGAATCGATCTAAAAGTTTGAAAATCAATCCCTAACATTTTACGATTTCACAGTTCAGTAAAAAAGAAAGAAGAAGGTCTCTCTCGAGGTCCTTTATCTTCCATTCCCTTGTTGTTTCAAATTCTCAGATTAGGTAAAACTAGGAAGACTACGAAGAAGGATTCTAGATATGCCGCCAAATACATGGTACGGACGGAAGGGACCTCAGAAGCAAAAGAAATCGGCTTCTCCGAAGAAAAATAAATCGGCTTCTCCGAAGAAAAATAAATCGGCTTCTCCGAAGCTAAAGAAATCAGTGCCTCCGAAGCAAAAAGAAGATGGTTCCTTTGGTGATAGAAGAAGTTTCGCCGGTAATAGAATAAGTTTCACAGGTGTTAATTATTGTTCCAGTGGTAGAAAAAGAAGTAGAAGAAGAACACAGAGAGGAAGAAGTACCGATGGAGAAAGAAGAGGTAGATGAAGAAGAGGATGAGAAGGGAGAGGAAGATGAAGGAAATGAGAAAGAAGATGAAGAAGAAGGTCGCAATGGAGAAGAAACAAAACATACGGTATGCACATCGAATCTTATCTTTTGTCAAATTGCAAGTCCAGTTTGTTTCCCTGTTTACAAAGTAAATCTAGGCAAATTGTGTATTTTAGGTTGGTGATGTGGATGAATTCGAACCAATGAAACCTTTGAAGATGTACTTCCCTACCGACGAGTATCTGAAGCCATTGAAGATCATAACATGTTGTTATATTAAAGAGTATGTAGATACATTAGAGGAAGTACTTAAACTGGATGAGTTGAGTTGGTTTCATGACCACCCTCAGTTTCGCCACTTCTTTCACATGCCAAGGGAGAGAACTCACAAGACCATGGGCATGTGGATACTTCTCCTCCGCATAGCGTGTGCAGAGAAGAAAAGAGAAGCTTGGTTTGTGGTGAACGGCGTTCCTATTAGATATTCTCTAAAGGAACACGCACTCTTGTCGGAATTACATTTTCACGCGTATCCGGAAGGATATATGAGTTTTAGGAATTCCAAGTTTGTTGAGAAGCATTTCAAGAAGGAGAAGGGTTCCTATGCTGCCTTGAAAAAGAAGTTTAAGACAATGAAGGCTTGGGGAGATAGACTGAGCATTGCGGTGTTGTATTTCTTAGCTAGTGTTATACAAGGAAAAGAGAAGGAAGGCCCAGGTGCAACCCCTGTAGACAGTCTTCTTATAAACGTTGTTAGTGATCTTGATTGGTGCTTGACGTTTCTATGAGGAAGGATGTCATTTGAAGACAATCTTAAAGATATTAACATTGTATGAAGAGTTGTAAGGGTCACGCCAAATCATCATCTCATACCTATCCAAGTTTCATCATTCCTATGGAGGTAATTTGGGGATAATTGATATTTTTGGTTGGTTTTGTTTATGTAAATTATTATATGTTTAATGTATAACTTTTGGCGTTCAAGGCAATCAGGATTTGAGGAAGAGATTCTGAGAAGATATTGTAGTTCGAGACAGTGGGTGTCCTCGGATGTGCAAGTCCAAGTTCATCAAAAGTCCTATGAGAGGATTACAACAAAGGTTAGTAATAATTAGGTGATATTGTAATAGTAACATTATGGTTAGTAATTGAATTGCATTATTTAGTAGTATCTATTTTTTCAAATCACAGGAGATTATAAGTATCCTTGTACCAACTGATGATGAGATCAATCTTTTGGCGCACAACATGGATGCCTCGGATGATGAGGAATATTGTGATGATGTTGTTGTTAAATGGTTGGATGAAGATTCTACTTCATTCAACCTGTAAGCTATGTTTTGAAGACCTCTACAAACAAGATGTGGATGGAAGAAATGGTACAAGGCTCAGGTGGAAGAGGCTGAGGAGAAAGAGGCTCAGTATAAACAGAAGAAACAAGCCCAACAGAAACAAATTGATGGTATTAACAAGATGATTGAAAGAAGATTCAAAGTGTTGGTTGATATGCTTTCAAAAACGGAGGTAAAATTAATTAGCAAGATTGAGAAGTTAGATGAGAGGATTAAAAATGTTGAAACAAAATTGGTAAGATGATGGAGTGGTTGCTGGTAGTAATGATATAGAAAGAGATGGAGTGGATGCGGGTGAAACTAAGGAAAATGATAGAGATAGTGGTGGAGTGGCTGCAGGTGAAACTGTGATTGAAACTGAGGCTGAAACTGTGATTGTAAAAGAGAAAAATACGAAGAAGGGGAGGAAGAGAAGCTACCCAAACCTTAGGAAAGAACCATTCGACCCTCCAGCAACTAGGAAGGGAAAGAGGGTCTAACTTGATGAATTGTCTTATCTAAATTATGTTTGCGAACTAGTTCTATTTGCTTATGCATTATTAAGACATGGAAGATTTTATTGTGGACATGTATGTATCACGCTTATTTTGGACATGTATGATGCTGAAAATTTCAGTTCATTTTAAACATCAGAACAATCACAGTTTTAGTAATTTCAAATAGCGGAACCATCACAGTTTTACCAAGTTCACAAAGCCGAACAATTTTACCAGGTGTACAACCATTATAGTTTTACCAATACTAAAAGTGGAACCATTACAATTTAGCTAAGTTCACAAAACCGAATAATTTTACACAAACATAATGGCATACGAAACAGATTGGAAACATAATGTGATACGAAACGAAACGGATACACAAACATAATGTCATATCTTACAGATACATCACCTAACAGTCCTTATGGGCGGCCCCTTATGTTCATAAATCTACCAATATCGTCTTCTGCCTTTGCCAAGCCCTCCTTAAGTTCACTAATTTAATCACATATGTTTAGGATTGACACTTGAGCTGACTCCAGTTCAGGATTATGGATTGTAATTGCTTGTCTCTGCTCCTCAGGGCGGATGGACAATCTTCTAATCTCATCATCATAGCGGATGGATAATCTTCTAAACTCCTTTCTTATGCGAGTGTTCAATATTGTTAACTCCTCATCAACTGCAACATCCCACAACTTAAATATGTGGTGCTAATCACCACCCTACGCATAAGCTATAATAAAATAATATGACAAACACTTCACAAATTCAAACAAAATTATATGACAAACACTTCACAGATTCAAACATGTACCTCACTCATAGGGCATTGGTAGTATATTTTTCCTCGATTATCCGGAACGGTAGACACTAGTAGCTTATCAGCTAGCCACAAACACATATTGTGGGAGTTAACACTCTAATCGCCGTCCACATAGCAACACAGATCTAAACTTGCTTTTGACTCGAAACTGGTTACTGGACTAACATACATTTTCCCTAGCACAAGCGCACAAGTTAGATCCACAAATATACACATCATTGTTTTTGAACCCTAATTTAAAGACGAAATTGAATCAAAATCAAAAACATGGATATAAACTACAAATCCGTTTATTGATCTACATGAAAGATGAAAGATAAAAACCAAATGTAATCGAAATTAATAACAAAGGAGCCCTGATAACAAACCTTAGCTTCTCTCGATTTAAAAGGAAAGAAAAAAAAAAGTGGTGAGAGAAATATGGAAACTACAAAGTGAATAGAGAAATCATTATTGGTTTTGAATAAAGAGGTGAAAATTGGAAAAGGGGGAAGGATTGAATTTTGGGTTTTGGGAGAAGTGGAAAAACAAAAAAATATCTCATTTCTCGGCTGGGGAGTTCTGTGGAGACCACATTTGCGCTTGTTTGACTAAATTGACTAGCTGAAATGCACTGCATGAGTGTTGTGGGAACCACAAATGCTTGCTTATCCACCTATCGCAAGAACTTATTGGGTATTGTGGGGACCACAACAAGTTGATAGTTTTGTCAATCGCCCCTGTTTTACCAAAAACCACACAGTTTCACTTTTGCCATTTTTGAAGTTTTTTCAGTTTTACTACCTTTAAACAAAAAATTTTCAGTTTTACCAGTAACCAAATTATTTATAAATCTAGCCCAAATAGTTTCATGGCCTAATATGTGAAGTTAACATAATTTCGATCTCATGGATCAAAAGTTTATTAACATTATGAAAGTCATCTTAAAAGTATATGGGATGTTATGTATGGTGTGTTGTTAGTAGCAATCAAGTAGATTTTTTTTTTTTTTTTCATTAGCAATTACATTTTTAGTGTTTATATTATGACCCTATTATGATCTAGCATGGGTTTTTTATTGGTTTTCCTAAGGCTTTTATTAAATATGGTTTTTATTGATTTTGAAAATTTAAATATTTGTTGTCTCAGTCTTACATGTCTTACATTATGGCATTATGGCTACGATTCTTAACTATTGTGTTCCTTCATAATGATGAGTGTTCAGTTTCCGTCATGCCGAATTGTGTTTTTTGATGAAAACCTTTCACGATGTTATAAGGTAGAAGATGAAGAAGGGAAAGAGTCACAGCTTTACCAAACCAGAAGATACAATTAAACACTTTCACGAGGGTGAGTCTTGTTCTTCTTCTTCCAAGAGGGAGAAACACAATTTCTCGTCGGAATGCACAATCCTAGATCTTCCACGAGATTTGCTAACCACTATTCTGTTGATTGTATCTCAACAATCTCTTGGTGATATGGTTATGCTCAAAATGACTTGTACGAGTTTTTAGGATATAGTCAAAGATTCTAATTTCTTGGCTTCAATTGATTGATTCCTTTGGCGGCATAACTGGACACATCCCTTGGGCTTCCTTTCTGCACTAGATTTCTTGAGAGTTCATTTTTTTGAAAAAAAACAATGCTTTTACCATTTTCATGAGGGGCTTTTCCGAGTTTTTCCGAGAAGGCGATTTGGATCGAGGCCTTTCAACTCTTAGAGATTCTGCTCTCAAGGGCTATGACGTGGCTAATTTACAGTTACGCAATCCTTCGTAGGATTGTGAGTCCTAGAGACAATTTCGATAGAGAACTTACCAGTCCAAGCATAGAATTTGTTAGAGGCGTTAGAAGGAAACTAGTGAATGCAAACCTTCCATATATATGGCATTACGAAGATCCTTAAATGTCCGTGGAGAAGCAAGCTCAATTTTGATGGCCAAAAACTCTAGCTGTAAGTGTGATAAAATGAATGGCTGGAAAAATGATTGTAGTGAGGAATTTAAAGGCGGTGAAAGAGGAAGCATGTGTGAAGAATGCTCTTGGATCATCCAAGTTTTTTAGTTTTGTGGAAAGTCTGTCAAAAAGTTGGCTGGTTTTGATACATTTTAATCCCTACGAGTTGTTTATTTTTCATTTTAATGTTTTGTAAGATAAATTATTGAATTACAACAGAGTATCACAAAATTGTTGTCTTAGTTTTACATAAAACAGGGTATCACTAAAACATATTATCACAAAATTGTTGTCCCAGTTTTATGATATCATACAATTACAATACAATGACTTAAATGCCAAACCATCTACCCAAGTTTTGGCCTGAAACTACCATATTACTCTTCTTTCTCCTCTTCCAACCTTCTTCAAATTTCCTGTACCAAACTCTATATCAAGCTTCCATCAAATTCTATCAATCAACACCGAATAATTTATCTCTTTCTCTTCCTTCAATGTTAATGTTTTATCAATTGATGGTTTTTTTTTAAATTCATCGACACCCATCATCTTCCATATACTAGTAATGCCCTCCATATTGACAATGTATTATTGTTTTCATTTTCTACTAAATCAATTCAAATCAGTTTACAATTATCCAAATCCATTAAATTCACACTCAATTAAACCTTATACCTCTTATTTTCCTAATGAGAAACTCAAAATTATCTACTCACCTTTCAACCTCAAATGACGACAAATCCGAGTTGCAGTGGACGCAAAGCTAGAATCACTTGTGGAACGGGATCGAGAGGTACGATAGGAGGCGAATTGCTAGCTTCAAGCGTCAACGGAGGATCAAATGCTGGGAAAGGAAGAATTGAAGAATCGAAAAGCGTCAACGGAACTCTCGATTTTGGGATCGAATTTGGTTTGGATGGGTGTCCGTGTGTAGTGATTTCATTGGAGGAGATTTGGAGAGTTTTGATTGGTTGACGAGTAAGGACAAATTGGGGTAAGAAGGGCGAATTAAGAGTATGGAGTAAAGTTTATCAATTTGGAGTAGGGTAGATTTGAGAGTAGATGAATTGGAGTATCTCAGAAATTCACCCAAAGAAGTTTACCCAACCTAAAATATTGATACGATTCATCAGGCGTATGATAGGAAGAAGGCAAAGTCTCTCAAGGAACCAGAGGGTATTGGCTTGGAGATTTCAAAGGAAGTGATTGATGATGTGGCAAGGGAAGACTCTAAAGGGATCAGAGACTTTGATAAAGAAGAAGGAAGTAGTAACTTCTAAGGGAAACAGAGGGTTTGCTGTTGGAGACTCGATATAAGAGATAGACATTGAGCTCATCGTTTCGGGCTGTGCTTTTTATGTCAAGAGTGTTTACCAAGCGATGTTCTTGGGGGAGATCAATGTTGATCTCTTGGTATCGTTGTTGATGTGGTTAGAATCGATTTACTCTTATCATCATCGATTACATCTTTTGTAATCGATAGAATATGTTTATTCAATCATCGGATTTTTGGGTTTACATTTGAATCTTCAATTACTTATCATTGGTGCGGTGAAACTCGTTCGATCTTAAGTACACAAAACCTCTCGCATGCGTCATCGCCCGCTTTTCCGTTTTTACACGCAGCGAAGTCGTAGCATTTTGTATACTCTTGCTTTATACCAAAACCTATATATTAAACAATCGACAATATTCATAATCATAAAAAGGATAAAAGCATATGCATACTTAAAAATAAGTGAGGGGTACAGAATAAGCTAATACCAGAGGTCCTATCGGAGCAATGGACAGAAGATACGACTAAGAGGACAGCGAGAACAAATGCGATTAACATTTTCTTGCCGATAGCCATTTTTCCTATGATTTTTTTTTTGTTTTTTGGATTTTGGATTTTTCTTTCGATGTACTACATATGTTTACAAATATATATATAATAACCCCAACATACCTAAAAGGTATTTTGTTTTTGTAAAAAAATGGGAAACAAATCTTGCAATTTGATTCTCTAGATTATATTCAAAAGAAAATAAAGACGTTTGATACACTAGTGTGATATATAATTTTTTGTATTTCTTTTTTGTTAAAACATTAGGAAACAAATCTTGCAATTTAATTCCCAAGATTATAATCAAAAGAAAATAAAGAGAATGATTTTCTTACCTAAGTACGTTAGATACACTAGTGTGATATATATTTTTTTTTGTACACATAGTTAAACATAAAGTTGTTTTTCCAAAATCATAAAAAGGTGGCTAAATCTCTCCTGCTCGAAGCCCGGCTGCGGAATTTGCCTTTTTAAAAAAAAAAAGAAAAAAAAAGAAAAAACACTAACTAATTTCAATGGTTACAACTTGAAATATTTATAAGGATAAGATGTAAAATACCTTTTAAATTCAATTCTTAGTTCACTACAAAACTACATGCGCTTTGCGACCACCAAAAGCGTCTTTATATGGTCGCAAAATTGCAGTTTTTGACTACTCCAATATACTCGAAGTAGTCACAAATTTGCAATTGATATGTGACTGATAAATAAGGTCCTATATAAGCGAGTGATTTGAGACTAATTGGTTTGCGTCATATATTAAAGACTAAATAGAGAAGTTGCGTAATTAACAACGTTGTTGTGACATATAGCCAGTCGTATACTTGAGACTAATTCGGGAATACTTGAGACGTAGATTCACGATGTATTAAAAACATGATGGTAGAATCAAATGAGTTTGGGATGAGATGAAAAATCATATATATAAGTCTTAATTTAGTCCCAAATAATATCGTTGATAAGTTGCACTATTGTCGCAAATTAATCTTTAAATTTTGCGACTACGTCGGGACTTTAGGATTGCAAATTAGCAACCGTTATGCTACAACTAAGGAGTTTTTGTAAATGCAAGTTTTCGCAAATATGTGACATTATAGCACCTTATTTGCAATCATAGATGTAATATCAGTTTTTTTTAAATTAGAAACCTATAATTAAAATAAAATGCTGAATTTAAAGTTTTGATGGCCAAAATGTTGCTGATAAAACTAGCCAAACGTTAAACCAAATGATCCCAAACATGTTCATGAACATAATAAAAGCTAGTTACAAAGAAGTTATTAAGTTTAAGCTTTTAGGATGATGGAGAGGATGATGAAGTTTGCGGTGGCTGGTACAGTTTCTAGCGCGGTGGCTGGTTTTGTTGACGGTAGTTGAGTTGCGACAAACCCTACAAATGTAGGATCGTTGTCTTTCAAGTAGGGGATGATCATCTCCAACCTTGAAATCCAAATTAAGCAAGTGACTGATCAACATCAGGTCGAGCATTTTAGCATTGTGTTTGACAATCTTGTGACTAAGTTTTATACTTAACAATTCCAAACTTAACCTTTATAGAGTCAAACCTCTCAAAAACAAAAACCTCTCAGTTGGACTTCTTGGCTAGTTGTTCGATTTAACGCGTTCCACATGGATGCAGTGGTAGAATAATACACCCCTTTACTTAAGCAACCTAAAAACACACTTAAGGGGTAAAAGTTGGGCTTTGTATTGCATTTAGTTCTAAGCTCGGACATATTTATGTAATCCGAGCTCCGTACTCGTACGTCTATTCTGAACTTAGCCAGCGACCACAGGATAAGTTGGGCCAGTTCTCGCACCTATTTTGACATGTTGGGATCCGTCTCAACATAGTACAAAGAGACTCTTTAATATTTAATGCACATGATTTTCCGAATGTAAGCTGGGAGCTAGAAGTCCTACACTTTACAATCTTTTTGGTAAGATAAACTTCGAGCCAGAAATAGAACTAGAAAACAGCTTACATGGGCTTAATTAGTACGAAAAGCAACTAACTAAAAGCGTTCAAAATTCGTAAATTAGTAAATTAGTAAATTAGTAACTAAAAGCTTACATGGGCTTAATTCGTAAATTAGTACGAATATCAAAACTAAAGAAAGCATTCACAATTTATCGATATCGGATTGGCAAAGCTATGAAACAAGTTTCAACCAAACTAAATGGTTCGAGGAGGAAAAAACAATTAAACCAAGCAATGAGCCGAACTAGAGTTCCTCTATCCCAAAGGAAAAGGAAAGAAACCAAACTAGAATTCAGAAGAAGTAGAACACGCAGAGAGATGACGAACGAAATAATAGAAATATTAACAATTTCGGGTCAAAAGTGCTCCGACTAAATTCAAGTTGGAACAAAAATCGGACATACGGAAGGAATAATATCCACCTCCAAAATAGAGAACATAACAAAATATTAAAAAGAGGGCATATGTCGATCTAACTACGATCATCGGAGCCTCTCCTGAAGTGGGCAACGTGAACGCAGAGACTCAAAGGCATGGGCCATACATTTTGGAATCGAACTGCTCCCAATCCAGTGGATCCGTTTCCAGGGCCCTGCCCATATGTTCTGCATCATCAAGAAGACTAACCGATTCTTGTCTCTTTAACTTCATCTTTGCGAACTCAACCTCGCGTTCGCATATCTCGCAATTTATCCAAATGTGATGGTATCAGAAATCATGCTAATAGACTCGGTACTACTCCCCGATCTGACAATAAAAACGTACAAGCAAAAAAATATAAGCCTAATAAACACTCTACTTAAGAAAAGAGGACTGAACACCATACCTTCTGGACAAACACATCTGCTTTAGGATATAGAATGGGCTGTAGGCGAAAGTCTTTAAACTTTGATGGAACAAAATTCCTGTTAAGAGTCGCCCCGAAATAGTGATCAACCGCAACCGCTAGAGCTGCCTTAAGGCAAGCTGAAACATCCTAACCCAAAAAAATCTTTATCGGATTAACTCTCGGACATAAATGTCTGGAAAGATGTTTACACGGAGTTACAAGCTTTTCCTATTACTTAAAAATCCACATACATTATACAATCAACGCAACAACATAAGAGTAATAATAGACTAAGCCATAGGTTCTCTCCACTCATCCAACGTGCATCCACGTGAATCCACGTGAATCCTTGCAAGCCATCCATGAACAGACCCATATCCACAAGCTACTATTGCCAGCTACCATCGTATCATCCTACATCCCCCTTGGTACTAAGTTATTTAACCAACCACCCCACATAGCCAAGGACGAAGAGAGAGGTGTTGGGAATTTACAACGCATCAAACATCAACCGCGAATCTTCACTCTTGATGACTCGTCTTAGATCTGCTCTTTTCACCTTCGTTCATCCATCGAAAAAAAGCTGTCAACATCAATCGTTAACCTATCATCAATCGCTTTCAAAATCCATCGTTAGCAGCTATTGACATCCACTTTAATAAATTTCCATTATTCAATGACATCCGAACATACCTTTGATTTGATTACCGAATACTATCCTTGATAACCACTTGATCACCATTGTATCCACATGATACATCACCAATTATCGTTCGTCGAACCACCATCTTCTTCTTCGATGCAACCTTCATCTCGTGAACCATTATCAACTCATCTGATAACCCCGAAAGTTAGTCTCGATGATTTACGTCAATCGCTAGCAAATTCTTGAAGATTCTTTCTTATTCCTTGACAGAACCCGATGATTATCGTCCATACTCTATACCAATCTTCCTTATGCACTTTTGGAGTTCTTGTACATGTTTTATCATCATCCTTGACAATCGAACATCATAAACATAAAAGCACTATCAGCCGAACAATCGCCGACGTATGTATATCGGATCTAATCGACAATCACCGTCAATCCTATATAATTTCTGTTTAAATTTCTTTTGAGTTCTTTAAGATGCAGCGATCAGGGTTGTAAAAAAATAAGAGACAATCTCCTCTATTCATAATTCCAGTGTTTTGCAATAAAATCATAAAAATCTACCCATTAACGAATCGGATTTGGGCCTGACAATCAAGCCTCAGTGGAGTTGGTCCAACGTTATCTAACATTAGCTTCTGAGCACACTTTCCTAGATCATTCGTATTCCCATCGACCAACTCAACTTATCCTCCACAATCCTTCATAATACCACGCAGTCCATTGACATCCTGTGAACCATCCTCGATGATCCTTAATACACTTCGACAAACGTTCGAATATGTTCGGATTCCACAATAAATTGACCGCTTCCAAACCAGCTAGGTCAATAGAACACAAGTGTTACAACTCTCCCACACTTAGAATGAATAAACCGTCGAATTAAACTGTAGGAATCCTTCCCAAACTAATAGCATTGACTTGCATCAAACTTACCTAGCAATAGCTTTTAACATTGTTTCTTTACCATTGCTCGCAATTTCACCTGAATTCGATCACAAGTACCTCAATTTTTGGCAATTATTTAAACTAATTTTTCGAGTTAAACTCAACAATTAACGATCACAGCCTTGACTCGATCTCAAATACTTTCCCTTAGTATTTCTTAGACTGGAACCACTCTTTCCTATCAAAATTTCTCACATATTAAATCTTTCTATTTAAAATGTCTTTCCTAGACATGATCAAAAACCTTTTCAATCTTTCATAGGCGATCACAACATTCACACTAACATCTTGTTCGACCAATTTCTTGCTAAAATACGTTCGCCAATGATTTTTGTTAAGTCCTAGCGCTCGCAAACGTTCACCAACAATCCATGCCTTAGCAACTTCCAAATTTCAAAGCACAATGGCGTTTTAACCTTAACTTTCTTCTAAGCATGAATGCTTCTCATACTCATTCAACCATAGCAATGAACCAACTTTGAATGCTCACACTCTGAACCTTGTTATTTCCAAAAACTTTTCAGAATACACTTTACCTTAGAGAATTTTTTTTCTTTGAACACACTTTGATCCCTTTAACATCCACGGATCTTCATTGATCCTTCAAAACTTAAACAAATCTCTCCTACATTGTTTACCGATCATTTCAAGTGTTTCCATTACACTTTGTTCCTCAAGGAACTAACAGATTCTTCTCAATCCACACAAACATTCTCGGATCATTCGTTATCCTCACATATATTCTTGGATCTCTCCCAATCCTTACATTCTTGGTTTTGCCTTGATCCACTACCAAGCTCTTATCACCGTTATACCTTGATCCACCGCCAAAGTCTTACCATCAACATTACTTGGCTCACTGCGAAGTCTTTTACCGATATACCTTAACCAACCACCAAGGTCTTATTACTGATATTTCTTGGTTTCACTACCAAGATCTTTCATTGATATACACTGATCCACTACTAATGTCTAATCATCAATATGCCTTGAACCACTGCAAAGGTCTTTCCACTGATATACCTTGATCCTCTGCGAAGGTCTTAAAATCAATATGACTTGGTTTCACTACCAAGGTTTTATCATATATACTTATCAAGGAAGCACACATGATACTGCTTTGGCAAACAACCTTGTTCCCAAAGGCATCATCAACAAAAACCGATATTGAAACCTTTCGTACATTGCAGTTATAACCTTGGCAAGTTCATGTTGGCCCAACATTATCGTCTCAACAACTTAATAGCTCCCGAGATCGTTTTACATTCACGCCTAAGCAAACTTTCATAGTTTCCAAGAACACATCATATTCCGACTTAGCAAACTCACATGGTTCCTAAAGACTTTTGCACATAAGGTCTCAAACTCCCAAAACACACCAACAATTATGATTTTGTCTCAATAATTAGTTTATCCACTACCCTACCATAAATTAAACATAACATCACTTCTTCTCAGTCACTTCTATGTTCATGTGATCATAGTTAATAAGTCGTAATCCCAACAATCAATTCAAATAGTCAATGATGTTTTTCCAAACATTATTACATTCTCATCAAGCATGATTATCCACTAGACAGATCTTTCCTTTAGATCTATTCTAAGAACGACTTGGTTCTTAATCATTTTGTTCCATGACAGCTTTTTTAAGCTCCAGCAATTTCTAACCAATTATTCTCGTCAATTCATTTCCTTAAAGAAACTTCACAACACATTTTATGTTTTTATGGAATTTACTGGTCATTAATATTCATCCATTCTTTCTTTCGAGTGTTAGATATCCATCAAAACATTCTAAGCAATTCAATCTTTACTTTAGCGTTCATTTGCCATAAAATTTCCTTTACGAATCTAACCATTCAGCATGTCTTTAACTGAGTAGATTCTTTACTATACAATTGCTCAACCGTGAGTTTCCGTCAGTTTATAAGTCATGCTTCGTCAATTCCGAACAATGACTATTCCACCTCCTTTAGCCATTATACAATGACTTCAATCAGTCATTTCTAATGACTTGATCAAGGAAGCAAAACCAACGATTACAAACTTAGTCATTATCTAGTAACTTTTATCAAACACTCTCAATGATTGATTGAGTTAGCAAAACCAACAGTTCACCTTCAGTCATTTTCCAATGATTTGATCAATAATTTACGATGATATGACCATGTTGGTAAACTAACACCAACACATTTCTCACTTCCGATCTATAAAAAACTGAGCAGCCACCCAACATAGGATCACTTTGCTCTTGGGTTTCCTTTCACGATAAACTCCCTACTTGATTTTTACCGAATAGAGTACCATAATTCCATTCACCAATGCTTAGCATTTTAACACCACCAATGATTTTCATAGCAACTTTCACTTTACCAATGCTTTTCCTAATCGATTTCCGCTTAACAAATGCTTTTTCTTTTCATTTTTTGCATTACCGTTACTTTTTCATATCAATTTCAACAATCCATTGCTTTTTCTTAGCAAAACATGATCTGGAATTTTTTTTTCCTTTCAAAACTTTGTTCTAGAGCAAACTATGTTTTGTCCTAGAACCAATCATGCTAACATACCAAATTGAAACACTCTAACCCAAAAAAATCCTTATCGGTTTAACTCTTGGACATAAATATCCGACAAGATGCTTACATGGAATTACAAAAAATTCTATTACTTAACAATCCACATACAATATGCAATCAACACAACAATAATAATCAACTAAGATTAACACTTACATTAGCCACTCATAGGTTCTATCCACTCATCCAACGTGCATCCACATAACTAAGCCATCCACAAATTGACCCCTATTCATGATCTACCATTGCCAGCTACCATCTCATCATCCTACATCCCTCTTCATACTAAGTTATTCAACCAACCATCCCACATAACCAAGCACGAAGAGAGAAAAAGAGAGAGAGAGATGTTCAAAATTTACAGCGTGTCAAACATCAACCGCGAACCTTCACTTTTGATGACTCGCCTTAGATCATATTAGCAGAATACCTGATCTGCTTTGTTCACTGTCGTTCATAAATTGACAATCGCTATCAACATCCATCATTCGATTATCGTCAATCGCTATCAGCATCCATCATTCGACTATCGTCAATCGCTATCAACATCCATCATTCGACTATCATCAATCGCTATCAACATCCATCGTTCGCTACTATCTTCACCCATGTTAACCCACTGTCGTTTTCCAACGACATCCGAACACATTTTTGATTCGATTACCAAATACTATACTTGATAACCACTTGTTCATCGTCATCGTATCCACATGATACATCACCACTTATCATTCATCGATCACAATATGGAACCACAATCTTCTTCTTCGATGGAGACCTTCATCTCATGAACTATAATTAACAGATTTGATGGCCTCGAACGTCAATTTTGATGATTTACATCAATCGCTAGCAAATCCTTGAAGATTCTTTCTTATTCTTTGATAAAACCCGATGATTATCGTCCATACTCTCTCACAATCTCCTAAGTGTACTTTCAAAGTTCTTGTGCATGTTCTGTCATCATCCTTGACAATCGAACATCATCAACATAACCGCAATATCAGCCAAACAATCGCCAACATCTGTCAATCGGATAAAGATCGACAATCACCGTCAATCCTCCATAATTTCTATCTAAAGTTCTTATGAGTTCTTTTAGGTGGGGATATTAGGGTTGATGAAGAATTAGAGGCGATCTCCTCTATTTATAATACTAGTGTTTCACAGTAAAATGCAAAAAATCCACCCATTAACGAACCGGGTTTGGGCCTGACAATCGGGCCTCGATGGATCCTCTATTCTGCACGTTGGACTAAAGTTATTAAACGTTTATCCACACTGTCCAAACATTATCCACATTTTCCAAACATATCCACATTGTCTGAACAATATCCAATCTATCCGAACAATATCCACACTGCCCGAACATTATCCACACTATTCTAACAATATCAACTATTGTTCGAACAATATCCACACTGTCCGAACGTTAGACACACGACCATCCAACGCGGATTTATCGGAAATGAGCTTCTAAGCACACTTTCCTCGATTATTCGGATTCCCATCAACCAGCTCAACTTATCCTCCAAAATCCTTCGCAATACCTCGCAGTCCATCGACATTCTACGAACACGGGTGTTACACAAGCCCAGCTGTAATCTCGGAAGCCCCACGACATACAAGCTTCTTTTCCTAAGCCATTCATGTCCCATTCCCATCGATGAGATTCACACTTCTTTATTAACCTCTTGTTGGAGCCAAGAAGAATAGTTCCTTTGTGATGGCGATGATGTTAGCAATTCGTAGTGCTTCTGAATCGCAGCAAGAAACCGGTGAAATTGCATTGAGACTCGTCATCAAGGATCGAGATATAGTTCCAAGGGACTCGAAGGTTTGAGTACTAATTGCTACCCCGACGAGCTATTAAGTCAGCGCGATAGAGAAACGAAGGCAAAATACTACTTACCTCCTCCGAAGATTGAGACCTAGAAACTGAAAACTCAAGAACGGAACTGATGTGGTACGGATAAAGAATAATTTGATGAGAGTAAAAATCGAAGATATAAGAATGAGAATGCGACAGAATGAAGAGGAAACAAAGAGGATTTTGGTTTGAATAATTGAGGGATTCTTCCTCTTCCCATCTGGATTTGAAATCGCTACATTGCATCCCTTTTCCATCATCAAACAGAAAAAGTCACCAATGCTTTGAATGCTTGCGTACCATGGAAAGGAAAAATTACTTAAGCAAAATGACAAAAAAAACATGAGAAAGCATAAATATTTAAATAAAGCAAAAGCCAGATGGGCAGAAACTCTTTACAAAAGCCCAAATGGAAAATATATTTGTTTCTTGAGCTCGTCGTCGACATCTCGGACACCTCTAATCCATGAAGCCTCCTAGCAGCTCAACATTTGTGCCATGTCCATCACCAATAGAATGGACTTGGATAACATCGACCGATGGAGAAGCGATTCGCAGTTCGAGAATAGGATAAGGCGACGTATGAAGATCCGCTTTGCCAAGCTCGATGTCATCAAAAAATTCTACAGTTTAAATTCTAATATTACAATAGAAAAATCCATAGACAAAATTTTATATTTAATATCCAAAAGCTACAACCACAACCAATGAAGCATATAATCAAGATTAGCTTTTTATATATATATTTTATTATATAAATTTTAGTTTTAAAGTTAGTAACTTACAAGATCACGACACGTGTCATGTTTATCGATTCAAGATTCTGACATACGTCAAAATGAAAAAAATATGAAAGATGTTATTGTAAGGAAACTAAACAAAAAATAATAATTAACTACCATTGTTCAGAAAATGAAAATTTTGTAAAGGAATTATACAAATTACTAATTCTTAAAAAAATAAAAATTCATAGTTAAAAAAATTTATAATCCTAAAGTAAAAATAATTGTAAATATTAAACTCTATATATATAAATAAATAATCTCATATTTTCTCAACAAACAAAACATTTTTCTTCAAAAACACCATCCTACCTTCAACTTCATTCTATTGGTAAAACATCTCTTGCTTTTAATTTTTTGAATAAATTATTTTAATTTATTATTAATAGGCTGTAGTAAATTTTATTTCTTAATATATTTTTATGATTATTAAATTTTCATCTAATTTCGATTAGTTTTTCTTCTACTTTTCAGAAAATGGCAATCATCCAAAACATAATGAGCAAAAAAATTCTAAATAACAACACAAGTTTATTTTTATGTCGATTTGAAAAAAATAATCAAATATGATTAAAAATAAATAAAAGTCTTATTCAAATAGAAATAAAGCTATATATAATCAAAATAAATAAATAATTGTAACTTTGTTAGACTTTTTTATTGGTGGATGATTTTTTTTTTACGTTTACAATATTTTATTGATATTTATTTTTATGGGTGATTAAATTATGTTTCTCCAAATTTTCTATTTCAGTATTTTTTCATAAACTTTGAAGTATTAGATTATAATCTCGCGGGACCAAATCTAAATCTAGTTATGTCTTAATAAGCGTATGAAAATACTTCCAATGATGAGTCTCATCATTTATCAAAATCATATAAAATAAATATCTACTAGGTTAAAATTACGCACCAATAATCAATGAAAAATTCTATATTCTCATCACAATGTATGCAAATAGCACAACGGACATGTATAAAAATAATCCCGTGGAGTTACGGTTCACCACAACACAAAACCCTATTATGTTTATACCTCCACACATCTAATCTAATGGTAAGATTACTTCCAGGCCAAGCAACCAAACTTCCCCACAAAGCATGTATAAAAAGAGATATCTTCTCTTTCAATCATCAATAGTCGAATTCAAATTTTGTTGGTTGGGCAATTTCCGGCCACACACAAAGCTACTGAACATATACAGAGCTGGTGAGGGCTGCGCATACGGCACCATATGAGCTGCTCCTCTCACCGTTGCAAATGTAAGTAAATTCCCATACTATGTGACCCAACCACCAACCTAGTCACAATCCCAACAACCACAAGTTAGCAAATTGTTTGAGAAATTTGCAGGGGAAAGAAGCAAACTTAGCATTGTTTAATGGTAAAAGGAACTAAAGTTCTTTGAGAAATTCCTTAGAATACCATTATTCAGGTTTGTTTTCCAAAAATATCATCATTAATTTTATTTTCCAAAAATATAATTATTTTTTTTGTTTCCAAAAATACCACAAAAATTAAAAAATGAATAATAAGAATTTGTAATTTAAATACTTGGGTTTGAGTTTAGTATTTTGGATTTAGCGTTTAATATTTTGGGTTTAGGGTTTATTTTCGAGGGTTTCGGGTTTAGGGTTTAGTTTTGAGGGTTTAAAGTTATGTTTTAATTTAATGGTATTTTAAAAAAAAAATCATTTTTTTTTTATTTTTCGCAAATAAAACTTATGATGAAAATTTTGAAAAACAAACATATTTTAGTAGTATTTATGAGAATTGCCAACAAATTTACATTTAACATTCTTAAGATACCACCACAAACAAACCTATTATAAAAATTAGTTGTTTTTTTGATAAAATATAATCAAGAGTAGTTATGTCTGATAAGCGTATGAATATACTTCCAATGATAAGTCTCGTCATTTATCAAAATCCTATAAGTAAATAAATACTACTGGTTAAAATCACACTCCAATAATCAATGAGAAATACCATATTCTGAGCACAATGTATGCAAATAACACAAAGCAACCAAATTCCCCCACGAAGCATGTGTAAAAAGAGATATCTTCTCTTTTAATCATCAATAGTCGAATTTAAATGTAGTCAGTTGGGCAATCTCTGGCCACGTACAAAGCTATTGAACATACACAGAGCTGGTGAGGGCTGCGCATAGGGCACCATATGAGCCGCTCCTCTAACCGTTGCAAAAGTCAGTAGATTTCCATACTCCGTGACCCAACCACCAACCTAATCACAATCCCAACATCCACAAGTTAGCAAATGGTTTGAGAAATTTGCAGGGGAAAGAAGCAAACTTAGCATTGTTTAATGGTTAAAGGAACTAACTTGTTCTTTGTGGAACCAGGCTCCATAGGGAACTGTGGTCTTTAAGTTGAGATCGCCGAGCAGGTTCTCGTACGAGTGTTCTTGAACTTTGAAGTTGAATTACAGAATCTTGATCTCCACTACAATTTTAACAAGCTGGGTGTTTAGCTGTAGAATTCAAGAAAAGAATAAGATGAAGAGATCTTTAATAGGATTCTTACCTGAAAATCCAAACAGGAGTTTAATTCTGTATAATTCTCTTAAGAATCGGAAGCATGTCAATGTACCCGTCGATGCCACTGTAGTTCAACCGGCTGTGATATAGTCAAAGTGAACAGCCAATAGCAATCAGCTAGCTTCATTTTTGCGATCAATGAAATTGAAAAGTGGGTAAAAAGAAATTACTTGCTGCACATAGTCCATTCATAAGGTAGGCGAGTGCGGTTTGCATGAAGCGCATTCTGCACCTCCGAGAGATTAAAATAGATACTTCTTTCATATGTTATACAAACATCGACTCCGATGCTCATCTTAGTAGCCTGAGCATGAAACCATTATCATAAACTTACAGACATGTTTTTCTGTTGGAAAAAGGTTGAAAGGGCTAACCATTTTCTTTGAGCCTCAGCTCTTGCTGGACAATAGACGGGTAGCATACATCGAGGAGAACATGGTAGCTGTTGATATACTTAGTGAGGACGCCAGATTCAATTATAGCATCTATACAGGCATTCCTCATGTTCTTGGGATTGGCAAAGTCACATTGGCTTATGATTGTGAGTCTCACTTCATCAGAGATAATCCCATGAGACCATAAGAACTCGTATGCAGCTACAAAGTCCCTGTCAAGCTTCAGAAGTGGATTCCCAATCTGATCAGAGAGGAAAACCATGCAGAAGAATCAGAAGAGAGCCAAAAGAGTTGATTAAATGTCAAGAAGAAGGTTCTTTGTGCTTACTGCAATTCCTTTGACGTTGAATTTGAACCCACTTGAGCGTGAATTGTAGCTGAGTATCGCATCAGGCAGTTGAGGTATTAATGTCCTGCGTGAGAGTGTCTGAGAATAATGAAGCTTTAAAAACCAACATCCGATAGATCCCAACATGACAAGTAAAAAACATTGACAAATGAAATTAAATAGCAACATGATCAAACACCAAACCACCAAGACTGTTAAACTAAAAGAATTGCATCTTCAGAAAAGTAAGAACTGCAAATTAGGATTCTCATAGCCATTCCTTAAGAATCAGAATACTCGAGGACACACCCGCGTAGCTTTCGCCAGTGAGAAAAAGGTCATGAGATTTCAACTCTGGGAACTTGTTGAACCATCTTAACAAGAACACAAGCATATCATTCGCTGTCAAATACAAAAACATGTTAGGAAATAACAATCTTCAAATAATAGTTTGAAAAATTCAATTCAGACTTTACCAGTAGTTTGAAATTTCCATTGCTTGCAGCGTCCAAAGCCATCTTGATACCTTCAATCGATCCCTCTGAAGAATATGCCCAACAACTGAACCTCTGAGAATCCGTGGTGAGGGCAATCCCTCTGATAAGACCGAAACCGAACCCAGGCGGCCTTGAATGCCTCAGTTGCTCCCTGAGAAAACTAGGAGATCTTGTTCCTGAGCTCTTCAGATCTTGCATCATCATAGAAATTGTTTCAGAAACGCATTCTTAGTCTCCTCCCAGGTGGTCAGTGAACCAGGAGGAAATTGCTTCAACAAGTAAGCTGCATCTCCACTAAGAGAGTATGGGAAGAGCTTACAGAAGAGGAACTCATTGGGCACTCCATTGTACTTGATACTGGTGACCAAATTCTCGAACCTCTCAATATGATCCATGGGATGCTCATGAGAAAGACCATGAAAAGGGTGCTGGCCTACAAGAGTGTAGTATGCAGGCTTCAACTCAAAGTCATTTCTCTGGAAAGTTGGAATACGAATCGCAGACCGGTTTGCATAGAATTGATCTGGTCTGTTGTACTCCCCAAGTGTTCTGGCACGATTAACCTGAGCATTCCCAACATTCCCACGCACACCCGGTGGGATAACCTCATTAGCTATCGGTGCATGGGCAATAATGTTTCCTTCTGCATCAAGTCTCTGCCCTTGCGCGTCACACAGGTGACCTTCCTGATCTCTCAAAACTCCAGCCTCATCACGAGCGAGCACAATCAGATTGTTCATCTCAGCTTGTTTTTTTTGCTTTCTGATCGTGCGCTCTAATTCAGCTAGCTCTTTGTTAGATAGATTGGTCAACTGCTTGTTCTTGCTTCTTCTGGTCTCTCGATGCTGCATACACCTGAAACACAGAAATCAAATCGTGTAAGTGACTGAAATTAAAACCGAGTATCAAAATTCTAAACCGATGCTCAACACTTAGTCAAAATTCTAAACCATAATCTAATGGTGAAATTAGAGTCCTCGGCAACGGCGCCAAAATTTGATATGCTCAAAGATAATACCCTAAGAGTACTAAAGCAGTAGCTGCAGTATATAGGGGTCGAACCACAAAGACTCAGGATATCACTCAATAGATTCTAGATTATGAATTAAGCTAAGCTAAATGAATCTAATTAAGAATAACAAAACAATTAAATCAAGGAAGTAAATCAGTGGGATAAAGGCTAGGCCTAGGGAAGTTTGCAGGCAAATCAGAAATATCAATCAAATCAAATGTCAGGAATGAAATAAGCTCCGCTCTCAAACTTGAAAAACAGATATAAAGTGAACCAACTTTCGTTGCGAAGACTATCTATGTTTAAACCTTGAATTCCAAATTTCTTTGCAAATTCTATGAATTCAAACAAGCATTAACGATCAAGTTCAATTGTTCACAAAATCCTAAACCAAATTTCCTTGCGAATAGGACTTTTGCTCACCAAACACTACTTCAGGAAACTAATCACACTTTCGTGCCAATTAATCAACCTAACATCATATTCTAGTTCGCGAGGCTAGAATAAGCATTAATCTCAAGTCTAGGTGAAAAGCTCTATAGATATTCCTTAACAAATAAATCAGATCTAATAATTCATCAAACACCTTTTAAACTACCCTAAACCAAACGGGGAATCTACTCAGACATGGTGAATGAAACAAACATCATGAATAAAATAGATATCATAAGTGAAATAGAGTATTCTCTCTCCAGAAAATCAAGTGTGTTTTTGGAGGCTGAAAAACCTAATTATATAGCTAAAACACGTTTAGGAGTCTAATCGAAAAATAAGTGGACGACTTCGTTTCAACATTCGGTTTTGGGGCTGATCTTACTTTTCTAGAATAGCTTGGTTTCAAAGCAGTAGTACTCAAACCATATTGATGTGTCATACCCCTCCTCTTGAGCTGCTGCTCAATCAAAACCGCCTTATGAAGCATATCCTCTAACTCCACATAATGCTCTATTTCCACTTTATCTTGAATCTCACGGTTCAGACCACTTAGAAATCTTGCCATGGTTGCTTCTCTGTCTTCTTCGAAATTGGCTCTCAACATGAGCATTTCTAACTCTTGGAAATAATCCTCAACACAACGGTTGCCTTGATTCAATCTACGTAGCTTCTGGTGTAGTTCTCGATGATAATGGATGGGCACAAAACGTTTCCTCATAATAGCCTTCATCTCAGTCCACGTCTTAATAGGATACTCGCCATTCCTTCTCCTGCTTGTCACCAATTGATCCCATCAGTTAATAGCATAATCACAAATTTCAGTGTCTGCAACGCGTACCTTCCTCATTTCGAAGTAGTTTTACAAGCAAAAAAAACAACTCAATCTTTTTCTCCCACTCTAGATATGCATTTGGATCGTTTTTTACATGGAATGTAGGAATCTTCTACTAAATATTCCCCAAATTATCATCAGCTCGATCCCTTGCTTCTCTAGCACGTCTCGGTCTCTTACGGCTCCCCATAGATGAATTACCATCACGACTATAATAGTGTTCAGACTCATAATCCCTTAGGGTCTGAAACTCTTCTACTTCTCTCCTTTGTAGATTAGGCAAAAATGTGTGGTTGCCTTTGCTGAACCTCCTCTTGCAACTAAATATTCCCCAAATTATCAGCAGCTCGATCCCTTGCTTCTCTAGCACGTCTCGGTCTCTTACGGCTCCCCATAGATGAATTACCATCACACGACTATAATAGTGTTCAGACTCATAATCCCTTGGGGTCTGAAACTCTTCTACTTCTCTCCTTGGTAGATTAGGCAAAAATATGTGGTTGCCTTTGCTGAACCTCCTCTTGCACCTGGTCCAATCTTTCATGAATTGCATTCATCTCAATCCTCATCAACCGTCGCATATCTCCCGTTAAGGCTTGCATTTGAAGATTTGGAAGGCTGCTGGTTTATCTTCTCCATCACCATTGTTATTGCCATTGTTTTCTCCAGGATTAGACATGTTTTACACCTGCAAAACAACCGTTAGAAGATGAAAATTCCTCATAATTTCTCAACAGTTTTGCTCAACAAGTGTTTCACTCAATCTGACCATTTCCTCCCTTGTGATCCAAAGAGTTCTTATAGAACTAACCAAAAACTTAGAATGTTTTGTCCAAAGTAGATCAAAAGACAAAACCAAAGAGATAGAAAAAGTTGTTATAGCAGTCGAAAAATGAAGTATGGTCTAGTCTGGTCAAACCTGGTGAAGTCTGGTAAGCAAGTCTGGTGAAGTCTGGAAATCAAGTCTGGTGTACGGAAGTGGGTGTACAAGAAAGGTGTACGGAAGTTGGTATACACAAATGTTGTGCAGGTGAAGTCTGGTGAAGTCTAGAAATCAAGTCTGGTGTACGGAAGTGGGTGTACAAGAAAGGTATACGATAGTTGGTGTACACAAATGTTGTACGGAAGTTGGTGAACAAGCGACTTGTTACAAAAAGATGGGATAAGAAATTTTACAATGCAAAAACAAACCATAACTTCTTAGATATATATATATTCTTTTTCTTTTTTCCTTTTTTTTTTTGTTACTGGTTAAGAAAAATATAAATGGAAACTTGATTTAGAATAAAAGAATGTAAGGTAGAAGATGAATGAAGAAGATGAAAAGATGATAGAATGATATTATCAAACGTAGAGATCCTTGCTCTGATAGCAAATGATACGTATCTGGTCGTGAAACTCACTTCCAAAACCGGATAAAGCGGAAATTTCCCAAGGAGTTAGTCTCTAGGTAGGTCGAAGGATAATCCTCGACTTCAAAGGACCCCCGGAGCACGAACCAGAGGTATATTAAATCAAAGACCCAATACTCTACTTAACACGCTCCAAAGAAACAAGACGGTGAAAATGTCCGATGAAGAACCCGCAGAGCACGAACCAGAGATATATTACACCAAAGACCCAATACTCGACTTAACACGCTTATACACTCTTTGGTCAGCAAATGGCCACACAAGTGTGATGGAAACCACTTAATAAACCGGTTGATCATTTGGATCTCACACCCAAAGATCGAAAAGTTCACAAGGAACTCAAAGGAGAATCACTCTCTAAAGAAAAGTTTTTTTATTAAAAAGTTGGATGTCTTTCTCCAATGGAGATTACATGAATATAAAGGAAAAGAAACTTGAAAGATAAAATAGAAATTAAATTGTCTGGAATACTAAAAGAAATAAAAATAAGAGTTAAATGAGAATTCAACTTTTGGTGTTCCCCTTCCCTCAAAATGACTTTTGGCCTTCATTTTTGTAATTTTTCTTGGCCACAAAAATGAGAAATTTATTTTGGGGTTTCTAGGACTTGAATTAGGCTCAAATTGGGCTGTACTTGATGTACTACCTATCCAAAAGAATTTTGGATGCTCTCCTTGCCCAAAAGCTCTTGAATCAGCCTATTAAGTGCTTCCTTAATCTTCTTAGCTTTATCTCTTGTCACTGGTCTAACGCGTACAAGCAATGCATCCTCCACGTTCTCCTTGCTGCTCATGATATTCGTATAAGAGGGTATTTATAGCGAGCCAACTATATTTCCCGTCCAGCGCGTGTGAAGATGCAGATCTCCCGCCCAACGCATGAGCGACAAAGTCAGCCCTCTTGGTGAGTCGCACTCGAGTGGTACTCGTGTGTGAGAGAGGCCACTTGCCTCCTTGAGGTCTGCGCCTTATGTGACGGGGTCAACGGTCAGCGGGTCGAAAGAACCGGGCTTTCTTCTTGGGCTTTCGGCAGATGGGCCTTGAATTCCCCGAGCTGGACCCGGCTGGTAGGATGTCAATCCTACCTCCAACACCAGGCTCCATAGGGAAATATGGTCTTGAAGTTGAGATCGTGAGTAAGTTCTCGTACGAGTGTTCTTGAACTTTGAAGTGGAATTACAGAATCTTGATCTCCACTACAATTTTAACAAGCTGGGTGTTTACCTGCAGAAGTCAAGAAAAGAATAAGATGAAGAGATATTTAATAGGATTCGTACCTGAAAATCCAAACAAGAGTTTGGTTCTGTATAATTCTCTTAGGAATCGGAAGCATGTCAATGTTCCGTCGATGCCATTGTAGTTCAACCGGCTGTAATATAGTCAAAGTGAACAGCCTATAGCATTCAGCTTTATGTTTTTGTGATCAATGAAACTAAGAGGGTAAAAATAAATTACTTGCTGTATATAATCCACTCATAAGGTAGGCGAGTTCAGTTTATGTGAAGTGCACTTTGTAACTCCGAAATATTTAAATAGAAACTTCTTTCATATGCTATACAAAAAATTTCTTGAGCCTCAGCTCTTGCTGGACAATAGATGGGTAGCAAACATCGAGGAGAACATGATAGTTGTTAATATACTAAGTGAGAACGTTGGATTCAATTATAACATTTATACAATCGTTTTGGTTTCTGTGGACCGATCCTTTAATATTGTTGTAGCACCGCTAAGAAAAATGGTGTGCCACAAGACTACAAACTCCTCACTTTGTTTAGATTCTCCCTCATTGATAGGACTTCAAGGTGGTTGAGACTTCTAAAGCCAGGTTCTATAACTACTTGGAGTCAATGTCGTGACCAATTCATCAACCATTTCTGTCCAAAGTCCAAGACCACAAAGCAAAGGAACAAGATCACCACGTTTTCACAAACAAGGAACGAGTTGTTCTTTGAAGCATGGGACCACTTCAAAGGGTACTTGATGGATTGTCCGCATCATGGTTATCCTCATGAGACTTTACTTCATGTCTTCTACCAAGGAGTCTCTGAGAAGTTCCAAATGGCGCTTGACATGGCAAGTCAAGGGAACTTTGGCTCGAACACTGTTCGAACACCTAACCAACTCATCGAGAATTTGGTAGCAAGTAATAGCAACCATTGTCCCGAGTATGATAGATCGAAAAGAGTTGTTGTAAAAAGTGTGGAGACAAACAGGTATTAGGAGCTGGAGGAAAGAGTGGAATGGTTGTTAAAACTTCAGAAGAAGGAGTTAAGCTCGCCAGTAGAAGATCCAGAACAAGGGAATAACATTGATGATGGGGCTCACTACGAAGGGACTGGGGAAATGAACTACATTGGTGGACGTGGTTTCAACAACTTCAACAACTGTAGGAACCATCCTAATGTCTCGTACCGGAGCACGAACGTAAAATACCACCAAGACCAGGTCTACCCTCCAAAGCGTCAAGGATTCCAGAATAAAGGGGCTAGTTATGGTGGATACAACTTCTAACCCAAGTCTCAGTACAACAATGGGCAAGGCACATTCCAAGGACCATCTCATAAAATCCGCCAGAGAGCAAACTTGGAAGAATGATGCATCAACTGATGGAGAGCCACAAGCAAAGCGTTGAGATCATCGATGCTACGGTAGATGGAATGTATACATCTCTCAATGGGAAGGGTGAAGCCGTGAACACTAATGTCCGGGTTTTAAAAACTCAAATTTCCCAAGTAGCTTACAACGCTAAGGTACCCCCAGGAGTGCTTCCAAGAAAACCTGAAGGGAACCCAACAGAACAGGTAAATGAGGTCGACGTTGAACCAGAGGAGACCTTATACACGCTGATTGATCGATGGAGACATTTCAACAATCAGTTCCACAAAACGACCTTAACTGATTGATGCAACGTCCTGACCGATCGATTGGATGCTTTCATCCAAAAGAAGAAGACTGAGGCTGGGTCTGAGTATTCAAAGAGTGTTGCGGAAGATGTTCAGAGGGTCCAGGACAATCAGGAGGTCCCACGTGTCTACAAACCAAAAGTTCCTTTCCTTTGCTATGTTGACAAAGTGATAGCTAATGGGTAAATAGATAGATTCAAGAAGGTGCTTGGAAAGTTAACCAAAGGGATGCCGTATGAAGAGGCGAAACCAAACTTTCCCAACAACCAGGAAGTTTTCAAGTGTCATGAAGTACGAAGAAGGATTACATGAGCTAAGGAAAAAACTCATAAAGGGTGGAGTGTGAATCTCATCTCCTTCTTTGTCGCCGAGAGACTAGAGATAGAGAAATTTGATGATCCTCCTTGTGTTTTGAAGTTCGCTAACGCTTTGATGTCTAAGCTTCAAGAATTCTTACAAAGTGTGCTAGTACGAGTAAGACATTGTCTAGTTCATACTGATTTCTAAGATATCGAGATGGTTGGAGGTTCAGAGATGCCAATGGTTTTGGGAAGGCCATTCTGTAACTCGGTTGGGGCCGTTATTTATATGTCTAAGCAACAACTCACTTTCCATCTCATCGACAAGGAAGTCCATTACTCACCCATACCATTTCTAGCTCATCAAGATTCAGAAATAGACGAGGGAAACAATGAATCAGATCCGCAGTGAGCGCCACAAAATCAAGGTCGAGACTCAAAACAAGCGCTAAATGGGAGGTAACTCATTAATTTTACTCTTTCCTTTGCACTTTTAATTCTTATTTATTTTCATTTGAATTATTAACTATTTACATTTTTCAGTTTTAATGAAGTTTGGATTATTCAAAAGTTTTTAAGTCTAAAAATCAAAATTTAGGCGTTAGAAACAGGTGCAAAATCGTACAGGATGCGATTCAAAGAGACGCCAACCGATCGGTTATACACCTTAACCGATCTGTTCTGAAGCATCCGCCAATTGATTGATTACACACCATTTTCCTTCTTCTTCCCCGAAATCCATCTCCATTTTCAAAAAATTCCATTTCTAAAACCTCAAAAATCCCTCACTTTCTCATTTTAAACCGATTTCAACAACTTTTGGGTGCTTTTCACTCAAATTTTTAAGCTTTCTCCATTTTTCCTAGTCTCATTCCCGATCTGTTGAAGTAAGGCTTCTAGGACTAGAGGAGAGAGTTCTTGACAGACTAGGGCATCACGCCCTACGAGTATGCCGCCTTATCGACAAGAGATAACTGATTCTGACCGAGCCGCCATAGAGCAGAAGGAGAGCAGCAAACTCCATCCTACGAGGTTTATGTAGGATGGGATCCTTGAAAAGTGGGGCCTCAAGGAGAAGGTCCACCGGATTCTGGAGCGGATTGGATTTGGTACATTTCTTACCAAGTCTTGGGACCTGTACGAGGCACCCGCCAGAGACTTTGTGGCTTCTGTAGAGGTGTACTACCCTACAACACTCGAGGATGGAGCCAGAGGATGGATCAGTTTCTTCATTGCTGGCCAGCACTACAAGCTATCCATCCATCATCTTTGTGACATTTCCGGTTTCTCGAGGCGTAGAGAGATACGTGCTTTGCCGGTCTAAGATCTAGACAAGTTATGGGCCATCATTGGTTCAGGAATATACGTTTCCTCCGCCTGGAAGCAGGCTCGGATTAGGAGCTCCATGTTGCGCTTGGTTCCTAAGTTCATCAACAACACCATCTAGAACAGACACGAGATCATGACTCTCTTGAATGCTGAGCTATGGATGCTACGAGAGAGACTTCGTGAGTACATCTATGGCGTGCCACATGAGATTGATTTTGGAACCTTTTTAGCTGTTGAGCTTGCTAGAGCCAAGACTTCCACCATGAAGAGGGGAGCTTTGTCTTGCCCATTCTCGAGGCCATCGGAATTTCGATCCTTCAAGCCTACACTCGATTGCCGATGGAAATTCATCAACAAGGACTACCTTTACCATGCCTCTATTCTTATATGATTCCGCTTAGCAGTTCTAGGATCAAAGGGGCCACTTCAGGTACCTACAGCTGCATGCGCAACATCTCACCGACATCGCTTTAGTCGCTCTGGTAGACTTCATGCCTCTCACTGCTGCCCTTCGTGAGTGTCCTACAGGACACACTCATAGAACACACCTCTGTCAATCCCGTGCGGCTGCTCAGGCACCACATCGCGCATCCACTTCATCTTAGGAATCACATCTTGACTTTCACGTGACGGAGTTCACCTACAGTGATCTTCCAGCTATTTCTAGTGATCAGGAGAGGATTAGACACGTGCAAGAGATTTCAGAGATGAACAACAGGATGTTCCATATGCTTTTAGGGGTATTAAGGAAGATCAGGTCATGCTGTGTCTCTGCACTAGATGATGTTTCTCCGTCTACTAGGCTAGCCAACCGTTTCCAGAACAGTCCCCCTTCTGCTTCTTCGCCTCCAGACGATGCATCTAGTTCTGATGGCTACGGAGGAGGCAGCATCCCACGGGATGGTAAAAAAAATTATAATTTTAATCGAGTCATTTTCAATAATTTTAGAAGATTTTGTGCTTTTATAGGAATTGACATTGGGATGACTTTCCAACAACTTACTAAAGATTATGTTAGAAGCAGAGCAGAGGTTTGGAACGACCCTGAGCATACACAATATCCAGGAAAGTCCCTATCTCTTTGAAACTTAAATGATTTGAACTTAGCCTTATCTAGTGGAGAATTGAACATGTATTTAGTATATCTCACTTAGGAGCTTGGTATATCCCATGACTCGTTCTCATACATAACTCCAAGACTCATGACTTGATAACTTATTGACTAAAGACTTCACTCTTATAAACTCGGATTGAATTATTCTTGCTTTGACCACTTCAAATCCCAACATGATGGAGAGCATCTAAGGATAAGGGTTTTTAGTATACATGTTAACATCATGACATTAGTTACATAATATCTCGATTTAAAAAGGAATGGTCAACCATGATTGACCAAAGATATGTTCAGGAATAGGCGGTTATTGAATTTTTGATTCAAGAAGGGATGTGAACATATGGGAAGAGGCCATATTTTCAAATCATTGATTCGTGAGGTGGTAAAAAGGGAAATAAATAATATGGAATGTGATAACTTCACATTTTACCACTTTATCATGGTTGTTAATATTCATTTTATTGTGTTTTATTAGTATTTTCTTTCTGTTTTGTTGCATTTAGTGTCTACCTAAGTCTTTTTGCATTTTTAAAGTTGTTAGTTTCTTTTTGTGCATTTGGGTGTGGGTTTTGTGATTTTTGAATCATTTCAGGTTGTAATAATGGAGGACACACATTAAGATGCAAAGAAGAAAAATAATGATGCAAAATAAGTCCTAAGTGACTCAAAGATCGACTTGTACTAATGTATTCCACTGGGATTTAGCTTCAGAGCTCTTCATAAGAGTTATTGAAAATTGAGTTAGCTTTTTAATGGCTGTAATTTCATATCAATTCAAGGTACAGTGCAAAGGTTATTGCCTATTTAGTGGAGGCGTATCAATCTAACGCGGAAAAGAATCTAATTCAAAAACTTATCTTGAAGACCAGAGATTATAGCAGTCAACTCTTGCGGGGTAACTGCTGTCCGATACAGTCTTTTATCAACCCAAATTGACCGGGTCAATTTTTGGTTTGTTCCGGGTTGATCTGGTTCGTACCAATTTAGTATTAAAGCAATGTTTACACATTTCTATGCCTAACTTTCTTTTCTCTAGAGTTGGGTATAGATCCAAAATCTCCTCTTAATATTTTGGATTGATTTTCATCATTTCATGCCACTTTAGTGAAACATTCTTCATCTCTATCTTCAACTTTATGTTTGTGCATTTTTACTTTGTCTTTCATCATGTTTAGTGGGTAATCTTTTGTTGGATCATGGGCTATGCTATATTAGGATGATTTGATTGTTAAATGATGATGATTTAGGTTGATTATTATTAGATTCTTCATTTAGGGATATCTTAATGCTAGTTTTGACTTCATCCCTCAAAATTTAGAACTTAAGCATTTCTCACAAAGAAGGTGTTTGATGAAATGTTTGAACCAAACTTTTTATGAGCTTTACATTTCTTGCCAACGTGAGTTGATGATTAGGTTTTTAGTGAAGCATTTCTCACTCATAAGGTGTTTGATGAAATGCTTGAACCAAACTTTTTATGAGCTTTATATTTCTAGCCAACGTGAGTTGATGATTAGGTAATTAGTGAAGCATTTCTCACCCAGAAGGTATTTGATGAAATGCTTGAACCAAACGTTTTATGAGTTTTACATTCCTAGCCAACGTGAGTTGATGATTAGGTGTTTAGTGAACTAATTGGACTTGTTCTTAATGCTCATTGATCATTTGATTGCGAACGAAGTTTATGACAATTAGGTGATTAGTGCCACGGGAGTGGATTAGTCATATTTGTGAGTTCCATGTTCTAGGATGGTGCTTAATTCAATCTCTTAAATTATTATTTGCTTTTTGATTCATTCTCATTATAGTTAAACCCATGGTCCAATGATTTCTCTTTATTTTACTTCTTGCAATTCTTACATTTTAATTAAAACAAAAACCCAAAAACTTATTGCTCAAGCGTAGATTGAATCTCGCATCTCTAGTGTTGTAATCTTTATTGATCGTGGGATGAACATCTAAATTACTACAACGTTACACTTGCACTTGGGTGATTTAGAGTTATAAATTTTAAAACTTGTGTGTTGAAACCAAAATATTTCTCCATCAAGTTTTTGATGTCGTTGCTAGGGAATAAACGATTGCCATTAGAGTTAGAATTCATATTGAGACTAGAGTTTTTTTTTTCTTTATTTTGTTACTAAATTTTTGACACTAGCATCGATCGATACCACTTACAGTATCGGTCGATGCCAATGACCAGAACACGGAAGCAACCCGAAGATAAACCAAAAGTTTTCCTTATTTTTTGAGATAACTCCAAAAACGTTTTGATTATTTATATAATTAGGTTTTTGAGCCTCTTAGAGGAGAGACTGGTTTTTAGAGGAGATAGAGTTTTTCTGCAATTGAGTTTTTGGGAGATACTCTACTTCATTTTATTATATGATATCTATTTTATTCATGATGTTTATTGCATTCACCATGTCTGAGTAGATTCCCTGTTAGGATTAGGGTTACTTAAAGGTATTTGATGAATTATTAGATCTGAATTAATTGTTAGGGAATGATCTATAGAGCTTTTCACCTAGACTTGAGATTAATGCTTATTCTAGCCTCGCGAACTAGAATCTGATGTTAGGTTGTTTGATTGGCACGAAAGTGTGATTGATTGCCTGATCTAGTGTTTGGTGAGCAAAAGCCCTATTCGCAAAGAAATTTGGTTTAGGGATTTTGTGAACAATTGAACTTGATCGTTAATGCTTGTTTAAATTCATAGAATTTGCAAAGAAATTTGGATTCTAAGGAGAAGAATTCTTGAACCTCTTTGTATTCTTACTCTATTTCATTATTTTATATGATATATAATTCTATTTATTAGATGTTTATTGCATTCACCATGTCTGAGTAGATTCCCTGTTAGGATTAGGGTTACTTAAAGGTATTTGATGAATTATTAGATCTGAATTAATTGTTAGGGAATGATCTATAGAGCTTTTCACCTAGACTTGAGAATTAATGCTTATTCTAGCCTCAGCGAACTAGAATCTGATGTTAGGGTGTTTGATTTGGCACGAAAGTGTGATTGATTGCCTGATCTAGTGTTTGGTGAGCAAAAGCCCTATTCGCAAAGAAATTTGGTTTAGGGATTTTGTAAATAATTGAACTTGATCGTTAATGCTTGTTTAAAATCATAGAATTTGCAAAGAAATTTTGAATTCTAGGAGAAGAATTCTTGAAACCTCTTTGTATTCTTACTTTATTTCATTATTTATATGATATCTTATTCTATTCATGATGTTTATTTGCATTCACCATGTCTGAGTAGATTCCCTGTTAGGATTAGGGTTGCTTAAAGGTATTTGATGAATTATTAGATCTGGATTAATTTGTTAGGGAAATAATCTATAGAGCTTTTCACCTAGACTTAAGATTAATGCTGATTCTAGCTCGCGAACTAGAATCTGATTTTAGGTTGTTTGATTTGGCACGAAAGTGTGATTGATTTTCTGATCTAGTGTTTGGTGGAGCAAAAGCCCTATTCGCAAATAAATTTGGTTTAGGGATTTTGTAACAATTGAACTTTGACTTTAATGCCTTGTTTAAATTCATAATAATTTGCAAAGAATTTGGAATTCTAGGTTTAGGCATAGATAGTTTTCGCAACGAAAGTTGGTTTACTTTACATCTGTGTTTTTTCAAGTTTTGAAAGGGAGCTTAATATATTCCTGACAATTGATTTGATTTGATAATTCTGATTTACCTGCAAGTCTCCCTAAGCCTAGCGTTTTCCTCCACTGAATTACTACCTGTTTTATTGTTTTGTCATTCTTAATTTCATCTATTTGCTTAGCTTAATTCATATTTCTGAATATATTGAGTGTTATCTTGAGTCCTTTGTGGATTGACCCCTAGAAAACTATAGCGGACTGGCTTAGATACTTTAGGGTATTAGATTTGAGCATATCAAGATTTTGGCGCCGTTGCCGGGGACCTAGCTAATTTCACGCAATTAGATTTTACCGTTTTAAGAATTTCCGACTAAAGTGTTGAGCTACGATCGATACCTCTTAGTATCGATCAATACTCGTTGTTACTTCTTCGTCACTTTACGCGTTTTTGGCCTTTGTGTTTCAGGTGTATGCAGCATCGAGAGACCAGAGGAAGCAAGAACAAGCAGTTGATCAAACCTATTCTAACAAGGAACTAGCTGAAGTAAGAGCGTACAAATCAGAAAGGCAAAAGATAACAAGCTTGAGATGAATCATCCGATTGTGCTTGCTCGTGATGAGGCTGGGGTTTTGAGAGATCAGGAGGGTCACCTGTGTGACGCGGCAGGGACAGAGAATTGATGCAGAAGGTAACATTATTTGCCCCTGCAAGACCGGTTGCTAATGTGGTTTATCCCACCAGTTGTGCGTGGGAAGTGTTTGGGATGCTCCAGGGTAATCGTGCCAGAAACGCTTGGGGAGTACAACAGACCAGAATCAGTTCTATGCAAACCGATCTGCTATTCGTATTCTGAACTTGTCAGAGAAACGACTTTGAGCTGAAGCCTGCCTACTACACTCTTGTAGGCCAGCATTCGTTTCATGGTCTTTCCTCATGAGCATCCCATGGATCATATCGGAGAGGTTTGAGGATTTGGTCACCAGTATCAAATACAACGGAGTGTCCAATGATTTCCTCTTTTGTAAGCTCTTCCCCTACTCTCTTAGTGGAGATGCAGCTTACTGGCTGAAGCAGTTGCCTCCTGGTTCTCTGACCACTTGGGAGGAGACCAAGACTGCTTTTCTGAATAACTTCTATGATGATGGGAGATCAGAGGAGCTCAGGAACAAGAATCTCCCAGTTTTCTCAGGGAGCGACTGAGGCATTCAAGGCCGCCTGGTTCGATTTCGATCTTATCAGAGGGACTGCCCTCACCACCGGTTCTCGCAGGTTCAGTTGTTGGGTATCTTCTTCAGAGGGATCGATTGGAGGTATCAGATTGCTTTTGGACGCTGCAAACATGGTAACTTCAACACCTAGGTAATCCCGAGGACGCTTATGTGTTGATTGAGAATCTGGCATCTAGCAACGCACCAAGAATGCTGATTTTGAGAGGAAGAAGCAGAATGGTAGGCTGATGGTTTACAGATAGCTGAGGTACATGCGAAGCTGGATTCAGTTCACAGTCTGTTATTGGGTAGGCAGCAGAAGGCAGTGCACTTTGCTGAGGAAGTTGAGAACATTGAAGAAGGTGAAGAAGAGGATTGTCAACTACATAGGTGGTAATGGGTTTCAGAATTCATACAACCGCGGCTTCACTAACAACTCTCAGAGAGGTGGATTCAAACCTGATTTCAAGACTGCGAATTTTGGAGCTTAGAAGCCATTTCAAGAGCAGTAGATACACTTGCACTTATGGGAATTCGTCCTATCAGACACCACCTCCCAAGACTCAGGAAAGCAAAGTCGAGACTATGCTTGAACATATTCTTGAGGGGCAGCAGAAGATGACCGTTGACTTCAACGGGAAGATGGACGCCTTATACACTGATCTGAATGGGAAAATAGAGGCTTTGAACATCCATCATAAGAAGTTGGAAACCCAGATTGCTCAGACGGCAGAAACTGTGAAGAGACAGGATGGTTTCCTACCGGGAAAGACAGTGAATCCGAGGGAACATGTTCATGCTATCACGTTGAGAAGTGGAAGAGAGGTTGCTCCAAGGCAGAAGAAGGCTTACTCGCCTCAGCAACTCGTCGATCTTGCTGGAGACGACGATGACGACAATCAGTTTCCTAGAAATTCCCCAGTATCGATCGATACTCATCTAGTATCGATCGATACCCCCCTTCCACGATCGTCACCGACTCAGACTTCTACAGAATCTGTTGAGAAACCGAAGGCATCGATCGATACTACCCCTGTATCGATCGATACTCCTCCTAAGGTCGACCAGAAGCAAAAAACAGGTCATGTCGGCAGAGTTTATGTACCGAAGGTTCCTTTCCCTCGACCCCCTGCTAAGTCAAAGAAAGAAACGGAAGAGGCTAGATGCAGAGCGATGCTAGAGAAGATAGTGGTCGAACTCCCGTTCGTCGATGCTCTCAAGACTGCACGAGCTTTCAGAAGGTACATCAAGAGGATGGTTTCGAGCAATGTGAACCTCGAGGAGGGAGTACTGAGAGTTACCCATGAGTGCAGTGCAATTCTTCTCAACAAGATTCCACAAAAACTACCAGACCCTGGTAGTTTTGTCTTGGACTGCACAATCTTCACGGAAAGGTTTGAACGTTCTCTTTGCGATCTTGGTTCGAGTGTGAACCTTATGCCATATTCGGTAGCTAAGAGGATGGGAATGACAGACTTCACACCGACAAGGATCTCCTTGATCCTTGCTGATCGATCAATCCGATTCCGTGAAGGTTTACTTGAGGATGTCCCGATCACCATTGGGAATTGCTTAGTTCCAACCGACTTCATTGTCCTTGAGTATGATGCTGAGCCATGTGATCCACTGATATTGGGCAGACCGTTCTTAGCTACAGCTCGAGCCCTAATCGATTGCAAGAATGGGCGGATATCTCTCAACATTGGTGATCTGGTCATGACATTCAATATGGAGAAGATGATGAAGAAACCAACCATCGATGGTCAGACTTTCTTAATTGACATATTAAGTGAGCTATCAGATGAGTATTTCTTAGGATTGCACCCTGAGAATCCCTTGGAGAGAGCTTTGGTTTGCTCGGCTGAGACAGAGACAGTTCCCACAGAAGTTGCTGCTGCCTATGTGACGATCTTAATCAGAAGTTGGTATCGATCGATACCAACCCCTTCGTCCGGAAGAGCTGCAAATCTCTCGCACTAGACCCATTTCTTTGCCTGATTGGAGTGAAGTGAAAGCTCCTAAGCTTGATCTAAAGCCACTCCCAGCTAGCCTAAGGTACGTTATCCTTGGCCCAAACTCTATTTATCCTTTTATTGTCAATTCTTCTTTGAACAACACAGAGGTCGCCTTACTGCTGCGCAAGTATTGCAAAGCTCTCGGCTATTCTCTTGATGATATTTCAGGTATCTCACCAGATCTGTGCATGCATCGGATTCATCTGGAGGACGAGTCGAAGGCTTCAATAGAGCATCAGAGGAGACTTAACCCGAATCTGAAGGAAGTGGTTAAGAAAGAGATCTTGAAACTGCTGGAAGCAGGAGTAATCTATGCCATTTCCGACAACAGTTGGGTCAGTCCGGTTCATGTTGTTCCTAAGAAGGGAGGATTCACAGTGGTTAAGAATGAGAAAGATGAGCTGGTTCCGACGAGAACAATCACCGGGCATCGCATGTGCATCGATTACAGAAAGCTGAATGCTGCGACAAGGAAAGATCACTTCCCATTGCCCTTCATTGATCAGATGCTAGAAAGACTGGCTAGTCATCCTTACTATTGCTTCCTGGATGGCTACTCAGGTTTCTTCCAGATCCCGATACATCCGGATGATCAGGAGAAGACGACTTTCACCTGTCCCTACGGCACATTTGCCTACAGGAGAATGCCATTTGGGTTGTGCAATGCTCCAGCTACATTTCAGAGATGCATGATGTCCATCTTCTCAGATATGATCGAGGAGTTCATGGAGGTATTTATGGATGATTTTTCGGTCTATGGGCCTTCGTTTAAGGGATGTCTGGATAATTTATGCAAGGTACTTTAGCGTTGTGAGGAGAAGCACCTAGTTCTGAACTGGGAGAAGTGCCACTTTGTGGTCCAAGACGGCATCTTTTTAGGACATAAGGTCTCTAAAGTTGGGATTGAGGTTGATAAGGCAAAGATTCAGGTCATGACAAGCCTCATGCCGCCTACATCAGTGAAGGATATCCGGAGTTTCCTTGGTCATGCCGGGTTCTATCGCAGGTTCATTCAGGATTTCTCTAAACTAGCCCGCCCGCTTACTGCTCTGCTGTGCAAAGATGTCGCATTTGATTTTACACCAGAGTGTCTTGCTGCGTTTGAGATGATCAAGAAAGCATTGGTTTCTGCTCCTATTGTGCAACCACCAGATTGGAGCCTTCCTTTTGAGGTCATGTGTGATGCGAGTGACTATGCAGTTGGATCTGTTTTGGGACAGAGGAAAGACAAGAAGCTGCATGTGATCTATTATGCTAGCAGAACACTAGATGACGCCCAAAGGAACTACAGCACCACTGAGAAGGAATTGCTTGCTGTTGTATTCTCCTTTGAGAAATTTCGTTCCTATCTGAAAGGAAATAAGGTGATTGTGCACACTGACCATGCTGCTCTTAAATATCTGCTGCAAAATAAGGATATGAAGCCTCGATTGTGTCGATGGGTTTTACTGCTCCAAGGTTTTGACATAGAGATCAAGGACAAGAAAGGAGTAGAAAATGGAGTTGCATATCATCTCTCACGTATGAAGGTCAGTGAAGAGGTTCGCATTGATGATTCTTTGCCCGAGGAGAAGATATACTTCATTGAGACTGGTTCTGCTTTGATTTAGTCGCTGAAAAAGACAAGCATCGATCGATACTATGGGAGTATCGATCGATACCCTCAAGCGTTGCTACCTTCAGTTCACGATGCAAGCATCGATCAATACCTCCATTGTATCGATCGATACCAAAGACTCACCACCACCGATTTGTCTGCAGATCAGTCTGAATTTGAGGAATCTTTGGCAGTCACTTCTGCTGCTGAACCTTGGTACGCCGACATCACCAACTATCGTGCTGCTGATCTAGAACCAAAGCACCTAAAGAAGTATGTGAAGAAGAAGTTCATGAGAGATGTCAGACGCTATTTCTGGGATGAGCCATATTTGTACAAGCACTGTTCTGATGGGATTTACAGAAGGTGTATAGCTGTGTCTGAGGTGCCAGAAATCCTATTTCATTGCCATGGATCTGAGTATGCTGGGCACTTTGCTACCTTTAAGACGGTCTCTAAGGTTCTGCAATCCGGTTTCTGGTGGCCTACGATGTTTAAGGATGCTCACACTTTCATTTCTCATTGTGATGTGTGTCAAAGACGAGGGAAGATCAGCAAGCGCCATGAGATGACGCAGAACTTCATCCTGGAGGTTGAGGTTTTTGATTGCTGGGGTATTGACTTTATGGGACCATTCCCTCCATCGCGACAGAACCGCTACATCTTAGTCGCCGTCGACTATGTCTCTAAGTGGGTAGAGGCAATTGCTAGTCCTACCAACGATTCTGCCGTGGTCCTGAAGCTGTTTAAGACTATCATCTTCCCATGATTTGGAGTACCCAGAGGTGTCATCAGTGATGGAGGTAATCACTTCATCAACAAGATCTTCGAGAAGCTGCTAAGGAAGTATGGTGTACACCACCGCGTTGCCACGCCATATCATCCTCAAACCAGTGGACAAGTAGAGGTCTCCAACAGACAGATCAAAGAGATCCTGGAGAAGACCGTTGGTGCTACATGGAAGGATTGGGCGCTGAAACTCGACGACGCTCTCTGGGCCTACAGAACAGCGTTCAAGACGCCACTCGGTACAACACCATTCCATTTGCTGTATGGAAAAGCATGCCATCTTCCTGTTGAGATAGAGCACAAAGCAGCCTGGGCTACAAAACTTTTGAATTTCGACATCAAGTCTGCACAAAGGCGATTGGTTCAGTTGAATGAGTTAGATGAGATCATACACTCCGCCTATGAGAACTCCAAGCTGTACAAGGAAAGGACCAAAGCCTATCATGACAAGAAGATCATTTCCCGACACTTTGAACTAAATGACCAAGTACATCTGTACAACTCTTGTTTTTCAATTGTTTCCTGGGAAATTGCGTTCTTGTTGGTCAGGTCCCTTCACGATCAAAGAAGTCCGCCCTCATGGTGCTGTTGTGTTGCTGAGTGCTGAAGGCAAGGAGTTCACTGTCAATGGACAGAGGGTGAAACACTATTGCGCGAAAGCCACCATTCCAGATGGGCACATTGTGCCTCTGGCTGAGCCACCCGCTGCCTGATTGATCTGCATGTCAAGCTAATGACATTAAACAAGCGCTTAGTGAGAGGCAACCCACTGGTGAGTCTGTACATAGTCTTTATTTTGATTTGTGAGTTTTGTTTTTGTGTTGTGTTTTCACGAGAAACCAGGTCCAGACGACAAGAATCGATCGATACCCCTTGGTATCGATCGATACCATTGGCAAAAAGGGAGTTGTGCTATACGCTGAACATCGATCGATACCACTTACAGTATGGATCGATACTCAGCCCCAGGTAGGTTTTTTCTATAAAACCCTCGGGTTTTAATCATTCACTCCCTCACTCTTTTATCGCTCGACGCCGCCCACTTGTTCTCTCCCACTCTCCCATCTTTTTCAATTCTCCATCATTTTCTTCAATTCCAAACTCTATTCCAATCAGATTTTTGATCACATTGTCATTCCATTGCCAATACTTTCGATCAACAAGGTAATGTACTCGATTTCGTCCTTTTAGATATGTTGATAAGATTCGGTTTGGAGTTTGGCAATTTTGTGAAATTATTGTTCTAATCTTGTCATCTTTGGTTATAGAAGAATGAAATTGATGTATATTAGGAATAAAATGGATATGATAAGGATGGAATAGATTTAGGGATTCGATTTTAGGGTGATAGTTTTGGAATTCGATGCCCCTATGATGAACTCTACAATTCTGTCTCGAGCATCGATCGATACCCGCCCTGTGATGAATTTGAATTTGTGATGCCTGCACTTACTAGACGTACGAGCTATTCTGACTTCTATTTACGTTTTGAATTTTCTCAGATGGCTCCCCGCAAGAAGGCACGACAGGATGACGCTTCCGGTTCCAATCCCCCACGCCACAAGTACAGTCTCTAAGACGAGGTGGAGGCATTCTATGACTCACATTGGCATGCCGGAGTCATCACCGCAATTCTGATCGGCGATCGCTACAGAGTTTTGAAGGGCGGTTTCACAGAGGACACAGGTCGTCAGAGCTTCATCGACGCTCACATCAGTAATCTGAGGCCTGCGCCGCGACGTTCCCCATCTCCTTCTACCCCTGTACCTGTCGCTCGGCCTCCCTGGCCTAAGTTGGAGGGGAAGAGGATCATTCCATGGCGCGATTGGGCAGGTTTGCCCAAGGATGAGATTGAGAGTGAGGCTTGCATTTACAAGCCCATAGCTGAGGAGTGGGATGACTATGACACTTTGTTCTACAACGAGTGGTTACGCGTTGTCATCCTGCCTACGCGCTTCGTTGACCCTCACACCATGCATCGTCTCGGCATCGACGTTGATCTTTCTGCTATGCTCGACAAGATTGAATTGGGCACTCTTTACTCACGGCAGTATGATCTTTACCTAGACCTCGTGCGTCAGTTCCTCGCCGCAGCTCGAGTGTATTACAGAGACGAGGTCCACCACACTGCTTCAGAGGGCAAGTTGACTTTCCTGATCAGAGGGGTTTGCTACAGGCTGCCTATCCCTGACCTCTGCGCTATCTACCGGTTCGACCCTTATCCTCAGCAGATACCTTTCCCTTCCCAATTTCAGGATCTGCAGAACTTTTAGCGACACATTGGTCTTGGCGCCTACAGCTCCAAGACCTCTACCCATATCGATATCCGCCACCCGACTCTGCGTTGCATTGCCCGAATTCTGAGCACCACTCTCCTCTGAAAGATGGAGCCAAACAAGATGAGGATCTCAGAGCTGATGTTAATAAACAAGACAATTGGTGACATAATACCTGAGGATAGGTTTGAGTGGCCCGAGTTGAAACTCACGGTCAACATTGGCGATATCTTTGCGCACCATCTGGTCTCTCTGAAGACCAAGCCCTTCTCTGGTCGCAACTACGCCACATCACGGAAGACTGAGTCCGTCGGCAGCCTCCTCACTCCTATCTTCGAGCACTTTGGCATTTCTGCATCAGCATGCTCGATCGTCACTACTCGCTCGCTCATGGATGAGCACCACATGCAGCATATGCGTTGGTTGAAGGCCACTCGCCGCTGGTGCCTGCCCACGACAGATGGAGAGCTCTTTGTGCAGCTCCCCAACCGCGCTCTCACCTCCATTGGCACTCACCCTTCTCGCCTGCACTTCGATCCAGACTTGAGTCTGCTCTCGCTCGTGTCCGCGCACCACGCCAGCTTCCATCCCCTCCTGCCGCTGCAGACGAGACACCAGCCGCTGACTCTGTTGGGAGTCAGCCTCGCCGTTCACAGCGCCGCCAGGCATCTGCTCCTACTCTTTCATTTCCTCCACCACCAGAGCTACCAATGGAGACAGCTACTTTTCAGAGATACGTCGTGGAGAGTCTTCAGAGCATCTGGTCCGCTGTTTCTCGCTGCCGTTGCATGTCGTCCACTGACGGCGATCACTCCATTCCGAGGCCTTCCTCGCGCTACGCTGTTTCAGACTCCGATGATGATGAGGATTCGGACAAGCTTTTGCTCCTGGGTTTCACGTTTTCTGTCCCTTTTTCTTTTCATTTTCTTTTCTTTTGTTGTGTTTGCTTTTCTGAACTTATCTTTCTCTTTGTCAGTCTTTGTTGAACTTATGGCTATCTATTGATTCTGTTGCTTCTAATTGTTGCTCTCTATCTGACAGGTTACTGTCACCTAACTTTGACTTCAGTAGGATCACGGTTTTCGAGTTCAGAATCGCAACAGAAGGACTTCAGTACGATCGATACTTGACAAGCAATCGTCGGATACTCCATAAGTATCGATGCGATACTGGTCTTTAGATCGATCGATACCCATTATTTCCACCGGACCTTGAACCTTTTTAAGGCATTTTGTTCTGTGCTTTCTTTGCTTCCTCTATGGCTAGAAAACACTGGGGACAGTGTTATTTTAATCTGGGAAGGTGATATTACTGACATTCTGTTTTTTTTCTTAGAAGTCAGTCATTTTGAGTCTTTTTGAATCAAATTTTTTGTTTTATTGAGTCAAATTTGTTGGAGATTATGAACCTTGCTTGATTTCAGTGTCCTGACTTTGTTTTTGAGTAACCATTGTCACAGAACCAGCTCTAAGATCGACTAATAAAAATCCACAGGCTAACCAGTTGGCAGGAAACACCCATGTCTCCCAGCAAATTTCTTCTAAATCTGAGCCGATTTTGCACTTCACTCTTGAGGTTGGTATTTCATTGAACTTGATCATCAATTCATATCTGGCAAAGGAACCATGCGATTTGATAAAATATGCTAGACCTCTCCCATAACACATAATGATACATAAAATGCATAAAAGATGAGATGATTTCCGCCGAGTAGAGGGCTAGGAATATTTCCTGTGATCCCATTGTTCTACTTGGATAAGGAATGATCACACAAAAGTCTGAAACGAGGGGTAGGAACATTTCCTGAGACCCATTATTCGCCGAAGACTTTTGACACTTTGAAAGGGAGAACCGGGGATTAGGTGGCCATCACATCAATACTCGCGTCCCGAACCTTGATTTGTGTATGCGAAGCTTAATTTAATCAGAAACATAAAAGAGATAAGGTCTGGGGAGAGGAAATCAATACCAAAGTATAAAAATCTGGGTGGTTCTTTAGTCATGATATCGAATGAGGAAGAATCTAGAAGGTTCTTGAATATCAACATCAGTGATGGAACGACAATGAAGGATTTGGTACGTTTGATGCTGTGAGATAATGAGTGGATAATGGGAAAACTGCAATGGCCTAAGGAGAAGTACATGGTGGTCCAATCTGAAACTGTTTAGGTGACAACTGGAGCTTGGAAAGAGGGTTATTATTACGTCTCAAGAAAACGGTGATTCCTGTTTTCAAACCTCTTTCTCTTGTTTAGTTTTCTCTTTGCTTGAGGGCAAGCAAAGACTAAGTCTGGGGGAGTTGATATATCATTGGTTTTTACCCACTTTTAACCATGATATAAGTCCTTTTTGTTTGAGTTTTTTCTTTAGTTTTAGAGTCTTTCAGGTTCTTTTGAGTTATAGGCGGCATGTGGAGCTAATTTGGAGAATTTTGGAAGCTTTTGAAGCAATCTGAGTTGAAGCCGTTCGGAAACAAGCTCAGCACTCGATCGATACCACTTACAGCATCGCGTCGATGCCAGTGACCAGAACGCGAAACAAACCCAAGATTATCCAGAAGTTTTCCTTATTTTTCGAGATAACTTCAAAAACGTTTTGATTAGCTATTTAATTAGGTTTGGCAGCCTTCAAAAGATACCTTGTGATTTTGGAGATAGAGTTTTTCTGCAATTGAGTTTTTGGAGAAGAATTTTTGAACCTCTTTGTTATTTATATGATATTTATTCTATTCTATGATGTTTATTGCATTCACCATGTCTTTAGTAGATTCCTGCTAGGATTAGGGTTGCTTAAAGGTATTTGATGAATTATTTAGATCTGGATTAATTGTTAGGGAATAATCTATAGAGCTTTTCACCTAGACTTAAGATTAATGCTGATTCTAGCCTCGCGAACTAGAATCTGATTTTAGGTTGTTTTGATTGGCACGAAGTGTGATTGATTGCCTGATCTAGTGTTTGGTGAGCAAAAGCCTTATTTCGCAAGAAATTTGGTTTAGGGATTTTGTGAACAATTGAACTTGAACTTTAATGCATGTTTAAATTCATAGAATTTGCAAAGAAATTTGGAATTCCTAGGTTTAGGCATAGATAGTTTTTCGCAACGCAAGTTGGTTTACTTAACAATCGTGTTTCAAGTTTGAAAGCGTAGCTTAATATATTCCTGACAATTGATTGATCTTTGATAATTCTGATTTAACTTGCAAGTCTCTCCTAAGCTCCTAGCAGTTTTTCCGGTCCACTGAATTACTACCTGTTTTAATTGTTTTTCACTTCTTAATTTCATCTATTTGCTTAGCTTAATTCATATTTCTGAATCTTTTTGAGTATTATCTTGAGTCCTTATGGATTGACCCTAGAATACTATAGCGACTGCTTAGATACTTTAGGGTATTAGATTTGAGCATATCAATCAAGGAAGCAAAACCAACGATTACACCTTAGTCATTATCTAGTAACTTTTATCAAACACTCTCAATGATTGATTGAGTTAGCAAAACCAACAGTTCACCTTCAAACATTTTCAATGATTTTGACAATCATTTCCGAATATGACCATGTTGGTAAACTAACATCAACACATTTCTCACTTCCGATCTATAAAAAAACTGAGCAGCCACCCAACATAGGATACTTTGCTCTTGGGTTTGCCCTTCACAATAAACTCCCTACTCGATATTTTTCCCACCTCCTTTAGCCATTATACAATGACTTCAATCAGTCATTTCTAATGACTTGATCAAGGAAGCAAAACCAACGATTACAAACTTAGTCATTATCTAGTAACTTTTATCAAACACTCTCAATGATTGATTGAGTTAGCAAAACCAACAGTTCACCTTCAGTCATTTTCCAATGATTTGATCAATAATTTTCGATGATATGACCATGTTGGTAAACTAACACCAACACATTTCTCACTTCCGATCTATAAAAAACTGAGCAGCCACCCAACATAGGATCACTTTGCTCTTGGGTTTCCTTTCACGATAAACTCCCTACTTGATTTTTACCGAATAGAGTACCATAATTCCATTCACCAATGCTTAGCATTTTAACACCACCAATGATTTTCATAGCAACTTTCACTTTACCAATGCTTTTCCTAATCGATTTCCGCTTAACAAATGCTTTTTCTTTTCATTTTTTGCATTACCGTTACTTTTTCATATCAATTTCAACAATCCATTGCTTTTTCTTAGCAAAACATGATCTAAAAATTTTTTTTCCTTTCAAAACTTTGTTCTAGAGCAAACTATGTTTTGTCCTAGAACCAATCATGCTAACATACCAAATTGAAACACTCTAACCCAAAAAGATCCTTACCGGTTTAACTCTTGGACATAAATGTCCGACAAGATGCTTACATGGAATTACAAATAATTTCTATTACTTAACAATCCACATACAATATGCAATCAACACATCAACATAACAATAATAATCAACTAAGATTAACACTTACATTAGCCACTCATAGGTTCTATCCACTCATCCAACGTGCATCCACATAACTAAGCCATCCACAAATAGACCCCTATTCATGATCTAACATTGCCAACTACCATCTAATCATCCTACATCCCTCTTCATACTAAGTTATTCAACCAACCATCCCACATAACCAAGCACGAAGAGAGAAAGAGAGAGAGAGATGTTCAGAATTTACAACGTGTCGAACATCAACCGTGAACCTTCACTTTTGATGACTCGCCTTAGATCATATTAGCAGAATACCTGATCTGCTTTTTTCACCGTCGTTCATACATTGACAATCGCTATCAACATCCATCATTCGACTATCGTCAATCGCTATCAACATCCATCATTCGACTATCATCAATCGCTATCAACATCCATCGTTCGCTACTATCTTCACCCATGTTAACCCACTGTCGTTTTCCAACGACATCCGAACACATTTTTGATTCGATTACCAAATACTATACTTGATAACCACTTGTTCATCGTCATCCTATCCACATGATACATCGCCACTTATGATTCATCGATCACAATATAGAACCACAATTTTTTTCTTCGATGGAGACCTTCATCTCATGAACTATAATTAACAGATATGATGGCCTCGAACGTCAATTTTGACGATTTACATCAATCGCTAGCAAATCCTTGACGATTCTTTCTTATTCTTTGATAAAACCCGGTGATTATCGTCCATACTCTCTCACAATCTCCTAAGTGTACTTTCAAAGTTCTTGTGCATGTTCTCTCATCATCCTTGACAATCGAACATCATCAACATAACCGCATTATCAGCCAAACAATCGCCAACATCTGTCTATCGGATAAAGATCGACAATCACCGTCAATCCTCCATAATTTCTATCTAAAGTTCTTTTGAGTTCTTTTAGGTGGGAATATTAGGGTTGATGAAGAATTAGAGGCGATCTCCTCTATTTATAATGCTAGTGTTTCACAGTAAAATGCAAAAAATCCACCCATTAACGAACCGGGTTTGGGCCTGACAATCGGGCCTCGATGGATCCTCTATTCTGCACGTTGGACTAAAGTTATTAAACGTTTATCCACACTGTCCAAACATTATCCACATTTTCCAAACATATCCACATTGTCTGAACAATATCCACTCTATCCGAACAATATCCACACTGCCAGAACATTATCCACACTATTCTAACAATATCAACTATTGTTCGAACAATATCCACACTGTCCGAACGTTAGACACTCGACCATCCAACGCGGATTTATCGGAAATGAGCTTCTAAGCACACTTTCCTCGATTATTCGGATTCCCATCAACCAGCTCAACTTATCCTCCAAAATCCTTCGCAATACCTCGCAGTCCATCGACATTCTACGAACACGGGTGTTACACAAGCCCTGCTGTAATCTCGGACGCCCCACGACATACAAGCTTCTTTTCCTAAGACATTCATGTCCCATTCCCATCGAAGAGATTCACACTTCTTTATTAACCTCTTGTTGGAGCCAAGAAGAATAGTTCCTTTGTGATGGCGATGATGTTAGCAATTCGTAGTGCTTCTGAATCGCAGCAAGAAACCGGTGAAATTGGATTGAGACTCGTCATCAAGGATCGGGATATAGTTCCAAGGGACTGGAAGGTTTGAGTACGGATTGCTACCCCGACGAGCTATTAAGTCAGCGCGATAGAGAAACGAAGGCAAAATACTACTTACCTCCTCCGAAGATTAAGACCTAGAACCTGAAAACTCAAGAACGGAACTGCCGTAGTACGGATAAAGAATAATTTGATGAGAGTAAAAATCGAAGATATAAGAATGAGAATGCTACAGAATGAAGAGGAAACAAAGAGGATTTAGGTTTGAATAATTGCGGGATTCTTCCTCTTCCAATCCGGATTTGAAATCGCTACATTGCATCCCTTTTCCATCATGACACATAAAAGTCACCAATGCTTTGAATGCTTGCGTACCTAGGAAAGGAAAAATTACTTAAGCAAAATGACAAAAACACATGAGAAAGCATAAGTATTTAAATAAAGCAAAAGCCAGATGGGCATAAACTCTTTACAAAAGCCCAAATGGAAAATATATTTGTTTCTTGAGCTCGTCGTCGACATCTCGGACACCTCTAATCCATGAAGCCTCCTAGCAGCTCAACATTTGTGCCATGTCCATCACCAATAGAATGGAATTGGATAACATCGACCGATGGAGAAGCGATTCACAGTTCGCGAATAGGAAAAAATTCTACAGTTTAAATTCTAATATTACAATAGAAAAATCCATAGACAAAATTTTATATTTAATATCCAAAAGCTACAACCACAACCAATGAAGCATATAATCAAGATTAGCTTTTTATATATATATTTTATTATATAAATTTTAGTTTTAAATTTAGTAACTTACAAGATCACGACACGTGTCATGTTTATCGATTCAAGATTCTGACATACGTCAAAATGAAAAAAATATGAAAGATCTTATTGTAAGGAAACTATACAAAAAATAATAATTAACTACCATTGTTCAGAAAATGAAAATTTTATAAAGGAATTATACAAATTACTAATTCTTACAAAAATAAAAATTCATAGTTAAAAAAATTTCTAATCCTAAAGAAAAAATAATTGTAAATATTAAACTCTATATATACAAATAAATAATCTCATATTTTCTCAACATACAAAACATTTTTCTTCAAAAACACCATCCCACCTTCAACTTCATTCTATTGGTAAAACATCTCTTGCTTTTAATTTTTTGAATAAATTATTTTAATTTATTATTAATAGGCTGTAGTAAATTTTATTTCTTAATATATTTTTATGATTATTAAATTTTCATCTAATTTCGATTAGTTTTTCTTCTACTTTTCAGAAAATCGCAATCATCCAAAAGATAATGAGGAAAAAAATTCTAAATAACAACACAGGTTTATTTTTATGTCGATTTGAAAAAAAAAAATCAAATATGATTAAAAATAAATAAAAGTCTTATTCAAATAGAAATAAAGCTATATATAATCAAAATAAATAAATAATTGTAACTTTGTTAGACTTTTTTATTGGTGGATGATTTTTTTTTTACGTTTACAATATTTTATTGATATTTATTTTTATGGGTGATTAAATTATGTTTCTCCAAATTTTCTATTTCGGTATTTTTTCATAAACTTTGAAGTATTAGATTATAATCTCGCGGGACCAAATCTAAATCTAGTTATGTCTTAATAAGCGTATGAAAATACTTCCAATGATGAGTCTCATCATTTATCAAAATCATATAAAATAAATAACTACTAGGTTAAAATTACGCACCAATAATCAATGAAAAATTCTATATTCTCATCACAATGTATGCAAATAGCACAACAGACATGTATAAAAAATAATCCCGTGGAGTTACGGTTCACCACAACACAAAAACCTATTATGATATACCTCCACACATCTAATCTAGGGTAAGATTACTTCCAGGCCAAGCAACCAAACTTCCCCACAAGCATGTATTAAAAGAGATATCTTCTCTTTCAATCATCAATAGTCGAATTCAAATTTTGTTGGTTGGGCAATTTTTTCGGCCACACCACAAAGCTACTGAACATATACAAGAGCTGGTGAGGGCTGCGCATACGGCACCATATGAGCTGCTCCTCTCACCGTTGCAAATGTAAGTAAATTCCCATACTCTGTGACCCAACCACCAACCTAGTCACAATCCCAACAACCACAAGTTAGCAAATTGTTTGAGAAATTTGCAGGGGAAAGAAGCAAACTTAGCATTGTTTAATGTGGTAAAAGGAACTAACGTTCTTTGAGAAATTCCTTAGAATACCACTATTCAGGTTTGTTTTCCAAAAATACCATCATTAATTTTATTTTCCAAAAATATAATTATTTTTTTTGTTTCCAAAATACCACAAAAATTAAAAAAATGAATAATAAGAATTTGTAATTTAAATACTTGGGTTTGAGTTTAGTATTTTGGATTTAGCGTTTAATATTTTGGGTTTAGGGTTAATTTTTGAGGGTTTAGGGTTTAGAGTTTAGTTTTGAGGGTTTAAAGTTATGTTTTAATTTAATGGTTTTTTAGAAAAAAAATCATTTTTTTGTGGTATTTTTCGCAAATAAAATTAATGATGAAATTTTTTGAAAAACAAACATATTTTAGTAGTATTTATGAGAATTGCCAACAAATTTACATTAAAATTCTTAAGATACTACCAAAACAAACCTATTATAAAAATTAGTTGTTTTTTTTGATAAAATATAATCAAGAGTAGTTATGTCTGATAAGCGTATGAAAATACTTCCAATGATAAGTCTCGTCATTTATCAAAATCCTATATAAGTAAATAAATACTACTGGTTAAAATCACACTCCAATAATCAATGAGAAATACCATATTCTGAGCACAATGTATGCAAATAACACAAAGCAACCAAACTCCCACGAAGCATGTGTTAAAAAGAGATATCTTCTATTTTAATCATCAATAGTCGAATTTAAATGTAGTCAGTTGGCAGTCTCTGGCCACGTACAAAGCTACTGAACATACACAGAGCTGGTGAGGGCTGCGCATAGGCACCATATGAGCCGCTCCTCTAACCGTTGCAAAAGTCAGTAGATTTCCATACTCCGTGACCCAACCACCAACCTATCACAATCCCAACATCCACAAGTTAGCAAATGGTTTGAGAAATTTGCAGGGGAAAGAAGCAAACTTAGCATTGTTTAATGGTTAAAGGAACTAACTTGTTCTTTGTGGAACCAGGCTCCATAGGAACTGTGGTCTTTAAGTTGAGATTGTGAGCAAGTTCTCGTACGAGTGTTCTTGAACTTTGAAGTGGAATTACAGAATCTTGATCTCCACTACAATTCTAACAAGCTGGGTGTTTAGCTGCAGAATTCAAGAAAAGAATAGATGAAGAGATCTTTAATAGGATTCTTACCTGAAAATCCAAACAGGAGTTTGGTTCTGTATAATTCTTTTAAGAATCGGAAGCATGTCAATGTACCCGTCGATGCCACTGTAGTTCAACCGGCTGTGATATAGTCAAAGTGAACAGCCAATAGCAATCAGTTAGCTTCATTTTTGCGATCAATGGAACTGAAAATGGGGAAAAAGAAATTACTTGCTGCACATAGTCCATTCATAAGGTAGGCGAGTGCGGTTTGCCATGAAGCGCATTCTGCACCTCCGGGAGATTAAAATAGATACTTCTTTCGTATGTGTATACAAACATCGACTCTGATGCTCACATCTTAGTAGCCTGAGCATGAAACCATTATCATAAACTTACAGACATGTTTTTCTGTTGGAAAAAGGTTGAAAGGGCTAACCATTTTCTTGAGCCTCAGCTCTTGCTGGACAATAGACGGGTAGCATACATCGAGGAGAACATGGTAGCTGTTGATATACTTAGTGAGGACGCCAGATTCAATTATAGCATCTATACAGGCATTCCTCATGTTCTTGGGATTGGCAAAGTCACATTGGCTTATGATTGTGAGTCTCACTTCATCAGAGATAATCCCATGAGACCATAAGAACTCGTATGCAGCTACAAAGTCCCTGTCAAGCTTCAGAAGTGGATTCCCAATCTGATCAGTGAGGAAAACCATGCAGAGGAATCAGAAGAGAGCCAAAAGAGTTGATTAAATGTCAAGAAGAAGGTTCTTTGTGCTTACTGCAATTCCTTTGACGTTGAATTTGAACCCACTTGAGCGTGAATTGTAGCTGAGTATCGCATCAGCCAGTTGAGGTATGTAATGTCCTGCGTGAGAGTGTCTGAGAATAATGAAGCTTTAAAAACCAACATCCGATAGATCCCAACATGACAAGTAAAAAACATTGACAAATGAAATTAAATAGCAACATGATCAAACACCAAACCACCAAGACTGTTAAACTAAAAGAATTGCATCTTCAGAAAAGTAAGAACTGCAAATTAGGATTCTCATAGCCATTCCTTAAGAATCAGAATACTCGAGGACACACCCACGTAGCTTTCGCCAGTGAGAAAAAGGTCACGAGATTTCAACTCTGGGAACTTGTTGAACCATCTTAACAAGAACACAAGCATATCATTCGCTGTTCAAATACAAAAACATGTTAGGAAATAACAAACTTCAAATAATAGTTTGAAAAATTCAATTCAGACTTTACCAGTAGACTTGTCCCCGGTAATGTAATCCGAGCTTCTGTTAGAGTATGACCAGCCTACTCCGGCTGGTGACTCGACAAATAGCAGGTTCGAGGCTACACATTTCACAACAAGAGACAATATTATTTAATTGTAGAATCAGTGTGTTCTCTGCTCTTTGCATAAAATTGTCAATAAAAAACTAACCTTTGTTCCAAGACATGGAGTTAATGCGGAGGCCACGACCATCACATGTGGGGTAAAATGGACCTAAATCAGTGAAAGCTCCTCCACCAACTGAAGAACAACCTGGACCTGCAATATAAACCTCAAATATGAAATTTATTAGTATGGGCCTAACTCACACCCAAAAGCTAGCTCAAGAGTGGAGGATTGCCACACACTTATATATTAGTCCACAAATCTCCCAAATTCTAATGTGGGACATTTTAACTCTTATACACCCCCCTCACGCTCAGGACTGGACATCTGAAGCGTGAAGTTTGTGGGACTGGACATCCACGGGTGGTCCACAATTGAAAAGTTGGAACCTTGGGCTCTGATACCAACTTAGTATGGGCCTAACTCACACCCAAAAGCTAGCTCAAGAGTGGAGGATTGCCACACACTTATATATTAGTCCACAAATCTCCCAACTTCCAATGTGGGACATTTTAACTCTAATACAAGAGAGAAGAAACAAGAAATGAGAAAATGATTCTATTCAACTTAATCATTTGTTTGTTACAACGACTATGTTATATAATCAGAGTTTCAAATTGAACCAACATTGATTTGTGGTTTTTACAAACCGATACACATTAAACCGGTACATATATTATCCCCCTTCAAGAGGGCGAGTAGATTGAAAGAAGAGCCATCTTGCCAATGAGTTCTTTGAACTGATTAGGAAACAACGGCTTTGTGAAGACATCAGCTAACTGGTGGTTCGTTCTGACATGAAGAGTTTTCAACACACCTTTTTGAATCCTTTCACGAACCATGTGACAATCTATGTCTAGGTGTTTTGTTCGCTCGTGGAAAACAGAATTATTGGCAATATGAATCGCTGCCGTAGAGTCACAGTATAGAGCAACAGGTTTATGTTGAGGTGCCTACAATTCTGTTAGAACTTTAATGAGCCAATCGATTTCTCTTGCTGCAAATGACATAGCACGGTACTCTGACTCTGCAGAAGATAGAGATACTGGTGATTGCTTCTTTGTTTTCCAGGATATGAGTGAATCTCCAAGAAACATACAATAGCCTGTTGTTGAGCGTCTGGTATCTAGACATGATCCCCAATCTGCATCGGTGAAGCCTTTAAGTGTTAGATCAGACGTAGATGAGTAAAATAAACCTCTATCAATTGTTCCGTTGTGAAGATGAACAACTTTGTGAGCAGCTTTGAGATGAGAATGTTTCGGTGAGCCAGAGAATTGACAAAGTTTAGTCACAGCATATGTAATATCCGGTCGAGTGATTGTGAGGTACATTAGCTTCCCAATCAATCTCCTATAAGCCAATGGATCATCAATGACAGGTTCATTATCACACGGGCCAATTTTCAGATTTGGCTCCATAGGAACGCTCACAGGTTTACCACCTAACAATCCAGCATCTTCTAACAGGTCTAAGGCATACTTTCTTTGACAGATGGAAATACCCGAGCTAGAACGAGCTATCTCAAGGCCTAGAAAATAGCTCAATTCACCAAGATCCCTTAGCTTGAAACTGTGTTGTAGATCCGAAACAACTTTTGTAGTTTCTGTTGAACTGTTACTAGCAATGATAATATCATCTACATACACTAAAACAGCCATGAAGTTACCTTCTCTTTTCCTGGTAAACAGTGTGTGATCTGCTTGTGATTTCTCAAAACCAAGAGTTTCCAAAGTAGAACTGAATTTAAAAAACCATTGTCTTTAAGCTTGTTTTAATCCATATAAGGATTTCTTGAGAAAGCAAACTGGATTTTCAGGCAAAGTTTCCCCTTCCTTTGGTGTATATCCTTGTGGTAATGTCATGTATATCTCTTCATCAAGGTCACCATTGAGGAAAGCATTTGAAATATCTAACTGATTCAAATGCCAATTGTTAGCTGCTGCCACTGCCAAGAGAGCTTTAATAGTTGTCATCTTAGCTACAGGAGAGAATGTTTCCACATAATCAATCCCTTCTTGTTGTGTGTAACCTTTGGCAACTAACCTTGCTTTGTACCTTTCCAATGAACCATCTGAATTGAGTTTTACATTGTATACCCATTTACATCCAATAGCTCTTTTTCCTGGTGGCAAAGAACATACTTCCCAAGTACTGGTACTCTCTGAGGCATGAAGTTCTTCATTCATTGCTTTTAACAAATCTGTTGACTTCTTTGCCTCTCTAAACGTTGCTGGTTCCGGATGAGCTGAAACAGAACAGATAAATGCTCTGAAAGGATCAGAAAGCTTATCAAAGTTCATGTAATCTGATAAAGGATACGGTATGTCTGATTCAACCAGATTACAGTAATAATCTTTAAGATATCTCCGAGCTTTGACCTTTCTACGACTAGCCTCTGAATCAGTCTTATTCTCAGAAATAACTGCTGCTTCATTTACATTCTCATTCACAGGAATGTTGACATCAGTATCTTCATTCGGATTCACAGGAATAGGAACTGTTTCACAATCATCAGTACTCTCATTCATAGGAGTATTATTATCTGAATTGGGGAAGAAATTTGGTGTATATACTGTCTTTCCAGAAGCAAATGGAAATATGTCTTCATGAAAAACAACATGTCTGGAGATATGAATCTGATTTGATTCTAAATCCAACAATTTATACCCTTTGTATCCTGCCGGATAACCGATGAACACACACGCACGCGCTCGAAGCTGAAACTTGTGCCTTCCTTTTGTAGATGTAGAGCAATAACATAAAAAACCAAATGTTCTCAAAGTGTGGTATTCAGGTTGTTTTTGTGTTAATACCTCAAAAGGAGTTTTATCCCAGAGAAAAGGAGCAGGCAGTCTATTGATTAAAAATGCTGCTGTGAGTACACAATCTCCCCAATATTCCATAGGAATTTGAGCTTTAAACATTAAGGATCGTGCCACATTCAGCAAGTGTTGATGTTTCCTCTCTACCACGGAATTCTGCTCTGGAGTTTCTGGACATGAGTGAAAGCTAAGAATTCCTTTAGATTTGAACAGCTCTGTGAATTTCAATTCTGGAGCATTATCTGATCTCACTCCCTTGACGGATGCTTGAAACTGTGTTTCTATCATGTTTAAGAAACCTGGAAAGATGGAAAGCACCTCATCCTTAGTCCTCATCAAATAAACCCAAGTTGCACGAGTGTGATCATCCACTATAGTAAGGAAATACCTATATCCTTCAATAGTAGCTACTGAAAAGTGTCCCCATGTATCAATATGAACCTGTTCAAAAGCACTATCTCACATATTGTTTATGGACTTGAAAGTCAAATGCTTTTGCTCGGCAAGGGGGCAAATATCACAATGAAAAGCAGCTTTATTACTTTTATTTTGATTCCAAGTACATGATGTAAAGAATCAGTCTTATACACAGATGGATGTCCTAGTCTATTATGCCATAAGGATGAATCATCAACTACAGCAGAACACATAGGATAAGTCTGAACTAAGACATCACTAGTTGATAGCGTTTCTGTATCTAAAACATAGAGATTCGAAATCTGCTCAGCTTCCCCAATCGTCAATGCCCTGATAGGATCCCTGAATCAAACAAATATATTGATCAAACACAACTCTGTAGCCTAACTCCTTTGTCAACTGACTAATGCTAATCAAACTCAATCTGAAATCTGGAATGTAAAGCACATTGCTAAGTATAAGATGTCCACTCAGCTTCACTTTGCTTATACCTGCAACTTTAACATTCAAACCAGTAGGAAGAGTTGCAACAGAAGTGCTTAAATCTGCATCGAAACTGACAAATTTACTCCTATCATGAGACACATGATGTGTGGCTCCACTATCAACAATCCAAGAATCTGAGGATAAACTTTTCATTGTGGCTTCTAAAATCCCAATGAAACAAAGGGTAGACTTCGAAAAGTTTATACATGGTTGAGTACTGATGTTACCACCTGAAAGAGAAGCATCTGAGGAAGTACTCGGCTCAGCATTTGAAGGTGAAGCTATCGGAACACAAGTAGTCTGAAGACAATGAAGACGTGGTGCTGTTTGTAATTGTTAACTGAAATATGCAATACACTCTTGTATTTGATCTTTTGTCAAAGTTGAAGTCAGTCCATCAACAGTCTTGTTTAAACCATCACTTGAGTTAGAAACAGAAAACACACCAACATGTGCTACTATAGGCCTAGAATGAGAGAATGGTTGCATCTGTTTATTTTTGTGTTTGAAACCTGGCGGAAATCCATGAATCTTGTAGCATTTATCCACTTTATGTCCATTGTATCCACAATGTGAACATATGGTTCTGCTTTGTTTTGAACTGTTATAACTTGATTGAGTTGCATTCACAGAAACCAAGGTAGAATCATTACTGGAGACCTGAAAAATTCCTGCATTAGATTGGACAGTTGGTGCAAGAACTCGTTGACTATGATCTTGATCCAGTAAGTGATAAACACCTGCTAGATCTAGAACTGTCTTCTTCATGATTATCTGACTACGAACCATACTGTAAGACTCATTCAATCCAACCAAGAACTTGATTATCTTAGCATGTTCAGCCTTTGTATCAACTATCTTGCAACAATTACAATTGTGACAAGTATTCACACAATCAGCCCCATCAAGATCATCCCATAGAGNGGCAAGGGGGCAAATATCACAATGAAAAGCAGCTTTATTACTTTTATTTTGATTCCAAGTACATGATGTAAAGAATCAGTCTTATACACAGATGGATGTCCTAGTCTATTATGCCATAAGGATGAATCATCAACTACAGCAGAACACATAGGATAAGTCTGAACTAAGACATCACTAGTTGATAGCGTTTCTGTATCTAAAACATAGAGATTCGAAATCTGCTCAGCTTCCCCAATCGTCAATGCCCTGATAGGATCCCTGAATCAAACAAATATATTGATCAAACACAACTCTGTAGCCTAACTCCTTTGTCAACTGACTAATGCTAATCAAACTCAATCTGAAATCTGGAATGTAAAGCACATTGCTAAGTATAAGATGTCCACTCAGCTTCACTTTGCTTATACCTGCAACTTTAACATTCAAACCAGTAGGAAGAGTTGCAACAGAAGTGCTTAAATCTGCATCGAAACTGACAAATTTACTCCTATCATGAGACACATGATGTGTGGCTCCACTATCAACAATCCAAGAATCTGAGGATAAACTTTTCATTGTGGCTTCTAAAATCCCAATGAAACAAAGGGTAGACTTCGAAAAGTTTATACATGGTTGAGTACTGATGTTACCACCTGAAAGAGAAGCATCTGAGGAAGTACTCGGCTCAGCATTTGAAGGTGAAGCTATCGGAACACAAGTAGTCTGAAGACAATGAAGACGTGGTGCTGTTTGTAATTGTTAACTGAAATATGCAATACACTCTTGTATTTGATCTTTTGTCAACGTTGAAGTCAGTCCATCAACAGTCTTGTTTAAACCTTCACTTGAGTTAGAAACAGAATTCACACCAACATGTGCTACTATAGGCCTAGAATGAGAGAATGGTTGCATCTGTTTATTTTTGTGTTTGAAACCTGGCGGAAATCCATGAATCTTGTAGCATTTATCCACTTTATGTCCATTGTATCCACAATGTGAACATATGGTTCTGCTTTGTTTTGAACTGTTATAACTTGATTGAGTTGCATTCACAGAAACCAAGGTAGAATCATTACTGGAGACCTGAAAAATTCCTGCATTAGATTGGACAGTTGGTGCAAGAACTCGTTGACTATGATCTTGATCCAGTAAGTGATAAACACCTGCTAGATCTAGAACTGTCTTCTTCATGATTATCTGACTGCGTACCATACTGTAAGACTCATTCAATCCAGCCAAGAACTTGATTATCTTAGCATGTTCAGCCTTTGTATCAACTATCTTGCAACAATTACAATTGTGACAAGTATTCACACAATCAGCCCCATCAAGATCATCCCATAGAATCTTGAGAGTTGTGTAGTAATCTGACAAACTCTTTGAACCTTGTTGAAAATTCCAAATCTGATGTGTATGTTGATAAGAACGTGGTAGGCTTGTGATATGAAATCTGGTAAGCAAATCCTTCCAAATTGCACAAGCATCATTGAAACAAAGGATGCTACTATAAATTTGTTTATTAACAGAGTTTAGCAACCAAGATTTTACCATAATGTTGCAGCGTGACCATATTCGGAATATCGGATCAGATTCAGCTGGCCTTGGTATAGATCCATCAACAAATGCCCACTTGTTCTTAGCATCCAAAGCAGTGTACATAGCAACTCTCCATGTAATGTAATTTGTGCCATCAAGTACCTCATTAATAATCGATATCCCAGGATTATCACCATTTGTGAGATGATATGGTGAATGTATACTGTCTACGGATTCAACTATTGAAGGCTGTGGATTCTGATTTGGAGGCGGAGATTGAACTGATGGTGGTGGTGGTGTTGTAGATCTTGATACAGATGACCGAGTTGACCTGCCTCTAGTTCGATGAGAAAGATTACGAACAGTAACCATCTTTATGGTGGATTAACCAAAAAAAAAGGAAAAACTTTGAAGATTTTGAAGTATTCTTCTTCGGCGGATTAACCAGAAGATTTGAGTTACTTCCGACGGAATAATCGGATAATACAACTTGGAATCGAGAATCGTTGAAGAAGAATTGAAGATCAGTGAAGATTTGATGAAGAAGAATCAAATCTGAAGAAAACAAATCGAAAAATTTATTGTGACTTCAACGAACAGCTCAAGATCAGCTACGAGAAAAAGACACATGACTCTTAAGCAAGAGTTCACCGGAAAACTCATTCTCTGACGATGACAGCGGAAGATTTTCAGCTTGAAACAAGCTCTGATACCATGTTAGTTGAATCGAAAGAGAGAAGAAACAAGAAATGAGAAAATGATTATATTCAACTTAATCATTTGTTTGTTACAACGACTCTGTTATATAATCAGAGTTTCAAATTGAACCAACATTGATTTGTGGTTTTTACAAACCGATACACATTAAACCGGTATATATATTAAAATTTAATTCACACATTTTTTTAAATCTAAATGCTTAAACGTATGAATGAATAATGCAGAAACAGAGAAACAAAACAGAGACCTCCATTAAGCCAAAGGGTTAAGGGCTTGGTGTTGGTGTTGGGTTCTTTTACCGCCTCGACATAGTAGTAAAAAAGACTACGACCATTTTATGGGAAGCTTCAAAAAGCCTTACAAAAATGCAAACCAACTGTTCTTAATAGAGCTGCTATGGGAAGATACTATACCAGTTAGTAATCAGAGGTTACCAACGCAGAGCAAACACAAGCACCTGAAAAAAATCAAAAGAAGATTTTCAGGTAATCAAATTTTCTTTCAGTGGAGTCCTAGGTGTGAGCTCAAGTATTATGGAAAATATCTCAAGGGATGCTATAAGAAAAAGCAAGGATATTATTGGTTGTCTTCAAGAAGGTGAAGTGTCCTCCTTTCTAATTATAGTATGGTTTCTTTCTTTTTCTAAAACCGATCGCACCTCAATTATATCCATTGCTCTTTTATTTAGGTAAAAATAAATAAAATTTATAATAACTATGTGAATATAGTACACCTTCCTAATTATAATGAATATTATATTTTTTAATTCTATCTTTTTATTGCTGATAACGATAATGTATATTTTTTTTTTAACTGGGGATAGATAAATCCCAACTTATAACCAACTATATAAATATATAGTATATTTTCACACATATTTAAGTTCAGAAGAGTTTTTAATTCAAAAATTGTGACTTTAATTAAAACAAAACTAGGTAAATAGTTGTGGTATGCTGCCCATGATTTATTTTGTATTTACTGATTTAATATATTTTTTAATAAAAATATATCTTTTTAATACAAAAAACAAAAATAAATACAACATAAATTATTATTTTTGTAATCAAAACGTCTATGATATTAATCTCTCTAGTAGTAGCTCTCTCAAATCATTTTTCAATGCGTTTACCTCTTTTGATTATCTCTCCCTCTCTCTCTCAACTCATTTTTTCTAAAAATTTATTCGTTTCGAAACTCAATATAATCTTTTCTTTTCTTGAGCATAGTCATTTTAAAATTTGGAATTTCTTCCTTAATTACTGAAATCATATTTGCATGACTCTCATTTAAAATAACTTCATTGAAAATTTACCAAAATAATATTTTCTTAAGAGCAAAAAACTCTGAAACCTTGTTCTTTCTTACAAATTACAACAACATCGACAGTTCAATCTACAGTTAAATATTTTTTTTTAGTTCCTACAATTTTTGGTTGTAGTAATAATATCTTCAGATATATCTTAACTATCTCATCAAAAGCTTAAATCTTCTTTACAGTTATTTTGATCGGCAGATTCCAAAATCTTTCTATGAAATAAAATTCTAACAAAATTTGGATTCACATAATCGACTCACATATTGGGTCCCAGTTTAGCACATAGATGTTTCCTAGTTATTACAAAATCTTCCACTTTCTTACAACAATCTAAGTGATATGATCTCTGAGTCGATGACTTATTCATCTTTTTTATAAAGTTTTGGCCTTTCCAAACAACATCTATAGTCTGTTCTCGAAGAGGATCCTATGGAGTTTTGAATTTCTTAAAATCTAAACAAATATTTTAGAGTAGATAAAAATACGCTTTATGATGCTTATATTTTCGAAAATTTTTAAAAATTTAAATATGACTTAGTTTGGAATTATAGTAAAAATAATTAGATAATTCAATTCAGTACACTCTATTTTTTTTTTAACATCAAATAAACTTCAGATCTAGCTAAATAAAATTAATCATCTATATGAATTTATATATGGCTTAATTTAAATTATAGTAAAATTAATTAGCTCATTTTAATTAAATACACTATATTACTATTTTTAAAATATCAAATTAACTTCATATCTAGCTATCTTAAGGAGATGAGATTTTAGGAGAGCTACAAAAGCTGATGTGACAAATTTGAGTATTATGTATATTAATAATTATGTTTTTATTGGTTTCATGTTTAATTGAGATGTTAGTTTATGGAGGTAGAAAAACTAATATGACAAATTGGAGTATGATGTATATTAATTGTTATGTTTTTACTGGTTACATGTTTTAAATGAGGTGTCTAATTTGATGTGTCACCTTCGATAGAGTCCTTGCCTCTATTAGTGTATTGATTATGTTGACTTAGTTTCATAGTTGTTGAATTAGGTGAATAACCTAAAAGCATAATAAAATCTTATTATATAAACTTTGGTTTTCAAAATTAGTCATTAATATAATTGTGACATGTGTCATTTGTATCCATCATATGTCCCCACGTGTTAAGTCTAAAATTGTTAATGTAACTAAAGAAAAAAGTGTAAAAGTTCCTAAATCTATCATAAAAAATATGATTTAGATTGTATAAAAAACATAAAAATATATCTATATAATATCAATATATGTTTCTATAGTAGGAAAAATACCTTAAAACTATTATATTACAATAAAAATAAATAAAGTTACAAATCATTTATAATATAACGGTATTATAAATAGAGACCTTTCAAATATGATGTTTCAAATATTTTGTTGAATTTCTTCTTCTATTCTTTTTTTCATTTTCTAAAATAAGTCTAGATTTATAGATACCATATTTAATGTAATATGTTTGTCATTCAATATATTTTAAACTAGTTAGATATCCGCACCATGTGTGGAAAAATGTGAATGAATTTTTTTTATTTATCATAGAATATGTTTAGTCAAATTTGAAAAGGCAAAGCAATATATAAACAAATACATAGAAAAATATGAACATATAAATAAAAGAAACGAAGACAATCTAATGAGAAAAAGACGCTTAAATATGTAGTAGAACATGATGACTAACGTTTATCTTATATATTAAAAGAAAGTCAAAAGTGCTCTCATTCATCCTCATAATGGTTGATTACCCATGTGCCTTTAATGAATCTACTTAATTAAAAAATTCGCCGTTCAGCTTTTATGAAAATCTAAAATATATAAATTCGTATCTTTTGATGTTTTTCCTTAGACATTGATTTGGCTATTCGCATATGTCTAAACATACTCAATAATTTATTATACTCTATAATTAAATTGATTTCATTCATTTTTTCTACGCACATGGTGCGGATAGCTACCTAGTATATAGTTAATAGAACCTTAAATAGAGCGGTTAGAGAAACAATTATGTAAAAGTTTATCTAATTTTGGATATTGAGTAATGTGAAACTATAAAATCTTTCACGTATATCATAACAAATTTTGTATAGAAAATACACATTTAAAATTAGTGAAACAAATGAATGTCAAATTGTACAATATGAGAAACCCTAGCCGCTTCTCCCAAGGAAAGGCGATCAAGCCTAGGCATTCTAGCTGTATTTGTCTAGCTATCTGCTCCGGCTCGTGGCCTGTTGTGATGTGGTTCTATTCCTTACTGTTTAATACAGTTTCATGGTTCTTTTGTTTTGCCCCATCGAGTCTGGTCGTTCATCTTTACTCTTTCATCGAGTCTATTTGCGTGTTTTTTACATCTGAACATGGGGAATCACCAAAGCTCGTCTAGATCGTCTAGATCGAGAAGATCAAGATTTTGGTATCAATAGGAACTAGTCATCAATTCGAACGTTGATAATTCGCATTTGATTGAAGCCGATCGCCTGACTTAGATTGGAAAGGTCACTAACCCTAATGTTCAAAAATGTAAGGGTTGGATTGGTTTTATGCCTTTTATCTAGCTTACTAAATCAGGAGTGGTAGGTCGAGAGCTTGGAAGAGAGAAGTTTATATTCAAATTCAAAACTGAGGAAGCTCTCCGAACAGTTTTAATGAGAGCTCCCATCTATTACAAGCATTGGATTTTTGTCCTAGAGCGTTGGGAACCTATAGACTCAGATGCTTTCCCTTCGCAAATTCCTTTCTGGATAAAGGTGCATGGAATTCCATTACAATATTGGAATGTGGAGACTTAAAATCTATTGGAGAAAAACTTGGAAAGACTATTGATAGAGGTACTACTGAAACACGAGTCCGAGTGGAGCTAAAAGCGTTTAAGCCCTTGGTCACACAGAAAGCAATCCAAACTCCTAAGGGTGAAGATGTGTTTGTCATGTTTGAATATGAGGGCCTAGAGAAGCATTGTTTTACGTGCATGAGTTTACTTCACGAAAATGGTGATTGTCCGGAGAAACTTGTTTGTGATGGAAAATCTCCATATCCCAAAGCAGAGGACATTAACCAACTCAACCCATGGCAAATAATGGGGGCTTAAAAAATCAAAAGAGATGCTAAAAAGACAAAAGAAACAGGATTTTCCTCATCAAGCCATCAACACTATGGAAGGCTAACTTATTCAACAAGGAATCAGATTGATAGGACTCGGCCCAGATCTCCGTATCATGCTAGGACCCATTTTCCTAAAAGACAGCTGCGATTTTCTCATGATAAGGGGAATAACTACACTAGACGTTTTAATTCTCCTAGATCGAATGATATGAAAGGCACCTACCGAGACAATCATGTTCAGAAGGAACTACGAGAGGAGGAAAAGAAACACTCGTCCGATGCTCAGTTTGTATTTAGAGCATAAGCTCACCATAGAGATCGTAACTATAAAGCTACAAGAGACAACTATCCACATCATCGTTCTTCCCGTGCTACGGATCCATCATCAACGTCTCAGGTTGTACGTCCATCGGATTCATTGCCTCTTCCCCTCCTCCAACTCTTCCTTGCCCAAGAATGTCTCCAAGAAGCAAAGATAATGAAGTTGTTACTGTTGCTGACAAAGCTGATCGAGTCTTGACAGATATCATAAACTCTTTGCCAGACATAAATAGAAGAACGAGACTTGTTCTTGAATGCTAGAGCCTCCAGTGGAGGTAGAAACTTCCCCCAAAGCAAGAGATAAAAGGCCTACTATTGAAAGAATTGAAAACTTCGTGGTCCCTCTTTCATCAGCCTTCAATTGCTTGGGGGCATTTAGAGGGAGGTTTAGATGTAACAATCACTGTGAATGGTACTCCTATTGAACCTTCCAGAAATAATCATTCACCAAAAGCAAAAAAGAACCTCACAGCCGAGTTCAACTCAACAGGTAAAGTTCACTCTGTAGTGGATAATGGAACTATCTCTATGTTGCAGGATATTGAGCCTCCACAAGCTAACTCTATTTCGGGGAATCAACATGATGAGAGTATTGAAGAGATGATGGAACCAGAAACCATTGGAAGGCGAAAACTAGGACCTAAACCAGGCACTAAATGGAAAGTGAAAGCAAAGTCACCCCTCGCATAAGAAAAAGTACTCGGAGTCCTCATACAAGAGTCTCAACAAGGAAACGGTCTATAGTTCCGATTCTCGGCTCTCCGCGTAAAAACAACCAAGTCGAGAAAGCAATGTATCCCATACTTCTCTTGAAGGACGTACTCCTCTCTCTGTACCTTGTTGTGAGGATGATAATAACTCTTTCCTTGTTGCTTCAATTAATAAGGCTTTTATGCCAGCAATTTGTAACGGTCTGACTGTTCTCCTTGAACTATCCAATTTACAATGATAACAACCAGTTGGAACTGTCAAGAGCTTGGGAGCTCCCATACAGTTTGACGTCTAAGAAAAATAAGAATGAAGTTATTTCCAGACATAATGTTCCTCATGAGATAAAAAAATCATGATGAGTTTGTGTTCCATGTTTTTCTGTGGTTGGGGTATGGTAACTATTTCACGATTCCACCAATTGGTCTAAGGGGTGGTTTGTTAGTCTTTTGGAAGAGTGATGTTGATCTAGAGATCCTATGTCATGTACGAATTTCATTGACACTCGTGTCATGTATAAAACAAAAACGTATGGGAGAGTCTCTCTCCAATTGCATCAAATCGGACTGGAAGCTGGTTACTAACTGGAGACTTTAATGACATAGTAAATCAAAGTGAGAAAAGAGGAGGACCGAAGAGGCAAGAAGGTTCCTTTGTGAACTTCCGAAGTTTTTATTTTCAAAATGGTCTATAGGATGTTAATCATTCTGGTAATTCATTTTCTTGTCATGGTATGCGCTATGACTGTTTTGTTCGAGTTTCTCTCAATAGAATTATGTCGAATGCGGATTGGCTAGAAATTTCCCCTCTGGAAGGGCACAATACTTGCACTTTGAACGTTATAATCATCGGCCGCTAGTTACTTATATTGATGATTCAGAAGTTAAACAGAAAGGCATGTTTAGATTTGATCGTCATTTGTGTGACAAAGAGGAAGTTCACAAGCTCATTGGTCATACGTGGAGAGTGTGTCGGAATAAATCTACTGAGGAGAAAATTGTTGCTTGTAGAATACTAACAACATCAACTTGAACAAGCCCTCTCTGCAAGCGGACCAGATCCACTCCTAATAGCAAAACTGAAATTCGATCTAGAAGAAGTGTATAAGGCGGAAGAAGCATTCTGGAAACAACAAAGACGTATTATATGGCTCCAAGGAGGAGATATAAATTCGGCCTTCTTCTTTAGGGGTCAAAGAACTCTGACTGACGGTGCTAGAGGATGGAAACAAGAACGCATTACATGAGAAGAATGAGTTTTCGTGAAATCTTCACGACCAAATCTTCAGGCGATTTTGAAGTGGTAAATGAAGTTCTATCACCACGTATTACGCAAGATATTAATGATAGAATCATCTTCATACCAAAATCAGAAGAAGTACGCTTAGCACTTTTTGCAATCAATCCAAATAAGGCGCCGTGTCCTAATGGATTTTCTGCAAGTTTTTTCCAATCTTTTTGGAATTCTATTGGTGATGATCTAGTGAAGGAAATACAAAATTTCTTCATCTCTGGGTGTTTGAAAGGAAATATTCCTAAAATGGTATCGAACTACAAATATATTTTTGTTTATGAAATGTTTATTACAAGATTGTAGCGAAAATACTTACAAGTAGACTTCAGCCAATTCTTCCGGGATTGTTTTCTGAAAATCAAACGGCTTTCGTACCAGGAAGGGCGCTTGCTGACAATGTGCCTATCACTCATGAAACCCTCCACTACCTTCAAACATCTAAAGCAAGAGTTTATAGTTCAATGGCGGTAAAAACAAACATGACTAAGGCCTACGATCACATAGAATGGGGTTCTCAAATATGTTCTTACTAGGCAAGAATTCCATCACGTATGGATTAACTGGATTATGGAATGTGTAACCTCGGTATCTTACTTGTTCATCATCAATGGTACTCCTCAAGGGCTAGTTACTCCATCAAGAGGACTAAGGCAAGGGGATCCTGTTTCTCCTTATCTGTTCATTCTTTGTATGGCAGTTCTTTCAGGACTATTATTGAAAGCACAACAAGAAGGACGCATCCCTAGTGTAATAGTGTCTCTACATAGTCCACGAGTAAACCATCTCCTATTTGCGGACGATACAATGTTTTTTAGTAAAACAAATCAAATTAACTGTGAGGCGCTTGCACATATTCTTAAGCAATATGAGCTAGTTTCGGCCAGTGTATCAATCAACAAAAATCATTGATCACTTTCTCCTCTAAAGTGCCTAGAATTCAGAAAACAAAGGTCATGGGTCTACTTGATATTAATTCGGAAGGAGATACATGCAAATACAGTATTTAGGCCTTTCAGAGAGTTTTGGGAGAAAGAAGAAGGATATATTTGCTACCATTGAAGACAAGGTTCGTCAACGAGCTCACTTTTGGACTTCAAGGTTCTTATCCTTGACAAGGAAGCAAGTACTCTTAAAAGCTACTCTTTTGTCAATGCCTACTCATTCCATGAGTTGCTTTAAGCTATTAGTGTCAGATGCAATCATTTCTCACTCATTTTTGGTGGGACGATAAACTGAATGTGCGGAAGATGAGCTGGATTTCCCGGGAAAAACTTACAATCCATATTAATGCGGGAAGACTAGGCTTTCGGAATTTCGAGGATTTTAATTATGCTTACTTGCCAAGCTGGAGTAGAGATTGATACAAGCGCTAAAGTTTTATTAGGGAAGTACTGTCATGACACTACAAGAAAATACTCGATTTCCTACGGGCAATATCGTAGAAAAATGGTAGGAAACAACCGTTTCGTAGGAAATGTCCCGTAGGAAATCACGAATGGTAGAAATTTCGTAGGAATTTTCCTACGAAAATAAGTTGGTAGAAAATTTCGTAAGAAATTGTGGTAGGAAAATGGAAGGAAAGTTCTGACTAATTTCCTACCAACATATTCGTAGGAAAATATTTCCTACCAATTTTCTACGACTATTTTGGTAAAAAAATTTTTAATAAATATATTAATTACCAAAAATATTGTTTCAATAATTATATTAATTTGGAAAACTAAATTAAAATAAAATAATCAATAACCATTAATCCGAATAATATATATATAATCAAATTATTTTAGAGTCAACAAATATGTAACATAATCATTGAGTTTACTATATGTTAAAGACAATGTAGCATGACTCTATATTCGATAATAGTTGCAGTGTCTTAGAGCTTATCCTATGAAGTTTTTTTTTTGTCCGTCTGTTTGCTCGCTTATCGTCGCTAACTTGGTACTTAGTTTCTTCTTGTGTTTGTTCGTCGCTAACTTGGTCCTTAGGTTCTTCATGTATGTGTTCTGCAATTGCATGTCAGAAATGCCTTGTTAATGCTAAATGCTAGCACCAGATTAAGATGTAATAAGATCTATTCACAATTGGTTTTGAAGACCACATCGAAAAGACTAAAGAAACTCCATTTGTGCATGTAATGTGGTTACATATACTGAACTCTTATCTTGAAGCACTAATATACTATATATGAGAGAAAGAGGGAGACTATCTTGGATTCTCTAGTTGCTTCTACACTCAAACACATTTCAAATACAATTGTATCTCAATCACATCAAAACAATTTTATCTCTATCTCTATAGTGCTAAGTTTATTATACCTCGATTTTCATGAGCTGCGCTTTAACAGCGACTTTCTTGCTGTTTTCCCAAGCAACAAAATAAGAGATCTTCTTCTTAGCTTTGTTCCACGTCAATCCTTCGCAAGTTCAGACAAAGAACCTAAAAACCAAAACCAGTAATAAAGTAAAATCTCTTACTTATTATTCTGCTTTGCTCTTTTCGCTATCTTCCCATGCTCAGACTAAAGACAGTGTTTTCATCTTTGACAAATCAGCTAGCTTAACATCTAAATACAAAACAAATGAAGCTCAATAACTTCCAAAAACATTACAACCACAGAGTAGTCACATATATTTGTTTTAGCTCACCTCTATTGAGAAAGAGCGGACGAAGATTTCGTAGGTGCAACCTCTACAGGTTCTGCAAGAGTCTCATTTTATTACAATAACAGATTTAACAACAAATTCCCAAGACTTAGACACAAAGAGAGTGAGAAGAAGACACATACAAAGCATATAACATATACTTATATATAACAGGTTCAGCAATAAAACAATATTTACATAATTGAAGAAGAATATAATCCAAAATTTATAAAAGCCTTTCATTTCACGAATTGCCATGATAAATCTTGAGATTGCCATATTTTACGTTCAATCGTTTTTCAAGAATCAATTTTATCCCTAGAGAAGCCAATCCCACCCAATAATCAAATTCTCTCCAGAAAACTCTTTCAACCAAGAAATCCTATTAAAAAAAGCCAAAACCAATTTAACCCCTAAACCATAATTTATAGCAAATAATCCATAATTATATGAAAGAAAGAGATTTTACTCTCGACAACGGCAAGGGCTTTGGTCATCGGAAGTATGCTCCGGATATGGGTTTTGAATTTTCTCCTTCGTAACGTCTTTCGTGACATCAGCCGGAGCCGGAGCTGGAACATGAATTGGAGTAGGGATCTTCGCCGGAGCTGGAGTCGCAGCCTTAACTGATAATTAAAGCTAAATTTGTTTGTATATCAACTAAACCCACAAAAATCAGAAAACTCTTACTTCATTTAAAGGCTGTGAATTGAATAATCAAACTGAAGACGGTGATTATGGGGTGGAGGCGTGAGAGACATAGGAGATTACGATGGTGGAGGCATGAGAGACAGAGGAGACGAAGAGTGGTTGGATCAAGTTCTAATATGCCCTAAACCAACAAATCCAATTCGAATATGCCCCTGTTTTAAAACTTTTTTTATTTTTCATTTTTTAAAAATCAGAAAAATAAGAAATGACTCTAAACCTTTAAGAATACGAGTTATTTACTACCCAACCACATGTAATTGGATCAGCTCCGGATCCAACAGATCATATCTATCTGAATATAAAAAAAATCGATCTCGATCTCTTCGCTTCTTCTTCTTCGCCTCTTTCCTGTTCTTCCTCTCTTTCCTCCGCTTCCTCTCTTTCTCTCTTCCTCTTCTCCGGATCGCAACAAAATTGTATCCAAATCGAGCCCAATCTCATCTAAATTGTATCCCGGATCCATCATCAATTTGTAAGCTTCTCTTCCCATTCTCTTTTGTTCCCTTTGTTTGATTGTCATGGGTTAAAGTCCGATTGTTCTTTTAGCTTTGTTAGGTTTGTTCTCTCCTTCTTTCAAATTGTTTTTTAAAGAAAGAATTGAGTCTCATCGTTATTGCTAATTGTCATAGGTTTATTGAGAATTGAGTTTCAAATTTTCATAGGTAATAAACTTCAAATGTTGAAATTAAGAAGAAACCCATTGTTATACCCATATCCAAAAAAGTGTGTTATTTGGAAATCATTCTGCATAACACAAAGGAAATGAATATTACTTCGCTAGGACTATAAATCTTACGTACTTGTTGAGATGATTCCATTAAAACATGTCTCTTAGATACGATTCTCATCTCTTTTTTTGGCATTTCTTGCATTGTTGCTAGCGTTTGATTTGAGGATTAGCGTTTAATTAATAATAACTATAACCTCATTGCTAGTGTTTAGGTAATTAATAACCAAAAAAACCTGCTCGTTTTAAATTGTTTTACATTATGATTTTGGATTTCGGATGTGAGTATTTTTTCATGAGAGCTTGTATTGATTTTGTTTTGGTGTTATAGGTAATAAGCACAATGGTTAAGATTATAAGAGGAAGATCTAGTAGAAGTCAGAAAAGATTGAAGAAACAGTGGAAAAACACAAGAAAATGAAAAAGAAAGAGAAGAAATAGTGCAATATGCTAAGAATAAAGGAACCAAATTCCAGCAATGTGATAAGAAGAAGTGTACAAGCGAGTCGAGGCGGTGAGACATGTCACTTCTCTTTACACGGAAGGAAAGAAGAAGAATGAAGAAAAGAAGAAGTGGCATTTATGTTTCTGACTATAGAGTTTAATCAGTTGTTGTCGTATTTAACACAAGTTTTTTTAGTTGTACCGATGATATTAAGTAATTAAAGTACATTTACAATGTACATATGTATTTATATGTGTTAAAATACAAATATTGAGACTGGTGTTGTTACTCATGTTTGTTTTTGGATTTTTTTGTTATTTTAAAACAAGAAGATGTAATTTTTTGAATGTTGGCTTTGTTGGACAAGAAAATTTAGTTTGGTTTTGTTGAAGCAGGAACACATTTGGTGTTGAAGCACAATATGTATGTGTTTAGTGTTGGATGATATTAGGTACAAGTAGAACACTATGGTACAATTGAGGCAATCTGGAATATAAAACGGTTCCATACAAATTAATTAAAAGCATTTGAGGTACAATTAAGGTACAATTGAGGTACAAGCGTTGCCAAATCATCTCACTTTTGACAGATGGCGCCACCAAAAAATATAGCGCATCCAAATATTGTACACAGTTGTACTCAAATAATTAGTTGTACCAGTATGTACACAGTTGTATTTGACTAATTTAAACTTATAATTAGTAGTACTGTACCATAAATTCATTTTTTATAGTTGTACTTTTTAAAATTGGTAATTAAAGTTCATTTACTACAAACATAAGTAATTATATGTATAAAACGTGTTGTTTGTGAGTTTAACATGAATACTTGGTTAACAAACCATTAAGTATAAAGGTAATCATCAAACATTTACAAAGTATGTGTGTTTAAATTTTAGTTTTACAAAGTAATATGTGTTTTGTTTTGTAATGTTGTGTTAAATAACATATTTGTTGATCACTTCTTCACGTTTTCTAATGTTTTTATTATCAATGTTACAAATACATAGTTCATACAATTTTGCATAGTTGTACCAGATGTACCTATTTGTACCACAACTGAAAAAATTACAAAGTTCATACAATTCAGCATAGATGTACCAGTTTTACCTACTTGTACCATGATTGATAAAAAACTGCATAAGTTCTAATTTTAATTAGAAAAAACAACTTTTACAAGCAAATTTCAAAAACAAAAATGAACATAGTTGTACATTACTTGGTCAAGGAGCTTAATCAATTGTTCTGAACTTAAAAACAATTTTTTTTAGTTGCACCAATGACATTAGGTAATTAAAATATATTTACTATGTACTTATGTATTTATATGTTTCAAACTACAATTATTGAGTGTTTTTCATTATTTATAGTTCAAATCTACAAAGTAACCATGGAAGTATAAGGTTATTGATGGAACAATTTTGTTTTGCATGATATGGATTTGTAAAAAACTTACAAATGATATGTATCCATATGTAAAACTATTGTTTTAAATGCATTGTTGTGTCTCTCATAAGCATAAAATTTTTGTTTTAGGGTTTTTGAGTTTTTTTATATATTTAGTTTTTTTTCATTTTTTATAAAGGTTGCTGAACATAAAATTCAAAAAAATAGACAAGACAATTAAACATAGTCTATCTCATGATCAAAGAATATAACTGATAAACCACTCTTTTTGTACCATTTTTTCATCGTCACCTAAAAAAACCAAAAAAATATGTCTATAATTTTTTATTTTTCGTAGTTGCCCAATCCATAAACATAGTTGTACAAAGTTGTACCAATTGTACCATAGTGATTTTTCGTTTTACCCAGCCCAGCAACATAGTTGTACACAGTTGTACCAGTTGTATCACATCAATTTTTATATTTAATTTTTTGTATTTCTTAGCCCAGCAATAGATATCAGATATTTTTGGATCTACAAAGTTGTTCTGCCCAGCAACATATTTGTACTAAATTGTACCAGTTGTACCACATCGAAAAAAATTTGAATCTACAAATTCGTACATTCTAACAACAAATTCAACATATCTTATTCCATTAATTACCTACGTAAAACCATAATCGACTAATAAAACTAGTTTACTAACCTAATATGAGCATAAAATCCGAACAAATCAACAATTTTCTCAATTTAAATCTCCAATTTGATACTCCCACATTCCAATATTTGGTCCATATTCCAATATTTAATGATATTATTGTCAAATTTAATCTAATCTAGCTAATCTGACAAGAAATTACAATCAATTTAATATATATTGAGCTTGACCACAAAGAGAAAGATGGAGAGAGCTTTGGATGTGAGATCGTGGAAGAAGAAGAGAGGAGAGAGAAGACTGCATCTGTATTTTCTATTTTTATTTTATTTTTCTTTTCAAAATTTCAAAATTAAAAAAAATTGGAGAATTGAAAGAAGGGTAGATTGGGGTTTTAGTATTATAGTAAAAGAGTTGGGGCATTGAGATTAATGAGGGGCAAGTGAGGTTTTCAGTCATCATTTGGGGCAATATAGGAGTTGATCCAGAATGGTTGCCGTGAAAAGTTTTGAGGGTGGAGGCGTGAGATTAGTAGATCTAGGTTTTATTTAATTCGTAGGATTTTCGTAGGTTAATATAAAAAAATATTATATCAGATTATATTTAGTAGAAAATTGGTAGGTTTTTGTCTTACGAAATTTTTACCACATTGATGGTAAGTATTTTAACCGAATTCTTTCCATTTTCCTACCATCTTTCCTACGAATATTTATGTTGTAAGAAAATGGTAAGAAATTTCTTACTATTTTCTTACGATATTCTTCCGTAGGAAATTTCCTACCAATTTTCTACGACTTCAGATTTTTGTCAAAAAATCGTAGGTTAAAGGTAGGAAATATTTCCTACCAAATTTTTCGTAGGAAATTTCGTAGTAAATTATGATGTTTTCTTGTAGTGTGAGTCCTCTTTTATGAAGGTTGCTAGCATTGCAAATTCTTCACATGGTTGGAGGAGCATTCTCGTTGGTCAAGAAGTTTTAATGCTTGGCTTGGGATGGTGTGTAGGAGATGGCTCAATAATTAAGATGTGGAAGGAACCATGGTTATCTACGGATTCTCTTGTGATCCCTGTTGCCCCCCCAACTTCAAATGCTAATGAGTTTCTTGTTAGTGACTTGAAAGATCCTTCTACAAATCAGTGGAGTGTAGATAAAAATAGACTTCTAATTCCTCTCTATAAGGACATAATTATGTCACTTCCAGCTAATACATCGAAACGATTAAATGTGTTGTCTTGGCTACCGGTGAAGAATGAACGTTAGTATATAAAACCTGGTTATTGAAAAAGATCTATGGTAAACATGGATCAAGCTAAAAAATAGTTTACTTGGCAAAATCTCATTTGGCGAGCTAAAACACTTCCAAAAATCAGACATCTTCTTTGAAAAGAGTAAAGAACACTCTCCCGGTTGGAGAAAATCTGGTTCAGAGAAGACTAACATAAAATACTAGCTGCAAACGGTGTGGAGAACAAGAATCAATTCTTCTTATTTTAGGGATTGCCCTTTCACGACAAAAGTATGAACATCAACTCCATCAACGTACACCCTTCTTGGTCTCGACAATTCTGTTTTTAGTTTTTTCGAACTCCTGCAGCATGATTACTCTCCCTCGAATTTGTACTTCCGCTCCTTTATTCCTTGGAATATTTGGACGGCTAGGAATCAGTTTGTCTTTGAAGAGAAGTTATTCACTCTTGCGGAAATCATATCAAAGTCTGTTATGGACGCAAAAGCTTGGAGTGTTGCACAAGAAACTCCTGCTTTGTTGACACTTCATAGCATGCTACAACTCTAAGATGTTTTCAAGCGTGTGTCTTTCAATGCAGAACTTCCTCTTATGAGTTTGCGGCATCAACAACTAGACTGCATGTGGGTTCAGCTTTGGCTACCGAGGCTTGGGCCATTAGAGAATCTTTATTGATTTTAAAGGAGCAACAACTAGATGAAGTTCAGATCTTCTCAGATTGCCTCACGTTGGTTCAATTCCTAAATTCAGTTGAGTCTCATAATAATATTTATGGAGTATTGGAGAATATTAGAGACCTTGTTAAGCCTTTTTCGTTTTGTTTTTTTCTTTTATTCAAAGATCAAATATTGGCACTGCGGATTCTTTCGCAAAGCCGGTGCTTGTACCAATCACTTTTTAAATAAATTGATGTTTTGTGACCACAAAAAATTAGTGAAACAAATGTTAAAAATACATATAATCTACATTGTCACATTAATCCGCTTCCAGAAAAAATGTAAATTTAATAATTTTGGAAGATTTGAAGAACGTATATTTGAAAAACTTGCATATTTTTTATTTATATATTTTTGATTTTTTTAAACACAAATGATAGACGTATTTAATTAAGCAAATTCATTAGGGCAGATAAATAATTAACTATTATGGTGATGGATGCGAGTTTTTTTTTCTTTCTTTTAATATATAAGATTATTATGTAAGAAAAGTAAAAAATATAAATATAAGTGATTACCATTTTTGCAAAAATGAAGTGATAAATATATATATATATATATATATATATGAAAAATGAAAATTGTCGTTATAATAACATAGTGTAAGTTTTTACAATTCGCTTTTCATTTAAATATTTATATATAATATAACATATTATTTTATGTATTTTGGTTTTCTCATTAATTTGTTTGTGAGCTATTTGAGATGATAAGCAAGATCTATTTGTCAATGTCTATTAAAGATTATGAGTAAATATAAGTAAATGAATTGTCGATAGTTCAAAAAAAAGTTTTTCAATTTCTCAGATCTATCTATATAGTCTATATTATTTGAGATGATATTTTAGAACATTAAATTAATTAAATATACTCCATGTATTATAATACATAATTTTTTTACATATTTTTGATTAAAGTATAATATTATGCTTTTCTTTTTCATTAGTGTTAATTCCCAGTCCTATACCTAGAAGAATCCTAAAACAAATTCCAGCAGCTCAGTAATCATTTTTAACAAGAGTATAATTTAGTAGTTAAGTTTTATGGATGTTTTATGTTAACATAAGTCATATGTGATATTAATTAGAATATGTTTTTGTCACTAAACTATATGTTAAAATTTATTTTGAGTTTTCTTTAGTTAAGATTTAAAACAAAAAAACAATTAGGAACATGTAGCAACCTATTTTCCTGCATCCATCAACACTTATTTCTAAATAAAAGTTAATGTTAAAATAGGTTGCTCTGTTGATTCAAATTTGTTTCAGTTAGAAAATCAAAAGAAAGCAATTATGCAAATCAACAAAGAGGAATTCAAATAAAATGAACTAATCTTATACATGTGTCACTTCCCAAGAGCGGAAGAGGAAGAATAAGCTTACTCAAGAAAATTGAATACAAAATATTTATGGGCTTCTTGCTAAACTAGACCCTTATATGAAGTCAATTCCAAAACTAGACCCTTCTTCTTTTTTTTTCAAAATGCCTTAAAATACCCTTCCCGGTTTTTTTTTTCACAAAAATACCTAGAGCAGACTTCTCCTGTGAGGTCTGGTAGCTGGGTTTGAAAAACAATAACCCATAGATTCTCACGTAATAACGAAAATGCCATCGTCTTCAATAGTTCCCAACCACCCTTACCAAACAAAATTGAGCTCTCAATGCTTCAAACAACCGAATTAAGTGATGTTAATGCTCTAAAACTGAGTTAAAAGCTCCATTTTTGTCGATCTCCTCTCTTATTTCAACCATTTAACTCTATAATATCGTTTTCAATATTTACCATCCATATATCTTGCGATTTACTAAGATTCGAGCATAATAACGCTTGGGTTGCTTGGGTATTGTGGCGTAATCAGTTCTTGGCCGTTTAAGAAGCTAAACACAAGCTCAAACCGAATCTTGGTAATTTTTGCTTCATTTTCTCCTATTTTCCAAAAGGCAGACTTCATGGGTGAAGTCTCAATAGTCAACTGGGGGTTAGTTTTGCAATTGACTTTTTGGATCTCAGACTTCACGATTGAACCACGATGAAGTCTGAAGTTCTCCTTTGAAAACAAAAACGGTGTTTAGGCTTTACCGTCGAAGTATGTTTACAAGGGGTATATTTTGCAATTGATCGTTAAGTCTGACTTTGTACAAAGACTTCTCCTGTGAAGTCTGCAAAAAAAAAGGCGGTTAGTTTTGCAATTGACCGAAACGAAGACTTTTTATCGAGACTTCATCTGAGAAGTCTGCGTGAAAAAGGGGTTAGTTTTGCATTTGATCAAAATTCCGAAACATTTTCTATTGGTAGACTTCTCGTATGAAGACTACAACCATCGGTAACTCTGGAATTTAAAAAATCAAATTTTTTGGTCAATTGCAAAAGTAACCATTTTTCTAAATAGACTTCTCAGACGAAGTCTCATGTAAAAGTCAAACTCTAGTCAATTGCAAAACTATACCCTACTTTATGGGAAGACTTCGCCGAAGAAGTCTCTGAAGGTAAAAAAGACTTCATCGAAGAAGTCTAATTACGTAATAGACTTCACAGGCACAGTCTATTACCAAAAAGACTTCACAGGTACATTCTATTACCAAAAAGACTTCCTAAATGAAGTCTACTAAAAAAGTCAAAACTGGTGGTCAATTGCAAAACTAGACCCCAAACTGGTATAGACTTCTCTGACGAAATCTCCTTGTGAAGTCTGCTCAAAAAGTCAAAATCTGGTCAATTGCAAAATTAGACCCGTGCTTCAGACTTCACGGCGAAGTCTGCTTCAGATAGCAAAGCAGACTTCATCGAAGAAGTCTACTAAAGGACTTTGCCTGTGAAGTTCTAATGATAATTTCAGTAAAAATGTAATTTTAGCCTATTTGTAATTAGTTTTTTTTCTTGTCCTAACATGTGTGTTTACGTATGACTTTTGATGTTTTAGAAATTTGAACTATTTTAATCGCATAATTATTTTTATATATTTTTTTCTTAACTTATTAGGTGGTTAGGTTATAAACTTTAGACTTCACAGAGGATGTCTGTGCGTAGACTTCGTTCAAGAAGTCTCTTGCACTATCTTTTTAAAAATGGATTTTGTATCATATATAATTTGCATTTTCGAGATTTTAATTTTTTTACATGTGTATTAGTTATTGTTGTTGTTTATGTATTGAATTTCACATCTCAATGTCTTATATTCTATCTTAAATCAATTTTATGAATTTCTGATAATTATTTTTCAACAGACTTCACCTTTGAAGTCTACTGTCAAACAAACTAATAGTTTGCATTTGTATGTTTCAAATGTTTTTTCAGAAAAATGGTTTAAGTACCTGCTGTCTATGGAGAATGGGTGATGAGAGACTGTAAGTGGCATTTTGAGGTGGATAATCCCAAAGGAGGGAGAATGTTTTTCTTGAACTGATTCTTGTACACACACGTGACTCATTGAGATGGCACTAGCAGACTATGAGATGGCACTAGCAGACAATGAGCTGGACAAGAATGACTTTGTCGAGTTAACTTACTCGTTGCCGAATTCAATGTTGCAACTAACGGACACGGATTGTCCTACACCACATATGCATGTCTCAAATGATAGAAAAGTGCGGTCCTTGGTTGAGTTATGTAAAACACATGATGTACGCCTTTGCGTCCGAGTTGTTTTGGTATGGTCAGTGGCAGTGAGGTTGCTAGTGAAAGTGTTGACGAAGACCTTGAGGATGTAGAAGAGTTTTGAAGACGAAGATATGGATATATCTGATGGGTGTAGGTTAACGTCAACGACGATTGTTGATGATGATGATGCGAAAGGAATCTCATGCTGGTGAGGTTTAAAGACGAATACCTTGAGGATTATACTATGTATGGCAAAGTTAAGGATGAGAATGGTAGTGAAAATGATGATGATGATAATACGTGTCTTGTTGCGGGAAGGTGGGCTTTGTTGGTGAAGGCCAAGATCCAACATGACAAGGTCAGACGGTATCTATACGACTGGGAGTTTTCCTACAAAAGGATGCGCTTGTATCCGAGCTGCTGCTTAATTGTTGAAATTCACAATTCAAGTGCATAAGTCTACACCAAAAGTTGTTTTGTAGCCATTTGCGCGTTGCGAAACGATGGCAATTGCTGAGGGAATTAAGAGCAGCTCAAACGTCCTCAATTGAAAAACGACACCAAAAAGGTTTTAGGTTACTTGCTACAAAAAGATTCATACTTGCAATGTGGGGGGACCGAATTTTCTCTACGCAAACGTCATTGCTCCGAGCATATATGCTAAAGTGTTTTATAATGCAAGGCGGAACAATCGATGGTAGTTAAGCCGAGATGATTAATATCTGCAATGATAATAATATGGTATGCAGAGAATTTATACCACTTCCTATTTAGAGCTTTAATCATTTCAAAACAATTGGTGAGGGGAAATAAGCGGAAGATTGGATATGAGCACGGTGCCGTCTTATCTCTTATCGCATCCGACACTAGCCAATCCCTAACCGTCACTGATTTTTGTGAGTTGCGATGATCAAAACAGATTCAAATATCTGTTTATGGCTCTTGGAGCCTCTATTACCGGTTTTCAGTTTCTGAGAAGAGTTATGGTGGTGTATGGGTGTCATCTACCGGGGAAGTATGGCGGAGTTATGCTAGTGGCTTGCAGCCAGGACGGGAATTTCCAAATATTCCCGTTAGCTTTTGCTATTGTAGACTCTGAAAATGATGAATCATGGTAATGGTTTTTCACCAAGTTGAGTGGATGTGTCTCCGATCAATTTCTTTTGGTCATAGTGTCCGACAGGCACACCTCGATTAAGAATGCCATTGAAACTATTATGCCATGGGCAACAAGAGGGATATGTTATTATCACCTACAGAATAACATAATCACGAAGTACAAGAGAAAGCATCTTTTGTACTTAGTGAGAGGGGCTGCATATGCATATACGCATTATGATTTTAACAGATACATGGACGCCTTACGTGAGACGAAGCCCGAGCTTGCAGCTTACTTGGAGAACACAGATTTGAAACTATGGGCCCGCGTTCACTTTCCAGGAGAACGATACAACATACAAACGAGCAACATTGCTGAATTGATAAACTCCGCACTTAAGCCAGCTAGAGGATTTTCCATACCCTTTCTGTTGGAATTCATACGAGAGCAGCTAGGAAGATGGTTTTTTAAAAGGCGAGAAGACGCTATGAGTCTCACAACAAAACATAGCCAGGGAGTTGAATATTTGCTAACTATTCGTCAGCATTATGCTGACCAGATGACTGTCGAACGCATAGACGGTTGGCGATTTCATGTGACGGGAGGACATAGAGATTGTATTGTTGATTTCCAACATCGAACATCGAACATGTGGATGTGGAGTGTATGATGTTGAGAAAATACCTTGCTCGCATGCTATTGCTGCTGCTCCTGAGCTTAAAATGGATGTTGCAGCCCTCGTATGCCCGTCATACACAAAGGAATATTTGTATTCGACATATGCAAGCAACATTTTCCCCAAAACCGTCGATATCATCGATGAAGTCTAAAACTTTTTTACTTATATAATTATGCTTTTTATACTTTTGCTGTCTAAAACTTTTTGTCTTTTTGCGGTTTTAATTTATCGAGTATTGCGGTTTTAATTGTATGACCAGTTCTTACGAAGATGAAGTCTAAAACTTCTTTACTTATATAAGAGAAATTAAGGATACTTAACATAAATAAATTAAAGGTTCCGAACCATAATTAACATAATAAGAGAAATAAAGTTCCAATCCATATCAAAAAAAATTAAAATAAATAAACTAAAGGTTCGAAGATATAATTTACATAAATCCCCCCTCCGTTTCATAGAAATTCAAAGGATCATGTGCTCTTTGATCCTCCGGCAAAAGTTTCAGACATTTCTCGTGCCTTCTCATTGAAACGGTCCCGATCGGTTATGTAGACTTCAGCAATGGAATCCACAAACTTATCTTCTTCACCTAACTTTGGTTCAGTCAACATCTTCACAAGAGCCTCAAATACTCTGGTTATGTTGTAGTCGGGTCTCCAGTGCTTAGGTAGGAGCTTCTTCAAGTAGATACTCCCGCGATCCACATTAGGGTGGTAGATCGTGGTGTTGAAACCAACCTACATTAACCAAACTGTCACAATATTTAAGGAATTTCCAATTACATGAAAAGGAACATATTCTATTACTAATTTTCTCTATGTGTTTTACTAACTATTAAACATGTGTGCGTTCCCTAAGTTTCATTTGTGTAACTGGAATATGATCAAAACTTACGTGTGGGGGTTTCATTGGGTACTATGGCGGATAATGAACAGTCACTTTGAAAATCCCTCTTTCATAAGGGGTGCCAATAGGGCCAAATAACATACCCTCCCAATGGAATATGTCATCGGCCACAGGTCCTAAAAGAAATTGGTAAGAAATTAGAAGATTGCATGAAATTTAATTTTGGTGAAGATGTATAGAGATTACATGCCGTGAAGTGAGCATGCAAATTCTTCAAAAAGTTCTTCAAACCTCTTTTGATGACTGTTGGTGTGTACGACATTTTTTTTTTAAGAGATTTGGTATTTCCTTAAATAGCAATAGATGAAACTGTAATTTTAAGATCTACTCAGTAAAGAAGTCGGTTGCGTGTTTTGAAGAAGAGTAATAATGATAAAAAGCGATGTTTCACGAAGGTCCACTTCGTTTTGCGTGCTTTTTATCGTAATTGAGAAGTCTAAACGAGAAATCTGCGATTGAAGTCTCCTACAGAAGTCTCTAATTAGGGTTTTGTACGAAGATGAAGTCTCCAGTATAAGTCTGCGATTGAAGTCTCCTACAAATGTCTCTAACTAGGTTTTTGTACGAAGATGAAGTCTCCAGTAGAAGTCTGCGATTGAAGCCTCCTACAGAAGTCCCTAACTAGGGTTTTGTACGAAGATGAAGTCTCCAGTATTAGTCTGCGATTGAAGTCTCCTACAGAAGTCCCTAACTAGGGTTTTGTACGAAGATGAAGTCTCTAGTAGATGTCTGCGATTGAAGTCTCCTAGAAAAGATTTTTGTGGTTATATTTCATTTAAGCAGATTTATAGGAGATTATATTCATTTTTGTGGTTGTATTTCATTTAACAAGATTTATACAAAATATCCGGTTAAATTATACAAAATATACGGTTAAATTCTATACAAGATTACAAAATATACGGTTAAAAGAGAAGCTCAGTCGTATAAATCCAAACCTGCGTAACCGTGCTTCTAAGTCCCCGTTATGCAGAGCTCATCGTATATTTCTGTAGCCAGCTTCTCCCTTATGAACTTGATGTTCTTATCAGACAAGAGGATTGGATCAAATGGTATGCCAAGCGCATGACACTCGATGTACTTCAGGCACTACACTCCATAGTCACCGCTTTGATGGTTTTTAGGAACACTCGTCTGTGGAACCCGCTCGTATGTGTAGGGAACATAAGGGTACTCATCTTTTTGCTCCACAGGAGAAAGAAGATTCATAAGATAAGCCATTATATCGCAAACATGATGTAATGTAGCGTTAATCTCCTCATCCTTGCAGACAGTTAGATTGCTATCCCAAATAACGATGTGTCTCTTATGAATATCAATCATTATCGCAACCCAATGCATATCCTTGATGTTAAGGGAGGTGTAGATTTCATCCACATCATCACCCCACATTTTATTAGATCTGCAGAACTCTGGTTGCTCTCCTGTGATGAGATCAAACGCCCCAGCAGGTAGCAATCTGCCTAAACCGTTTTCATCACCACTTTTCAGAAAGACTGGGTACTTAGACTTCCAAAACGTGGTGAAGATAGAATCAAGGAAGCAGATTATGTCGCTCCTAAACCATTCTGGATGCTTCGTGAACCGTTGTCTTAGTAGATTGATTCCAGCATCAATGTGCTGCAGTAAGCAAATAATTAGTTATTGTAAAGCAACCTTACAAGTAACGATAAAAAAAAACAAAAGTCTCCATATGAAGTCTGAGAGTGAAGTCTGAGACTTCACCCTCAGACTTCACTCTCAGACTTCAATATGAGACTTCACTCTCAAACTTATTACACAAAGTCTCACCAGGTCCTAAAGCCATAATGTGGGAGACCGCAGCGTGCGGTACCAGAATGTGCTTGAGTTTTCCACGGGTTTCTTCTTCTTCGTCTCTCTTTAAAATAAGTCATACACACATTCAAAATCACGTCACATAAACTATGTTTAAAAGGGTGCTTAAATAGTGCGACTTACGGGCAAGTCGCCAAGAAGGCAATCAGCTTGACTTTTTTGTCCTTGTCAATAGAACCAAAAGGGTTATAGTTATTGCCATGTCGAACAACTTGCCTCTCTTTCATCTTTAGACGATCACCCATTTTCTTAGCCATGGGCAATGTTGCTTTCTCCTTCAAGTTTTGTTTTGCCCTTTTTGCTTTATCAAACTCCATATCTACATCTTTGGAGTTTTCTACCAGCACAACACTTTCTTCACTGCCCTGGTTAACACTTCTCTGCATAGTTTGAAGCAAACATCGTTTTATTGCAATTTCCAATGGACAAACAAGCATCATTCAAATATAAATTTTACAAGTTTTTGAAATAAGAGTTAAACATTTTCCCAACAACAATCCAAAATAAGAGTTAAACATGCCAAAACATTTCACGTCATTTGTGTGACTGACTACTCCTGGCAGCTACTCTTTTACTTTACCTCTCCACCTTGGGAGTCTTTGGGTTAAGGGGATGAAGACTAACCCCTTCGTCAGGTGCATTTGATTTGGCTTCAGATTGAGCCTTCTTCTCCCGAGGATTCTCTTTCACTTCCTCGGGTAGATTCTTCATAACTCCGCTGGTGAACTTATCATAAGCAGAACTCAGATCGTCTACTTTGTTAGTGAGTAAGACAATCTTCGTTCTAAGCTCAACCAACTGCCTCTTCAACTTTGCCTCAAACGTGTTGAGTCGAGCGTCAACTACATCCTTCAACGCATCACATATGTGCTGCTCAAATTCAGGGGATATACGAGCTTTCTTCAAACTACCCTCTTCAGGAGCTTCTAGCTCTCTCTTAATGTCATGATAAGGCTCATCCTTCACCTCATCCTTCACCTCATCCTTCACCTTCAAAGGAACCTTCACCTTGAAGTTTGAGGGCAACACACCCAAAGATGGCCAGTGTCCTTTTTGCCACTGCCAAGAGTTAATTGAGAAATGTCCATACATTGCTTTCACAATGTTGACAATTCTCTCATCCTCATCATCATCATCCCACCGTGGGAACATCTCATTAAATGCTTTGCCCACATAGCTGCAGATTGTGGTCTACAAACATAAAAATGAATAGAGAGACATCAGATAATATAATAACAGATACACATGTGTGAAGGGTATGCATCAAACTTGTCCAGATCCATCAGATAATATACCTGCTTGAGGATGCCATTTTCTAAGGTTTTTCCTCCCTCTTGATCCTTTGTAAGCTAGGAGAGGTGGCGTTGGGTCAGCGGGGAGAGGATCTCCGACCTATTTTGCAAAGTCCGGTATGGCAAAGTAAACCCAAGACTGCAACGTTTGAACAAACCCGCTGATGTGATAAGTCCTGGAGATATCCGCAGCCTTCACCGACGAAATCAAAATCTTGAAAGCTACTCTTCCCCAAGGGTATGCAGCAAACTTGTCCAGATCCATCACCAGCCTAGCAAGGTTTACATTGATGCTCTGATGGTGAGGGTGAGTATCAATGCAGCTGATATATCATGGTTTTTACCCACTTTCAACCATGATATAAGTCCTTTTTCTGAGTCTTTTTAGTAGTTTTAGAGTCTTTTAGGTTCTTTTCAAGATGTAAGCACATATGGAGCTAAATTGGATTTATGGAAGCTTTTGAAGCATATTGGATCTGAAGCAGTTCGGAGAACTAAAGCTCAGCATCGATCGACACCTTAGAAGCATCGATCGACACCATGAGACACGATTAAAGTTCCTCGTATCGATCGATACCATTTACGGTATCGGTCGATACCAGTAATCAGAACGCGCATCAAGACCCAAAGATGAACCATAATTTTTCCTTATTTTTCAAGATAGACTCCTAAACGTGTTTTTAGGTATTTAATTAGGTTTTTCAGCCTCCAGAACATACACTTAATTTTCGGGAGATAGAGTACTCTATTTTTACTTATGATATCTATTTTATACATGATGTTTGTCTCATTCACGATGTCTGAGTAGATTCCCTGTTAGGTTTAGGGTTGTTTAAAAGGTATTTGATGAATTATTAGATCTGATTAACTTGTTAAGGAATATCCATAGAGCTTTTTACCTAGACTTGAGATTAATGCTTATCTTAGCCTCGCGAACTAGAATATGATGTTAGGTTGATTAATTGGCACGAAAGTGTGATTAGTTTCCTGAACTAGTGTTTGGTGAGCAAAAGACCTATTCGCAACGAAATTTGGTTTAGGATTTTGTGAACAATTGAACTTGATCGTTAATGCTTGTTTGAATTTATAGAATTTGCAAAGAAATTTGGAATTCTAGGTTTAGACATAGATAGTCTTCGCAACGACAGTTGGTTTACTTTGCATCTGTGTTTCAAGTTCAAGAGCGGAGCTTATTTCATTCCTGACATTTGATCTGATTGATAATTCTGATTACCTGCAAACTTCCCAAAAGCCTAGCGTTTTTCCCCATTGATTTATTACTTCGTTTTAATCGTTTTGTTACCTTTGATTACATTCATTTCGCTTAGCTTAATTCACATTCTGAAATCTATTGAGTGAACATCTTGAGTCTTTGTGGTTCGACCCCTAGAATACTAAAGCTATTGCTTAGATACTTTAGGGTATTATATTTGAGCATATCAACAGCTGGCAAGGATGGCTAGATAGCCCAACTTCACGCGATCTTTCGGATCCCACTGAGCACATCGTCTACACGGTGATACCAAGTCTTCATAGCTTGGTCCAACCGCCACATCGACTCCAAGCTTTACCCAAAACTCTCTCAGCTCATCTGTGATCTCAGTCTCAGGCTCCGGAGTCAGAAGGTTTTCAACATAATCGCAGTTGAGCCCGGTGATGCGTTCAAACTCGTTTAAAGAGAATCTCACTGGGACTTCACTAACTAGGCTCCAAATCTCATGCTTCTTAGCATACAAGTTGGAAACTGAGCATATAGTGGACCAGCCTTGATGCCCATGCGATTTGTTGCTCGTGGTACATTAGGAAGACACCCAGAGGGGAAGTCCAAAGCCTCTCCCATTCATCACGAGTTAGTGCACCCTTGACAGCTATAAGAAGCTTAGGTGTTCCGCTGTAGTAGCCTATACTTTTTTCATGTTGTGGCTCAGCGTCTTTGGTGAAATGCCTGGGTGGAAACTCTGGCATATGGCGAATATCCTCCTTCGATTCATATTCAGCTATTTTGCGCGAAAGAGCCATATTACAAACCTATGTCACAGAAGAAAAAAACGGGAAGTTAGATAACTGTGAAGTGTACGGACTTCGCCGGTGAAGTCTTCATATAGACTTCCCTTATGAAGTGTCCAACAATCTAGTAAAAAGGGACAGACGAAGAGACTAAACTGAAATTTAATTTGATTAGCTGTACGAAGATAAAGATGTGAATGAAGTCTGCGAATAAAATAAAAGATGGGTTTAGATATAGAAAAAAAAAGAAGAAACAATTCAGAGAAAGAGTAGAGAGAGTGTGTCGTCGTAGAGAGAGTGTCGTCGTATGGTGATTTTCCAGCGAGAAAGAGTGTCGGCGTTTAGAGTTTGGGGTTTTCCGGCAAGGAGGAAGAAAATCGATAACTTACGGCGAAAGAGGAGAAAGAGGAGAAAGAGAGTCGGCGGCGTTTAGAGATTTCCGGTGACTTTTGGTGATTCGGAGAAGAAAAAGAGCGATGGAGATTTCTTAATTTTTTTACCCAGATTAACTATTGCTATTTCATTACTATTTTGTTTAGAATATGTAAATTTTTTTAACCTAAACGTCTTTTCAGTCTCCAAAATTTCTCTCTTGACACACTGTAAATTTTTGAAATTTTTTGAAATTAGATAATATCGGTTACTTACATACGAAGTCTATTGCAGACTTCGTCAAAGAAGTCTCCCGTAGAAGTCTGCGTGTGAAGTCTAGTCATGAAGTCTATAGTCTGTCATTTTCAGACTTCATTTGGAGACTTCGCTTACAGACTTTGTATTCAGACATTAATGAAAAAAATGTAAATGTAAATTGTTTATGTCAAACCGGTAAATGTAAATTTACAGCTGTAAATTGTTTAGTAAATGTAATTTTTTTTTTCCCTAAATTTTTTTTCCCCCCCCCAAAATTTTTTTTATTTCAGACTTCGTATATTGAATTTTTTCGGAATTTTTGAAATTTTTCGAAATTAAATAAATCGGTTACTTACAGAGGAAGTCGGTTGCAGACTTCGCCAAAGAAGTCTCTCGGTGAAGTCTGCGTGTGAAGTCTGCTCATGAAGTCTATACAAACATTACTGAAGAAGTCTGTAACCCTTAAAACAAAACATTAAAGAACCAAAAACGCTGCATTTTTTTTTTTAAAAGTCACGTCCTTAAGATATATCCGTCTTTTCAGTTTCCCATCTATTAATAATCATTCCACCTCCATAGAGGAATTCATTTCTTCACTGCTTTTATCTCAGCAACACAAAACTCACAACAAGAAAAAAAAAAACCCGATGGATGCTTACAACCTTCTAGCCGAAGCAAATGAAAGAGACAATGGAAGCAAAACAGATTGGTGTTTTAAAGTCAAGATTCTCTGCGCCTACTCTTACTCCGTTCTCAATGAAGGTCCCTACTGGTCCTACGTATTAGTAGATGAAGCGGTAAGAGATATTCACTTTACATGCAGACATGCAGTCACATGGATCTGACAATACAATACTTCAATGATGCTTTTTTCTTATGCACGGACCTAAGATGGAGTTGGTGATTACTCCAGTACATGTGCCAACGTTCTCTGGATTGGAGAAGTATGAAGGGCACTGGATTGAAATACAAAAAGTAGCAGTACAACCAGGATTCGCAGCGTTCCGTGCAACAAACTTTCGCTTCGTACTCACAATCATGTCTACAAAGACTGCAATCATAAAAATCGATCCTTTGAACGACAAGCAGTACTTGGATTTTTTAAGTTTGACCCAAATACGTGACATCAAAACCAAAACAAACGTTGCTATTGGTATGCATGCAAATTTCTTAACCCATAATTTATATGCATGTAACTTTATTTAACTAAAGGAGAACACTGTAGATACTATGGGCATGCTCTGCAACACATGCCCCCTTCAAGAGAGTCCACATGGCCGTATATTTACAATGAGTGTGTTTCACATCAAAGATGCCATGTAAGTTTAAACCAAACAATAATAATACCATGACGAAACTCACATTATTGTAATTTACAACCACCTTTTATTAATCATAATAGGGACAATATGTTAAAGTGTGTGGCAACCGGTGAAAACGCTTATAACTTCTGGAATGGCTTTAAGAACAAGAGGGATGGAGCGGTAATCGTGGTGCTTAAATTATGGAGGATAAATCCGTTCGCGCGTAAGTGTGTTATTTACTACAGTTTAACATATCGTAATTGATCTCGACAATACCAATCTAATTCCCACAGGTGGTGATGATGACACTTGGCTAGAAACTGAAGAAGGCTTATCGGACATTTTGTTCAACCCAGCGATGGAAGAGGTTGAAGATTTGAGAGACGACTTCTTAATGTTTGATATGATAGCAAGATACATGGCAATTGTCCCTAGATATGGAATTTATCTATCTAAATTTCTGTTTAAGAACATAAGTTTATTTATAATATTAAACTTTGTTTTGGATTTATTTGAATTTCATACGATAACAAAATCTTACAGACTTCACATGCGAAGTCTACCGTGAGACTTGACCCTAAACTCGAGAAGTCTGTAAGCCCTAAACTCTAAAATTTGAATGTTTATTTCACTCTTTGTTAACAAATACTAACATTTGACATCAAAATAGTATAATTTATTCAAAATCTAACAACTTTACGAAGGATCGCCATTTTATATCAAAAACATATCAAACTAAGTCTAACCCTAAAAGATATATGCATGGATTCTTACCCATTGGCAACCTCTAACCTATATGCCTCACATGCTTTACTTCAAATGGCTTAGTTTTATGAAATTTTTTTTTAAACCTATTCGATTTGATTTAAAATAATTTATCTTTCAAAATTTTTTATCGAAATAATTTTTTATCATTTTTTTATTAAAAGTTCACATTTAATTTCGGTTCCAGACTTCATGGTCGAAGTCTGTGACTGTTTATGGTATTTTAGAACATAATCAACCTTACATGCTTAAAATTTATGAAAGTTTCGGAAATTTTAATTTATAAAGTTCATATTTTAGATAATCTTATTTTCTTTAGAAGAAATTGCATTGAAAATATTTTTATTATTTTCTTAATTTAAATCTAAGGTTTAACTATGGTTCAGACTTCATTGATGTCATGAACGAAGTCTACTGTGAGACTTCGTTCAAGAAGTCTACGCCGCGCGGAGGTTAGAACTGTAATTGCAGTTTATATTTTTTTTTGCAAATAAGGGGGTTAATGTAATTTCCATACCCCAAAAGTCTAGTTTTGCATTTGTTTCAATTTGGGGTCTAGTTTTGCTTTGAAAGTCAATTTTTGGTCTAATTTAGCAATTCTCCCAAAATTTATCTGAGAAATAAACAAAAAAACCTTTTGTTAGAATAAACAAGTATTTTTGCCTTCTACTTTCAATGATAGAGAAGCACTGAGACCAAAAATGTATGTTGTGGAAGATTCCACTTTCTAGTTCATATTCCTTCATTCTAAATTGTTTTCATTGATCTTTTATTTATTTAAAATTAAATAAAATTTATCATAACTATGTGGACATAGTACACCAAATTTTTTTATTAATTGAAATCTAATTATCTCTTCCTAAATATAATGAAGAATATATTATTTAATTTTCTCTCGTTATTGTTGATAACGATAATCTGTATAGTTTTTTTTTAATTGGGGATCCATAAATCCCAATTTATAACTAACTAAATCCTAAAATGGGAGATAACTAGGATGTAAAAAGTTAAACTGAGATGGACATTTAACCATCTTATTAAAGACATTTAGATAATGTGTATTTCTTTTACTAGAATCCCGAGACCCCTTAAAATCAATAGACCTCTTACGTCATTATTTTATCTGTATCATAACTGTATGTGATTTGTTTATATATATATAATATGCACATAGATTTAAGTTCAGGAGAGTTTTCAGTTTTAAGTTAAAAATAGTGACTTCAATTAAAATAAAATAATGTTGATTTACTGTCATAGTGTGGTTAAATTATGTGAATAAACTACAAGCATAATAAAATCTTATACTATAAAGAAATTAACAAATAAAGAGGAATTGGAAGAGTGTGTGGAGAACACCCTCGAAGGCGAACAAGCTTACCCGCTAGGGTTTTCAAATTCTCGATCTTTGATCGACTTTCATTTCTAATCTTGTATCAGAAATAGAATATGCACTCTGGAGGATGATAAAGGAAATGTTTATCAAGGTCAGTATCAAATACAAGATCTGATTTGTCAATACTTTCAACAACTCTATAAGGCCTCTGACACATAAATTTCTCAAGTCATCCTTCAAGGTATCCCCCAAACTGTCTATACTAAAATTAATGAAGATCTTATAAAGCCTGTTAAGATAAGTGAAGTTAAGTATGCACTCTTTAATATTGATCCTGAAATGGTGTTAGTGCAACTTTTTATAGGCAGCATTGGGAAGTTATAAAGAATGAGGTTTATGAGTACGTATGTTAAGCTATTTTTTGAACATGGATATTTAGAAGAGAAGCTTAACCATATTCATATATGTCTTCTACCTAAGAAAGAAGCTCCTGTCCATTTAAAAGACTTTAGACCTAGCAGTCTTTCTAATGTTGCATATAAGATTATATCTAAAATATTAGCTAACAAACTGAGAAAGTGGCTTCATGTTTTAATTTCTGAAAATCAGTGTGCATTTATACAAAACGTCTTATTACAGAAAATCTATTAATAGGACACGAAATGATCCATTTTCTATGTACTAGAAAGCGACAACATGATTATATGGCAATTAAATTGGATATTGCAAAGGCATTTGACAAAATAGAATGGTCATATCTTGATGCAGTAACGGAGAGAACGGAGAGAATGGGTTTTAGTCCTATTTGGAGACAGTGGATTATGAAATGTGTTCCTTCTGTAACATATTCAGTTTTATGTAATGGTATTCCCTCTCAATGTATTTACCCTCATAGAGGAATTAGACAAGGGGATCCAATTTCACCATACTTATATCTCATATGTACTGATGAGGACATCGAATCCAGACCTAGGCATTCCCACGCTTGTCCACAGTGCACCACACCACACATGAACATCCAAAGCCAAAAAAGACCGAACTTGCCTTATTCGGAACCATGGATCTTCAAAACGCAGCGGAGCTTTCCCTTGGTCATTCTTTTACTTGGCTGAGACCCTCTTAGTCATCCAGAAGGTCCCAAAGTCGAACAACTTCTCCCCCAAGCTTTCAAGACTCAAGCATCTCGAAGTTACCATATTTGGCAGATTTCGTCATAAAGTCTCCAACGGCTCTTTGCCTTTATTTTTGCGAGTTCTTTTCTTATTCTAGAACCCTAGGAACGTTGTAGCTTCAGCCTATATAAGCTTAGAGTCGCCCCCAATGTAAAAACACCCTTGATCGATTTTAAAGTAATAGAAGAGTATTTTCTTCTTCACAAAGTTGTGAATTCTTTGTGTTTATTTCTCTAGTGCTTATTGAGTGATTCATTAAGTCCTATTGAAGATTCAGAATAGGTTGTTTGAGTGATTCAAATCAACTTGTTTTGCCCATTCGATTGAGTGAGTCAATCTCTACCCTCCACCTCCATATCGACTACATTCCACCTTC